>JAKSZT010054489.1:17856542-17944334 GCA_026826555.1 Tolypeutes matacus
CCTTCCTTCCTTCCTTCCTTCCTTCCTTCCTTCCTTCCGTCCTTCCTTCCTTCCTTCCTTCCTTCCTTCCTTCCTTCCTTCCTTCCTTCCTTCCTTCCTTCCCTCCCTCCCTCCTTCCCTCCTTCCTTCCTCCCTCCCTCCCTCCCTCCCTCCCTCCCTCCCATTTCATCTTTCTAGATAACTATCTTCCTAATCACCTGCCTACCATCTATTAATCATATGCATAAAAGAGTTCTTCGAGAATATATAAGACCCTAATAATATCTGTTGCCTCTGGCAAAAGAGGGGCATCAAATGGCTGAAACCAGAGGTGGGTGGGCAGTTGTCTCCATATACCCTCTTACATCTTTTGAATTCTGAACTATGTGCATTTATTATGAATTCAAAATAAAATAAAATTCAAATAAAAAGAATACAATTATAACAATTAATCAGAGATGCTGAGAGAATTGAGATAAAGTATATAAAAATCCCAGCACAGTGCTGGATCCTGGGCCACAGGCAATCAGTAAATGGAAACTACTATTTATTATCACATGCACCCAAATCTAGAACTTATAGTGGGTATGTCCACATACATGCCAGCTAGCATTTAGCAAGCATCCAAAATGGAACAGGCTCTCCTCTAAACCGCATCACAGACAGTGTTTCATTTAGTGATTCTCCTGACCACGCTAAGAGATATGTATTATTTTGACCCCCATCTTACAGATGTCGCCAAGGCAAAAACTTACTTGTCAGGTGCTTGTCAGATGAGTAGAAGCCACTCTCCCCTGAGCAGTGATGGTGACAGTCATGTTTTCTGACTCTTCCTCCCTTTCCTAGACTCCATGTCTTTCTCTTAATCTACTTCTTTTTACAGATTCTCTGTTATGATAATTTTGATTTGATAGTGGCTTTTGTTCTGTGTCATCCAAAGCCTTATTTTTCCCAATGGTCATTTGACTAGACTCACGTATTTCAGCCCCACATTCATATTCCATTAATTAGGACGGCCCATTGAGCATCAAGGGTATTTCCCATTTGTCAAAGTAGATCACTTTACTGTTCACAAATATTCACTGCATCTCAGAGGGGTAGCTTTATACTTCTCAACCCATTGATATACAGGCTGGCCATGTGACCTGGTCTGGCCAATGAAACGGGAGCGGAAGTGACAGCTGTCGCTCCCAGCAGACGACAGCCTGCGGTTGGCCAATTCTTTTCCTTCTGACCTGATGACTGGAAGGCCCCAGAGACAGGCTGTTCTGGAGCTGGGTCCTGGAGCGTTGCCCGATGGAACGCTCATTGGCAACCTGGGATGGACGTGCTATGTGACTAAGAGATAAACCTTTGTTTTCATAAACTTTCGAGATCTGAGGGTTGTTTCTTATGACAGCATAACCTTGTCTATCCTGACAGCGACATTGCTCTTTCCTGACGATTATGAGGTTACCTTCCAGAGAATGGCCTTTCTCCTCAATTCTGGAGGCCCGTTATTGGGGCCCCTGTCAGCTGACTGCAGTTGTTACCCTGGAAGGCTGGACCCTGACAATACTGTCAACACTGAAAATATTTTGTTGTTCCCCTTTAGAAACTACACTAAAATGATAAAAATACAACTACTACTGATAATAGCTAGTGCTTTATAGGCATAATCTAATCTTGACAATGGCCCTGTGAGGTAGGTACCATTGATTTCTATTTCACAGATGAGGCAAACAGAGGCTCAGAAATTTTTGGTAATGCATCTAAGGTCATGTAGCTAAGTGGCAGGATGAAGACTTAAATCAGGGTTTGTCTCAGACCCAAACCCCAATCTCATTGCTTTCTACTCATAATTTTTCCCCCAGAATGAATACTATCTAGCTGAGTCACACACCTTATTCATCACATATGACTACAAATACTTGGCTGTTTTTGGAAATCAAAATAATTATGAAGTAATGAAAATACAGTGGACCTGATGTCAGGAGATGTGGGGTCAGTTTCCAGCTGTGTCTTATAAGCCATAAGACCTTGGGAGAGATGCTTATTTTTCATGTTTCTCTCTGGACCTTGGTATTTATAGTTGTGGAATGAAGCACTTCGCCTCAGACTGCTTGGCCTCTGCATTTGGCCCACGGGTCCTTCGGCCTCCTGACAGCATATGCACAATGTTGGCATCTATTTTTCTGGGCAGAGGGTTTGTCATATTCATCAGGTGCTTGAAGGAGTCTGTGATGTCCCGAAAGATGAGGACATAATAAATCTCTGATTCTTTGAGTATGATTTATCCCTTTCCCCAGAATCAGTGGGTGTGGAGGCTTGCAGAATTCAGTCTGACTGAATGGGAGTGGTGTTTTGGAGGGTGAGTATAAGATTTATCAAAGTATAACAGGAAAGCAAGCTGTATCATTTCAGTTTTTAAAAAATCATAAAAAATGTTCCCACTTCCCAATCCTGTGGCTCCTTCCTGCTTACACAGCACAGAAGCTGTCCTTTTGTCTCCCCAGCCATGGACTGTCATTACTTGTGGCTCTTGGTCATTTCCTGTCTCACTCATTCAAATAATCATGTTATTTTGACTGGGATGAGAGTGGATGCAGAGCTGTGTTTTCAGCCAGACAGTGACTGGGGGGTGCATTTCCTTGATTGTGGGAGGAAAGGAAATCAGGGCAGGGAAATCGCATTCATTGGTCCCCTGCGGTATCCTGCACTCCGCTGGCAATGCATTCATTCATTCGGTCATGCATGTCTTCTTTTTCAGCCAGTATTTGTTGGGTACCTGCTCTGTGTGGGACACCATTCTGGGTTTTGGAGATACAGAAGTGAACAAGTGAGATGATAAGAAGGCCCTCCCATTTCTTCACTTTATGTTCTGATGGGGGGAGATAAAATATTTTAGCAAAATACTAATAAAACCATATATGGGTAAGACATATGTGCTTCCTGTATGCTACTTCCAGAAAGGATGGCAGGGTGTCCTCCATATTCTAACCCCCATGTGAGGAAATGAGGCTTAGAGACATGAAAAACCTCAAGCAGTATCACCTAGCCCATACAAGGTCAAAAAGATTTCACATGTAGGTCTGGCTGACTCCCAAATCCATATTGCTTGCTCTGCATAAAGCAGCAGCCACTGCATAAATCCCTGTCCTTTCAGTGTGAGCCGTTGGGCCAAATGTTCCTTAGGGGCATTCTGGCCCGTGGAGGGCTGAGTTTATGTGGGGAGGGCCAACCCCCTCACTCCTCCTACCCCCTCAGATTCCTGAGCCGTATGCAGCAGAGCTCACGCTACACTGTTGAGTCTGTTATTCAACACTGGCAACACCATAGCAACGTGCTTCAGGAGGCCCTGAAACAAGGGGCCTGAGAGGTGAAGAGGAAATAACGGCAGGAAAAATGTTACAGGTCAAGTCTTCACCAATGAATCCCCTAATCCAGCTGACTGTGAAAAAGGAAGAGCATATAAAATGTACCGAGGCAGTGTTCAAGGAAAAGCAGGCGGCCTAGCTCAAGATTCTGGGCCTCAAACACATAATACAAGCAATAGCTAAGAAAGTTAAGAATCAGCAACAGTAAAGAGACACTGAGAAAGTGCATTCCACCCCAGAACCCTCTTCCAATAGGATTTTCAAAAATCAACATTCTTGATATATTATTTATGAACAATAAATTGTGCCCATCTAAAATGTGCAATCCAATGAGTTTTGACAATTATGTACCCCTAAAAAAATCACTGCCACATCAAGATAAAGACCATTTCCATCACAATCAAAAGTTACCTCTTCCCCTGTGCAGCCCACCTCTCTCTCTACCCTGGCTCCAGGCAATCACTGATCTCCTTTCTGTCTTTACAGATTATTTTGCATTTTCTAGAATTTTATATAAATGGAATTATACAGACTCTTGTGCCTAGCTTCTTTCACTTCGAATAATGCTTTTGAGATTTATCTGTTGTTGTATCAGTAGTTTGTTCCTTTTTAATGCTGAGTAGTATTCCATTATATAGCTATACCTTATTCATCTATTCATCCGTTGGTAGAAATTTGGATTGTTTCCAGTTTTGACCTATTACAAATAAAGCTGTTGTGAACATTTGTGTACACAACTTTTATTTTCATTTCTTTGGGGTAAATACAATTACCAGCTTAATCATATGGTAGGAGTATGTTTAACATTTTTAGAAACTGCCAAATGGTTTCCCAAAGTACATGAACCTTATATAGCTCCACTGGTAGTGTATGAATATCCTTGGAATGGCCAGTCTTTTTAATTTTAGATTAGTAGGTATATAAAGGTTATCTCATTGTGGTTTGAATTTGCATTGCCCTAATAATGTTGAACATCCTTTTGAGCTTTTTTTTTGTGCTTATTGGCCATTCATAGATCTTCTTTAGTGGAGTGTCTGTTTAGATTTTTTTTTTTTTTTAATTGTGTTGGTTGAATTGTAGGAATTCTTTATATATTCTGGATATAATTCTTGGAAAAATGTATGCATTTTGAATATTTTCTCCCATTCTGTGGCTTGCCTTTTCATTTCCTTAGTGTCTTTTGAAGAGCAAAAGCTTTAAGTTCTGATAAAGTTCAATTTATCATTTTCTTCTCTTTTGATGGTTTTGCTTTTTTGTGTCCAAAAGAATCTTGGCCTATTCCAAGGTCACAAAGATTTTGTCTACAAGTGTTGTAGCTTGGGTTTTATATTTCTGTCTAAGAACCATTTTGAGTTAATTATTGTATATTCTGTGGCCTAGGGGTTGATTTAATTTTTGCCGTAAGGATATCCAGTTGTTCGAACATAATTTGTTGAAATAGCATTCCTTTTCTCTTTGAATTGGCTTGGCACCTTTGTCAAAAATCAGTTGAATATATATGTGTAGTTCTATGTATGGATTCTTTTCTGTTCCATTGGTCTATCTGCCTATTTGATTGATGCCAATCCCATGATGTCTTTTTTATTGCAACTTAATAGTAAATCTTGAAATCAGACAGTGAAAATTTTTTAAGTTTATTCTTCTGGCTTTGGCGATTGTAGGTAGTTTGCACTTCCATGTAATTTTTAACTCTTTTCAATTCGATTTAGACTTCTTTCAGTCTAGCTCCTGATCTATTTTGGTATACACTTTGGTTCCATGTACCTTGAAAGGAATGTGGCTTCTGCAGTTGTTGGGTATAATGCTCTATAAATATCAATTAGTTAAGATGGTTGGCAGTGTGGCTCAATTCTTTTACATCTATCTAGCGAGCGAAGTGTGCTAATGTCTCCAACTCTGAATGTGGATTTGCCTATTTTTTCCCTGCTTTCGTGTCATTTTTTGCTTTACATACATTGAAGTTCTTGGATTAGGAGCATGTACATTTACAATTGCTGTTTCTCTCTGAATACTGACCCCTTTATCATTATGAAGCCTCTCTCAGTGTCTCTGGTTAATGATCCTTACTTTCAAGCGTATTTTGTCTGATACTAATTCAACCCCTCCACCTTTCCAACGCTTATTGTTTAGGTATCTTTTTCATTGTTTTACCTTCAGTCATTTGGTTCTTATTTTTAAAGTATGTCTTTATAGTTGTTTCTTGAATTTTTATCCAGGTTGACACTTCCTCCCTTTGGACTGAATTGTTTTGTCCACTTATAGTTAATGTAATTATTGATAAGGTTGTATTTAGGGCAGGTATTCTGATCTTGGTTATTTTTCTCATCTCTTTTTCATTTTAAAAGAATTTCTAACACATACGGAGCACTCAGTAAATGTTGGCTATTTTTATTACCACTATTATTTTATTATCGTTATCCTTATCGCCATCTCCTGCCATTTCCTCAGAAGTGCTGCCTATTCCAGCTATAGTAAACTCTTTGTAGTTTCTCAAATGAAACTTAAACTCAGAGAGAGTTTAAGGAACTTCTTGCCCATGGTCAACTAACTCCCATGAGGTAGAGTTAGAATTCAAATCTTGCTCTGCCTACATCCAAAGCTGCAGTATGATCCGCTTCAGAGAAAAGCTGGTGAATGTGGAAAGATCCCGTCTCCATCTCCTGTTTTCTTTATCCAGAACCTCTCTTCTAGTTCTGTTAGGTCTTTTGATACTATTCAGTCATCAGTTGTGGTCCTGGCAGTGGTGAGCATTCTAAGAAGGAACAGTGACATTTCCACACACACCTGCCTGGGTTTTCTTTCCTAGAATTAAAGGCTTCTCTTCCTGTCTCTCTAAAATCAAATAGCTTCTTTTTTGTTTTTTTGGTTTTGTTTTGTTTTGTTTTGGGAGGGGGTGGGTTGGGGTGGGGTTTGGGGGCTTACAAAGTCATTACTTCCACTTGGGATATTTGCAGTCAGTAACACATTCCCTAAAAGCACTTGGATAAGCTCTGAAAGAAACAGGCTGGGAAGGAGGCCTCATCAACCTGCAGCAGATACTCCTGAAACATGCTCTTATTACCTCAATGTTCTGCAAACTTTGCCATCGAAACCTTGTATTGATTTTGTTTTGGGCTCTGTCAGCACCGTTACCCCTTGGGTCACTACTTCCTAAGTATCCATCTCAGGACAAGTTGGGATGAAGAAATCACTACTTGACATTTCCACCCAAGATGTTTTTGTGTTGAGGGAATTTCTTTAACACTCTGTCAAAAACCCAGAGGGGGCGGGGGACCAGCGTGTGTATATATATATAAAACCTCTAGAATTTCCCCTCTCTCACATCAGATTGTCTTTTCCCTGATTCCCTTCTTGCAGCTGTCTCTCCTCTGTGTCTGTTTCCCTTTATTCTGTTTTTCTTCACCTGTCCCCATGGCTATCTTTTAACTCATTTCTTTCATCCGCATTTCTCCATTTCTAACTCAGGTCTCTTTATCACACAATAAAACTCTCATTAACTATCAGGAGAAAATAATTTTTCTCTTCCTAAATCTAGGGATAGTTGCCAGTCCCATTAACTCCCCCTGTTTCCTAAGTTGTACTGTAAAGGTCCAGATAGTAAATATTTTAGGCTTTTCCAGTCATAGACATGTTGTAATTACTCATCCCTGCTGTTGTAGTGCAAATGCAGCCAGAGACGGGAGGCAAACAAATAGGTGTGTCTGTGTTCCAATAAAACTTTATTTACAAAAATAGTTTGCCGACTTCTGCTCTAGGACACTTGTCGGAAATGAGGTGGCTCTGATGAATTTCTGATTTTCTTCTTTCGTTTCACTCCTTTTGGTGTAATTGTCTACAATTACATAGGAAGAGTAGAACCTGGATTTGAACCAGTTATGCCTGAATCCCAGCACATTCTGAGTCCTACCTCATCATACTTCTTCTCCAATGATACAATTATGATCTGGTGAGGATCCCTTTCCAAGAATCTCCAGTGCTCCCCATTGCCCACTAAATGAGTTGCTTCCTTAGCAAGACATCCAAGTCCCTCCAATGTAGAGTTCCAACCCCCCTTTTCAGGTTTCTGGTCCACTGGGCCTTTACTTATAACTTCCACTGCATCCGTATTTGCCCACTCACTCTCCTCCAGACACCTCAGGTACGTTTCCATGGCTCCTTGTGATCTGTATTTCTCCTCTAACCAGGAATTCCTTTTTATTTTCCTACCCATTTATATATCCTTCTCAACCCTTCTCAGCCTTCAGGTGTCAAGTCAAATCCACTTATGGAATGTGAATCAGGTACCTTTCTAGGTATTCTTTTTATGGAACTCCCCTACTAGAACGCCCATGCTTTCCCACTGTACTCACCTGGGCTTGCAAAGCCCATGTGTTTTGTCTACCAACTATCATGACCTCCTCCCCTGCCAGTTGCCCCCATACTCAGCCCACTCTAGACACACCTGGCTTCCTAGCTATTCTGTGGATGTGTCAGATACTCTCCCACCTCAGTGGCTTCTGCTTGGACTGCTCTTCCTCTTTTTCTCCAAATGGTTGCATAACCCACGTCCTCCCACCATTCAAGTCTCTACTTAAATATTATCTCTTCCAAGAGCCCTTCCCTGGCTACCTGATCTAACACGGCATACCCTGATACTCTTCTGTGACCCTGTTGCATTTTTTCTAATAGCATGTGTTCACAACATTGTTTTATATATTCACTTGTTTATTGCCTGTCTCCCCAACTAAATTGAAAGCTCCTTAAAAAGAGGGACCTCATATTCACCAAATTCATTAAAAAGCTTACTCAATATTTGTTGACCAATTGAAACTACTGGCAGAATGAAACTAATTATAGGGAAAGCTCAAACAAAGATTGAACAATTCAAACAGCAGAGTGGTTAAACCTAATCTTTTTAAGATCCTCTCTAACCCTAAGATTTAATGCCTTGGGGTGATACCATTTCTTTCTGAAAATTGGCTCATCCCCCTTTCAGTTGATGGGTCCATCTTACTTTTAGCCATCTAGGCTTAAAACTCAGCCATCTGTCAATGCCAGGAAGTTGTCCAGCCTTTCTCCGTCCTTTAGCTTGGCTTCTTTTGCATGTTGGCTTCATGCCACAAGCAGGCTGGCTCTGTGGGGCAGGGAAGATGGCCACAGATGTTTACAATTTGTTTCCTCCTGGACTAGTAACTTCAGTTGCGAAGGAATCTCTCTTTCCATTGTCTGTGGATCAGTCTGTGAAAGCATTGTGATTGGCCCTCCTTGAGTCACATAACTGGTCATTACTGCAGAGGGACTGATTTTTATGATGGGCCTCCTTGTGTGTACTCCTGAGACCAGGGATTGGGGTGTGCAGCCCTGATGGAAGTCTTATAAAGACTATTTGGAACGGAGAAGGGGGACACTCTTCAAAGGTATTGTAGAGATAAAAGCAGCACACATCCACAGCGCAGCTGCCTGCTCAATTTTCTTAAGGCTCCGTTTGATTAGGCGCTCACCTGCTGAAAGGCACGAAAGGGGTCAGTGCCTCTGCAGGCCCAGGTGCTCGAGGCTCACCCAGCACCACCTCTGTAGGAGGTTCCAGAAGACTTGGTTAGTTCACTGAATACTTAAGGATCTTTCTACTCCTGAGCACTGTCGCTAGATGATGGGCAAACTGGACTTCCTGCAAATCATCCCACTTTCCGTCTTCCTTCCTTTTTGCTTCTGCTGTTTTTTCTTCCTGGAATGCTCTCTCCTCCCCTGTCTATCCCAACACATGTTCAAGACCCTTTTCAAAAATCCTTCTAAAACCTTCTCTGATGCCCCTGCCTCTGAATCTTCATTGCCTCTAATTTATATAGATCTTTACTTGTACCCTTGTATTCTCTCTTCTAGGCTAACATTTTGAGCATAAGGGCTTCCTTTTTCAGATTTATTTTTGTATTCTCTCTTGTCCTTAGAATATTCCTTTCACAAGGACAGCATGATTAACATTTTGGATTTAATTGAATTAAATTGAACATGGCACTCTACCTAATTTCTACAGCCTGTAACACTTATTTAGTATTTACATTTGACAGCTTCTGTTGTTATTTCTTTATGCATATTTATCTAAATATTCCCATTATCTGTGTTTGGGCCTTCACAATATTACGTCCTTAAAAGTTGTTTTATTCAACGTGGTGGGTATTGATTGTGCGCCTAGTATGTGCCAGGGGCTCTGTTAGGTGTCACAGCTATACTAGGCAACATGACAGGTACCTGGTTGGTACCTTCCCAGAGTTTATATTCTGGTCCAGACATCAGATAATTAAATACACCGAAAACTGTGTGTTGAGAGCTAAAGTGGGGCTTGCACTGGGGAGCTGGATGAGCATATGGGTGGGTGTTAGATGAGTGAGTGGGGAAGCGATGGGTGGGAAATAGCTATTTCTTCTTCTTGATTTGGATCAGTTATTCCCTTCTCCAGCCTGAGTCTAATTCTCCATAGAGGAGAATTTTAAGCCCTCCCCCTTCTCTTCTTCTGGATTTCCATGGCACTCTCTTTTCTCCTTTCTCACTGTATTTAACACACTTTATTGAAATGTTCTATTTATAGTCTGCCTTACACACAGAAACAGGTTTTTCTTATTCCTTGTGTCTAGCTCAGGGGCTAGTTCTTTGTGATCACGTAGCACATGACCCGGTACCTAGTGGGTGCTCAAGAAATGTCTATCGAATGAGAACAGCACTCAACAAGGAGGGACTGGAAGGACTGTGGGAAATGGGGAGATTCCTCAGAGACAGGCACAGATGGTGGCCGCCTTGAGGCCTGGATAATGCACTCGAAGAGTTGCTAGTGAAGGGCTCCTTGCTACAGAAGGAGGGTGAAGGAGCCAGGGACAGAGACAAGGCTGATGTTCTGATGCTGTTTGAAAGATAATCGCCCCACAGCTTCCAACCAGGAAAGCACGTGAGCCTGTGTGCTAGACCAGAGGACGACAGACCTTGACTCACAACCGCAGGGTGAGAGTTGCACTTATTATCTCCCACCAGGGGTTTAATGGAAATTGTGCCCCCTCCCATTTCCTAAAAGCCTGGGCCATGGCCTTGTCTGGGGCCCATCTCTTGTTTTGAAGAAGTCTGTACTTTGGCACTTAGATTGTTTTCCTTCTTCAAAACAAAAATAGACTCAGTCCTTGGGCAAATTGTATTCTTTGCGGAGGGTGGGGGCTGAAGTGCTATCCCCAAAAGTTGAAAATGGACACTGAATTAGCAGATGCCCTTGAGCTCATCGGTGAACCCCATGAAGGGGAAAAGGGAAGAAGAACGAGTTGTGGTGGTGATTTATCATCGGTCATGTAATAACTACTATTTATTATTATTATTAACATTTTACATTCATATGACCCTATGTGACAGGTACCTGCTGAGCACTTTACGTGGACATTCTCATTTATTCCAAAAAACAACCTCATGCAGTGGGGACTCTCAATACCCCCATTTTGCAGAGAGGTAACCTGAGGTTTATTGACCATTATTCTGTGCCAAGTAGTATCCCAAGTGGCATATAGCTCTCGTGGATTCCTCCTAACAACCCCATGTAGTAACTTCCGGTAGCTCCTGTTGGATCCATGAGATAACTGAGACCATAAGAGGTGAAGTCATTTGCTCAAGGTCGCACGATGACAAGAGCTGGAATTGGAACTCATGTCTGCTTGACGTAGGAGCCCGCCGAGCCACTCACTTTTCTTCCTAGCACAAATATGTGTCTACAAGAAGGGGTACGGGGGAGTGGCCACTAAGGGTGGTCAGAAAGTCAGAAGCTCAATGATCTGAACTATATAATTAAAAATAGCAGTGATCATTAATTCAGTGCCTGTTCTGTGCCAGACTATACCAAGGGGCTAGCAGCCCCTCTAGGAGTTGCTGCCCTGTGTCATCTAGCTCTGAGACTTTGGGCATCTGCTGAAATATCTCTCATGTGGAATATGTTTTCTTTGGGTCTTCATCTTCTAATCTGGCCAGACTCAGATCAAATGCTGCCTCCTTCCTGAATTCCTTACCTGATTCTACCCGAGGAAACTGAGATATAAAAAGAATTCAGGTAATTCCCCCAAAGATCCCACAGCTAAATCTGGGATTCACATCTTTATTTTATGCTATATTATTTCAGTTCCTCAAGCATCCTGTTCTCTTAAATTCCTCAGGACCTTTGCACATGCTATCCCCCAAGACACACCCTTTACCCCACCCCCCACGCTGGACTCAGAAGGTTGTCTCCTGCTGATCTTTCAATAGTCAGCTTCAATGCCACTCCTCCTGTAGAAAAGGCCCTTCTTGACCTCCCATGTGCAGGTTGACCCCCTTCTCTTGTCTCTCATAGCACCCCACTCTCTTTCCTTCATAGCATCCATCACAATTTTTAATTACATGTTAATTCCTTCATTTATTGTTTATTAACTCTTCAAGGGCAGGAACACTGAGTTTTTGTAACCAGACCTCCATTGTCTGCATCAGTTTTAGATACATAGTGGGTGTACAATAAACATTTTGGAGGGTACAGAGTTGAATAAATTCAAGAGAAATTCAAGAACAATGAGAAAAAAGAGAGAGTGCTGGGGAGTATAGAAATACTCTACCCTCCCACCCCACCACCACTCCACCTCCCATTGTGGGAATTTAGTGATGGAGTCATGTGTCGCTGATACTTGGAGTTGGGAGCAAGATACCTGCAGGGCTGTCCTGTGCTCCATGGCTTGCTGTTTCTGCGGTCACAGGCTCCTAAGAGTGCTGGGGGATTGGAAAAGGAGTCTCTGGTGACCATGGCCCTCCCTTGGGCTTGCAGCTGCCGTGGAGGCCGAGGCACAGCTGGAGCCTGTTGGAGGCCTGGCAGGTGGCTCAGCCTGCGGCATTTTTTTCTTGCCTGGACACTGGCAGCGCTCTGACTTCAAAGCTGGAACATGCTGACCAGAACACTGTGACCTTTGGCACAATTCCCTCTCTGTGGCTTCCCTGCTTCCCAAGCAGGGAGGAGGGAGCTCAGCTTGGCTCTCCCCTGCCTGGAGGGCAGGCTTTCCTCAGATTTGGACAAGGAAGGGGAAGAGAGATGTGGCAGGGCCAGTGGCAGCACTGGGGAGTCAGATGGGATTCCACCATATGGAGAATTTGGCATTTTGGTAAAATGTATGCCCAGCTACTGTTGGGAATGCCTGCCTAGACTCTGGAAAAATGAAAGAGTGGGGCCACCTCTGACCTAAAAGACCCTGGCATCCAGCCTCCAAGTGACATCTGATTAGGGATAAATAAAAGCTGACAGTTACTAAAGGCTCCCCGAGCTTCAGTTTTCTCATCTTTACATGGAGATAATAATACAAACTTCCTTGCTAATTACGAGGATTGGAGCTAATGGACATAAAGTCTCGAACACTCCTGGCACGAGATAGCAGCAATCAATAAATAATAGCTGCCATCACCATTGTCATATGATCATATATTTTTATTTGGCCACTTTATCATGTATCATCTCATTTATCCTTATTATTGATTACCCTGTGAATAAGGTAGTGTTGTTGACATAATCGCTTTTCAACTGAGGAACCTGAGGCTGGAAGTAGATCATATGACTCACCCACAGTCACATTGCTACTTCATGTTAAGATGGGGGTACAAATCCAGGTGCCTCCCATGCCATCTTATGGCTTTACCTACTATTTGGGGGGGGGGGGCGGGTGCGGAGCAACGGGAGTAGAATGTGGTTTATATTGTTGATATCTGCAGAAAGCTCATTATTCTCAGTATCACCATTACTATCAATAACAAAAAATGGAAAGAACTGCCAACATTTGTAGAAGACTTCATAGTTCATGAGATACTTTCACCCACATTTTCTTTTTTTAAATCCATGATCCTGCCTTTGTAGATGGAAAAATCTAGAAAGTATTGAGACAGTGACTTCATTGGGATACTTCTCTCTGGGTTAAGGCCTTATTTGCATGTGCCAGTGAGTGATTAACAAATTCCTCCAATGTGCTTTTTTTTTTTTTTTTTTTATTTTACCGGGAGGTCCCGGGGATCGAACCCAGGTCCCTCCATATGGGAGACGGACGCCCAACCAGTTGAGCCACATCTGCCCCCTCCAATGTGCTCTTGTGTGACCTATTTCAATGTCAACTTTGCCATTTATGGGCTCTGTGACCTTGATCATTCTGTCTGTTTCTTCATCTGTAAAATTGGTATAATTATAACAATATGAGCCAATGGATTCAAAACTGCTTATCTTAGTTCCTAGAACATATAAAACTTGATAAATAGTAGAGACTATTATAGGTTGAGAAATATACATGTTCTGTTGTTAGTATTACTTTTTTTTTTTTTTCTGCAGAAGCTAGGAAAAATTGGACTTTCAAAATTAACTTAGGAAAAAAAAATTAAGTTAGAAAATACCAAGTAATCCTGTGAGCACTAGGGGGATGGGAATCCGTCTCCAGTGTCCTAGGACAATCAGAAATAGCAGTGTCCGAGGGCGTGGCTTTGGTTCAGGACCACGGACAGTGCCTGACTTGCTCCCCTGCCCCTGTTTTGGGGCTCTGTATACTCCTGGGCATAAGATAGAAAGTCTTCTAGCTTAGCACTTTCTTGTTCCATACTTGCCATAAATCTTCCGACCTCTCCACACCTGCGCTTGCCATTCTTTTTACCTGAAATACTTCTCCTTCCTCTCTTACCACAAAATATTTCCAATATAACAAGAAGCTAAGAAGCCTGGGAAATAAAACAATCAACTTTGCACCTACCAGTCAGATTTAACTGATAAGGATATTTTGCAAAATTGGTTCTGTTTTTTGGGTTTTTTTTTTAGTGAAACTTGGCAGAGGCAGTTGAACCTCCCTAGCTCCCCTCCCCATCACATGGCTCTCTTTCCTCCCCCAGACCTTTGTCCTCAAGCTGCTGTGCAGCCTTCCATATCTTCTCCCATTCCCTTCCATCCACCCAAGTCATACACATTTTTAAGAGCCAGGTTGAGTCCTGACTGCTCCAGCTCATGCTGACCTTTCTTGGAGGGTATTGGTGCACTCAGCTTTGGAGGGTTTTGTGTGCGTTTTCATTTATCATCTTAATCATTTATCACACATGCTCTGCACAGTCCCTATTTTGAGGTATCACTTTTCTACTTTCTGGAGTTGCAAAAATGAGTTCCACGTTGTCCCCCCTCCAAGATCTTGCAGAACATGGCATGTGAGTTAATGTTCTCTTGCAGCCAGAAGGAAGGCTGGCTGGGAGAGGGACCCATCTTCAGAGTCTGTCACAGCTTTCACACAGGGATGAGATCACAAGTATATCCTTGAGGCCTTGAAACCAGAAGAATGGAAGCAGTACTAGGACAGGAGGCAAGGGAGGAGTGCCAGTAATGTGTCAGGCCTTGTGCTGGGCTCCTTAAAAGCAGCATCTTATTCAATGCACTACAAATGAACAGGATGAGTGGGTTACTACCTTCCTTTAACAGGCGTATAAGCAAGGCTTGGAGAGCCACAGACCTGGTCAGAAGTACAGCTCATATTTGAATCCAGGGCCTTCTACTGCCAGTGCCTGTATTTATGTGACTCCCGCTTTAGACCGTGAACAGCTGGAGACAGAGGCTGAGCTAATTCATTTCAATTGCCAGGACCAGCACTGTCCCTTAGCATAGGATTTGATTTGCAAAAACTTAGGCTGTGGTGGCTTTCTTCGGTACTGTGGCAGTTTGATATTATTTATAAATTCCAAAAAGAGATATAGGTTATGTTTATAAACTGATCTGTTCCTCTGGGTGTGATACCTTTTGATTGTATTAGATTCAGCAAAGGTGCCATCTTGCTTCAACACGTGGCAACAGACATTTGATGAGGAAGTACCTCTTATGGTACCTTGAGTTGGACTTTTTCGGGCCTGTTAACTGTAAGCTTTTACCCCAAATAAGTACCCTTTATAAAAGCCAACAGATTTCTGGTACTTTGCATCAGCACCCCTTTGGCTGACTAATACAGGTACAAAGGCAGCAGACACATGGACTCTGCCCTCAAGGAGCTTACCATCTTAGAGGGAGGTCAGGCATTGATACGAGAGGGAGGGAAAGAGTGTATAAGTGCCTCTCATCCAGCATGGGATTCCTACTGTGAATGGGAGGTGAGATTACATTGTCTTTGCTGGTCTTGTCCTTCACATGCATCAGGCCAAGTAGCCTGGGAATAAACCATTCTCTCAGTATCCCTGGATTGTTGCAGCCCACCCAAGCTGGCTCTCTTGCCCCAAGGTCTGACATGCCTGGTTCCCCCTGGCTTCTCTATCTGTCCCATTGCCCTGCCACTCCTCAGACTTTGGGCTTAATGTGCCACGTGGGCTCTTTGTTCTCTCCTCTCCCTCCAGTGTTTTCTCCTGCTTGGTGAGAATCTACTGCTCCAGCCTCAGTGACGCTGTCAGCTGAACCCATGGCCTGGTTCTCCTTAATCCTTCTCTTCACTATCTCTGGGGTCAGAGATGTGGCTTCAGATATATACCAGCCCCTTAATGCTCCCTCCAAAAACCTGTGTCTTCTCCAAAACAAGAGTCTGGGGCAGAAGCTCTTAATCTCTGTGGACCACTTTGGCAGGCAGTGAAGCCAATGACCCCTTCTTAGAGAATAAAAGAAAAACACATGGGGTTTCAAAGGAAACTAGTTATATTGAGATGCATTTATTAAACACTTTATATGTATGTATAGCACTGTCTTATCTATTGCTGAGCAACAAACTTAGCTTATGAAAGCAGCAAACATTGATGATCTCACAGTTTCTGTGGATCAGGAGTGTTGGTGTGTCTTAACTGGGTTCTTTGGCTCAGGGTCTTTTCACAAGGCAAGCCTGGTGTCTGCCAGGGCTGTGGTCCCTCCTCAAGACTCAACTGGGCATGGATCGGCTTCGAAGCTCACTCATGTGGTTATTGGCAAGATTTGATCTCTCATGGGCTGTTGGATTGAAGGCCTCAGTTCTTCAGTGATATTGGCTGGAGGCCTCCCTCACTCCCTTGCTGTTTTAGTTTTCTAGCTGCCAAAGCAAGTACCATGGCTTAAACAATGGGAATTTATTGGCTCATGGTTTTAAGGCTAGGAGAAGTTTAAGATCAAGGTGTCATCACAGTGATGTTTTCTCCCGGAAGACTGTAGCACTCTGGGGCTAACTGCCAGCAATCCTTGGCCCTTGGCTTTTCTGTTACATTGCAATGCATGCAGTGGTCTCTCCTGGCTTCTCTTTTCTCTTCCTAGTTCTGTTGACTTCCAGCTTCTGGCTGCTTTCTGTGCACGCTGTCTCTCTCTCTCTCTCTCTGTCTCTCTGTCTCTCTCTCTGACCTTCCCTATGAGGCCTTCAGTAATAGGATTAAGACCCATCCCGATTAAGCTGGTGACACCTTAACTGAAGTGGCCTCATCAAAAGATCCTATTTACAAGGGTTTACACCCACAAGAATGGATTAAGTTTAAGAATGTGTTTTTCTGGAGTACACACTTGATGTGTGGGCCTCTCCACAAACAGCTCACAGGATGGCGTCTGGCTTCATCAGAGCCAGCACCAGCACGTGGGAGGGAAAGAGAGGGGATGTGAGCACGATTGAGGTCACAGCCTTCTTTTACCTAATCTCATAAGCGGCATCCCCTCGCTGGTGCTGGATTCTGTTCATTAGAATCAAGTCCCTAGGTCCAGCCCATATTCAAGTGAATGGGATTGCCCGGTGCTGGACAGACGGAGGCACAGATCGCTGTGGGCCATCTTTGAAGCCCGACTACCACATCTACGATATGTGCTAATTTATGAAAGCAACACATAAGACCTAACAGAGGCCCAACAGCAAATGGAACATTGAAGCAGAGATGCATATAAGCAACGTTTTGAGGTCTCTGCAATAGCAGGTGTGTGATTTGCCATCACCTATGATTTCTGGGAATGATAAAGTCACAGGTGCTGCTAATAAACTATGGATTGTCGTTTACAATCAAAAGCGACGGGAATGCTAAACTTCAGTTCGAGGTGAAAGAAAATAAAGCTGTATTTTTTCCCTCATCCAAATTCACAGACTCCCAGGAGTCTGTCCTCTGATCCTTGCAGAGTCCCTCCACCCCAAGTTAAGAACCCATGCTCAAGGAATGGAAGGCAGGCAGAGATGGCTTACTTGCCGATCACAGATCATGTGGATCCAGCCTTCTGGGAGCTAAACGGCATCCCAGGAGATTTTACAGGGTACCCAGAAGTGGTGAGGTTAAGGATGTCCAGGTTCTGGTTCTCAGCTTTGCATGTCTGGAAGATCATTTTTCTGTATATTCTAAAGTTATCAGAATTTCAGATTAGACTTATATTAACCAGAGTCATAAGAAGTGGATGTACAGTGTGTATTTTATTCACTCAACTACTGGTCCATTCAGTCACCCACACAGTCTTGCATTCCTTCATCACACATTATCAAGCACACACTTATTGAACACTACTGTGTGCCAGGCACAATAATATATGCTGGGACCAGCAGTATCTAAGTAGTGGTTGAAGACAGAATCGCTGAACTCTAGGAGCTCATGGTTTTTTCATGCTGATCCTCAACTTATGGCACATACATGGCCATGACATTACCCTAGAGAGACTCATTCTCTTTACCACTCATTCCTGCACTAGCCCATGAAATAGAAACTTCATGCTCAGAAGAAGTGGAGAGAAAGCTCCCTCCCTGGATTTCTCTTCTCCGTAAATGAGTGGCTCTTTAGATTGTTGAGCCTGGGACTGCACTAACTATTGCCTCTCTCTTTTCATAGCCACAGGAATTCACCTAGTTCCTGCCTTTGCTATAAAGTTAGTCCACTAGAGCTGGCCTTGCCCTGAGTCATGGCGATACAGGGATAGGAGTAGTAAGAGAGGGAAGGATGGAAGGAGAGAGGCCTGCAGTTTTCCAGCTGCAACTGGATGAGTAATCTCCATCCGAAGATGAAGGAGCAGGGAGCCTGTTTAGGACTCAGTTCTAAACCATGTTCTCCAATCCATATTTAACAAGCTAAGGCAGATGGTTCATCTATGCCTAACTCCTAGGCCAGTGGCCCGGTTGGAGGGGAGAGGAATATAATTATTCCCAGACAGTTTACATCCTCCCATGGCTATACTTAGGGTTTCGCACAATTCACCAGGCCCTAGCCACAACCCCGCTCTTCTGTCTCCCATGCAAGAATGCCATTATTATAGCCCTGTTTTATTTTAATAGGTCTTCATTTGACAAATATTTATTAAGCATCTATTACATGCCAAGCAATGAGTTAGATGCTGGGGATGGAGGCAAGGACAGGGCAGATGGGGATCTGCTCTCAGGGAACTTAAATTCTAGAGGGTAGAAACATGCAGCAAACCAGTCACCCAAAATAGGGACGGGATCCTGGAAAGCAATTTGCAAGAAATGGACAGCAGGCTGGAGAGGGAATACCAGGGGCTGCTCATGTTTGACTGGGTGGTTGGGGAAGACTTCTCAGTGGGTGGTGTTTGCAATGAGAGCTGTATGGCCGGAAGGACCTGGCCAGGTGAGGGCTGGGCAGAGAACACTTCAGGCAGAGAAAACTGTGTGGGCCCTGTGGCTTGGCGTGTCTGGGGAAAGAAGGAAGTTTGCTTATTTTTCCTTAATTGTGTTCAAAGCAAAAGTGCACCTGACGTGATGCACAAGTGGTATGAAAGAGTACATAACTATTAAAATATATTTTGTCTGCATATAAACCTTAGTCATCTATCTCACCTACCACAAGTTGGGAAATCCTAAAACCTCTTCTAGACCCTTACCAGAGAACTCACAAAATTTCGGGACTCGTAAATACCAGCCTCAATATCTGTCTTTATACAAAGGGCTGGATAACTGCTGTCTTGGTCTTCCTTTTATTGGAGACTCTACAGTTACTTCTTTATGTTGAGTCACCGTATCTTCAGACTGATATGCCCTAGACTTTTGAACAACCCATTCATGTGGCTTCATGCACCCTCAACCAAAGAGATTTCTGAGTTCCCTAAAGCCCCGACCTTTCTTTCTGCCCTTGGCAAGTACCCTGATCCTTGAGGACCTCTGCAGTATGTAGGGAATTTATTAAAAGTTTTTCTTTAGATGTTTCCAAGGTTTGGAACCTGAGATTACTTCCTCTGGATAGACTCCAACCATCAGATAAAACAAGTTACTCATGTCCCCAAATAATGGACATATTAGTACCATTTAGGAGGATTAGACATGAAAGAGGTCATGTTAGATGATGTTTTAATCAATTCTATCTTTTTTTTTTATGGTTAAGAATTTTATTATCAAAATGATTATATCTCTTGAAAGTTCAAATGTTACAGCAAGGTGTAAACACTCCACTTGAGAAAGAAGTGATTCTTCTACCCTTCAAGAGTTTCCCCCACTCCCCCACCCCCACCCCCCAAGTTCTGCCCTTACTATTTACTGTCAGGTCACCCTGGATGACTTTTCTGGGCTTTAGTTTTCTTATCTTTGAAACAAGGCTAGTGGCCCCCAAAGCACATGGTTGTTGCTATGATAAATGAAATAAAATAATGTACACACAGGTGTTTTGTGCAATTACAAGAGGTATTATGATATAAACTAGTAATTTTGCTGGAACATGCAGTCATGGTTCTATTTTAAAGTTTATCTAACAGGAGGTTAACTGAGGAACCATCTAGAAAACACACATCCTCCTTGAAACCTCAGATGCTCCATCTCCTAAGGAGATTTCTCTCTCCTTGCAGCTCCTGTAACATTTATTGACTTGTAAATCATCTGGCATTCTGTCAGGAATTAGCTTGCTTTATTTCCTGGTTTGTATATGAACAAAAGGCTCTTGAGGACAGTGACTGTCTAATTCTTCTCTTACATCTCCCAAAACATAGAGCACAATACTAAACCCTAAGCAGGGGCTTAAACAAATATATTTAGAGAAAGTTTTAATATTAAGTGACTTTTGTTACTTATTAATTGTAAGAAATAGAATACATTCTTATTATAGAAAATTAGAAATATTGAGGAGCAAAACATTCACAATAGCGACATCCAGCTAGAACCACTATTAGCACTTGTTCATGCAAATATGTGGATTGTAAATTGTCACCTATTCTTCACTTCTAACATTAAGAATGTTTTTTATGTGAACATGCAATTTTCACATCCTTATTAATTGCTCCATTGCACTCCCTTTAGCCACTTTCCTAAAAGTAGCCTATTTAGGGTGTTTCCGTGTTTTTTTATCATAAACACTGTAGTGAACATCCTCACTGCTAAAATTGCCTATCCTCAAGAAATTCCTTAGGATAGCTTCCCAGATGTAGAATTGCTAATTGAAAAGGTTTTCACATTTTTAAGTTTTGCTACATAGTGCCATCTAGACACTGTTTATTATCAGTTAAATATATCTGTCAATATGTTAGGCAAAAATTGGTATGCTATTTTCATTTGCATTTCTTCTACACCTGAGGGAAGCAGAATATATTTTAAGGTGTATTGGCCACATAGGCTTTTCCATAGAATTTTCCTATTGTTTCCTGTTGTTTGCAGCCAGTCTGTTCTGTTTAGTTGGTGCCTGGTCTGATGCAAAGTTTTTGAATAGCAACCCTTCCCAGAGGGATCTAATCTTTTCACTTGACTGAGTTGGAGCTGAGGTCAGGAGAGGTCCAGGGGCTTGATCAGAACCGCAGCTAGTGGTCGGGACAGCACATGGATGAGGCATCTGAAAATGTGCTCCGGACTCCATGGGGCTGAGATCAGGTCCTTCCAGCAGCATTTCCGCCCATCCTTCCCCCACCCCACACTTGCTCTTGATTGCCCTGTGAGTTCCATCCAGCTGGGGCTCCCACCAGGAAGTTAGCTGTGCCCCATACTTCCTCCTCTGTCTCCCTGCTCCTCCTTGCTGCTTAGTCAGGTGCCATTCATCCAGCCATCACATCTTTCTACCCTTCCTCCCCTCCGGACCCTGCTCAGCTCAAATGCTGATTGACGAGCTCAGAAAGAGGACCTAGGAAGGGGCTTTCTGCTGGGCATCGGTGAATCACTGGCAGCTTGTTCCACATGCCGGCACAGGTCCTTCTTGCCATCGGATGACTCATCACTATGGGGTTAGTGGATGGTCACTCAGGAAGATAAGACGCCAGTCCACATCCTCTGCCTGGCCTCAACCAACGAAATAGCCTTCAGCCACCTCTATCTGGGCCTATTGGGAGGCTTTTGACCCAAGTCTATTAGAAATTTAAACCAACGAGGAAGATGGTAAAAAGCCCTCTCAAGACAGGATCATCATCTTGGCCAGCATACATAGGAGCCCCAGTGGTGACTCGATATGCGGCAGGGATGGGAACTCCTGCATTCGATGACATGATCTTGGAGAAGAGGAAGTTGGTTTTGTTCTCCATTGTATCTTCATAGCTGACACAAAGACATGCAGTAGGTGCTTAATGATTGTTCAGTGAATGAATGAACAAATTACTGAATAGATGAAATAATACACAAAAGCAAGGAGGGATGAAGTGTCGCTATGTGTTTGGGGAGTGTAATTTAGTTGGGATGTCCAGCATATAAAGAGAAGCAAGGAAGAGGTCATCAGAGGATGTGTTTGCCACGTGAATCTTCAATTTCATTGTTAAGGCAGAGCCACCAGAGTCTCAGAGCAAGAAAGTGACATGGTCCGATTGCACCTTGGCAAGAACACTTCTGTGGTGGTTCTCCAGGTTAAGCCTGCGAGAAACTGGGCACTGGAAGTATTTAAAACATGCTTTTGGAAAAGCTAGTAAGTGCCCCGTGTAATATATATCCTTTTACATACTGGAGAAATCTCCAAGCCTGGGCTGGCACCAACAACTACTCAGTGCCAGCTTCTGGACACCCCCCCTGCACAGTAGTCAGTCACCTCGATGGGACAACAAAGAGCCTCACTCAGTATCGGCAGCTCTACCGTGTGGGGAAGAGCGACGGGCAGGTTCTGAGGTCACGGAGGGTCCATTCCCGGGGCCTTTGCCATGCCTTTGTGGTCCATGGACTCCGTGCCATCGCAGGGTCTGGATGTGGGTTGCAGCCCAGCTGGACTGGGGTGCTCAAGGGGCTTTCGGACATGGGTTTCCTTCTTCACCAAGCAGGGCTTTGGCTGCTATTGCCCCACCAGGGGGGCCAAGGGGGCCCTGTTGATTGCATCCCTTCCTCCTGGGGCTTCCTGCAAAGCTTTGCCCTGACTGGCTGGGGAGCCACAGGACAGTGTGAGATGAAAGGCATTGTTCATGTTGGTGGCGACTGGAATGCTCGCCTATGACCCAAACGATGTGGAGACCAATTCAAAAGCCTTCCGCCGTCAGATGGTGAATGGTGGGTTCCTTGTGTCTGCCCTTTAGTTGGCTTCCTTCAAGGGACAGGCTTCCTAGAGGGTCTTCAGGCAGCGTGGCGTGGTGTGCAGGCCAGCTGCTCGGAGGTGCCTGAGCACAGCTCCTCCCTCTGTGGCCAAGGCCTGTGTCCTGCCTCCAGCCTCAGTCCCCACCCACCCAGATCCTGTCCTCTCTTCTCGGGCCACCTGCCTCCTGAAACCTTCTCCTGCCACCCCAGCCCTCATCTCGTCCCTCCTCCTGAATGTTGCCTTACCCCTGGTCTCTACCTTTCTACATTCAGTCCACAAGCATTTATCCAGGCCTTTTGCCAGGCCCTTCCCTAAGCATTTTACATGGATACTATAATTTCCTCCTCAAGCTTTGTCAGCACCCGCCAGCAGACTTCTGCTTGTATCTCTCGGGCCCGAATGAGTCACAGCACACTCCTAGCTGCATGGAAGCTTGGGAACACTGGTATCTGGCTTGCCAGCCTCCCTTTGAGAGGAGGTCATGGAGAAGAGGCCTGGGAGAGGCTTTAGAGTGGTCAACCAGCAGTGTGTGCTCTATAGCACCACAGCATTATCAGCCCTATTTCATGGATGGGGAAACTGAGTCACACAGAAGCTAAGTAACATGCTTGAGATTACCTAGCTAGTAGGTGCCATGATTCAAATCCCAGAAGGACAACTCCTGAGATTGCACTGGGAATGACAAGTCTTCCTGTGGAGACCCTCACGGGAGAGGGAGAAGTAGATGGATTGGTTACATAGTTAGAGGTAGAATGGTGGTCGCTTGCCTCGGGGAGAGTGGTGTGGAGGCTAAGTCCAGGCCTCTGCCCAAGATGGGACATACTGGATTATAACTTCGCCATATAAATGATTATTTATATTTAATGAGTAACTTTGGATACATTGGTTCTCATTCTGCTGTTTGTTTGTATCCTTAGCTTCCTTTAACAATTGAGAAAATTGAGGCTCACGGAGGTTATGTGATTTGCCCAAAGTCACCCAATGTTGGAAAATAAAGGGCAGCCGGACGTAAACTGGGTCTGAGTGGCTTTAAGTCCACTGATGCCTTGGTGCTTCTCTACTCAGCCTCCTTACAGAGAAAAACGGGAACAGACAGCCACTGGACGGCTTCTGTGAATCGCGTGTGGTTGGAATTCCTGTCCTTCCTCGACCCAGATTTGTAAACAGAGGCTTTGGGAGCCAAAGTACACAAGGGCAGATGCAAGCAAGCCACCCCGGCCAGGAGAAAGTCTCGTGTGTTCCTGGCGGGTGTGAGGGCGCCAGGCGCACGTGTCCCTAAGACGCCGGCAGCCTCCTGGGCCAGGCTGCCCTGGGCCGGTGGTCAGCACACAGCCGCTCAGACTCTCTGTGCTGTCCAGCTGCAGCCTGGGCGGTCTCGGGGGGAGCGACTGCGGGGGCTGGACGGCCAGCTGGCAGAGCTTCCTTTTGCTTCTACTAGGCAGTTCTCTGGGTCCTTTTAAAGGGAAGGGGGGAAAGAAGAAAAGATTCTTGTCTGGATTTGGAACTAGAACTTCCCACTCTAATGACTGTTGTTTAGCTATCACAGTTCATTCACAAAGATGCATTTAAATGCACACTATGTCAGGTGGTCATGGGCGCATATATGAAAAGGCTAGGAGTGCTAGATTTAGCTGGGCTAGTCCGGGACGACTTCTCTGCTGAAGTGACATTCGGGCAGAGACTGGAATGAAGCAAAGCAGCCCACCAGGCAGATATCTGGGGCCAGAATGGCCCATGGCCAAAGTAACGGCAAATTCCTAAATCTGGAGAAGGGAGGGGGCCTTGGACCCTCCGGACTGTGGAGAAGAGCACAGGCCCTGGGGAGGGCCTGGAAGCTGCTGTGGAACCAGGTAAGGGAGCTGAGGTTCAGGGCAGAGAAAAGACAGGAGGGACAAAGCCACTTCCCTCAAACAAAGGACTCAGATCCAGAAGCAAGATGAGATTTATTCAGGGAGACACCAGGAATGGGACCAAGTATCAGCTGGTGGAAGTTGTTGGAAGCTGATTTCATTGCCCTAAAAAGGCATGGGGAATAATGCCTGCAGTATGAGCTCTGGAGAGAGAGGACAGATATTAATTTATTTAAATATTGATTGAGCACTCAACAAATGTGTGTGTGTGTGGTTCGAGTTTTTGTTTGAATCAGATTTAAAGTCCATACGTTGAAATCGGTTGTGATGTCTCAAGTTTCTTTTAATCATAGGTTTCCCCCCACCTTTTTCCATCGCAATTTATTTGTTGAAGAAACTAAATTGTTTGTTCTGCATTATCCACTGTCAAGATTTGGCAGATTGCATCCCTGCGGTTTACTGTATTTCCTGTAAATAGTACTTAGATGCTTGATCAGATCCAGGTTTGATTTTTGAGCAAGAATACATTAGGTGGTGGCGTGTACTTCCATCAGGAGGCAAATGATGTCTGGTGGTCTCTCTTTTTATGATGTGTAAAACAGTTTTCAACCAGAAATTTAAATAAGAGAAAACAATGGCATACTTAGAATATTTTGGTGATGACTGTTTTGAATGGATGGCCTTGAGACACTCAAAGATCCTGATGTGCCTCTAAATCAAACCAAGATTCAATTATACCCCCCCCCATCATTTTAGCATTCAGTATGTCATGGGTTTCTTATTTTGTAGATATCATTAGATTTGGAAGCAAAATGAGACTGTAGACTGGGTCGGAATCCTTCACTGATCCATCACACAGAGGGACAGACATTTTATAGAGCGGCACCTGGGCAGGAGGGCATGTCCCAAGACATTCAGCCCTCCTGGTCCTGCCACCAACTAGAACTGGGACCTCGCCAAGGTGCTTAAGCTCTTGAGCCCTGATTCCTCACTGGGAAAATGTGTATTAAATTCCCCTCTTCAAGATTGGCTTCAGGTTTCACCCTTGCCAGGTAACATGTTCCTGGTCTGCTTTGACGTACATCCCCTCTTCTGGAGGTCCCTTTCACCTGATGACTGCCTCCATCCTGCACTTAGTTTATCTTTTGTTATTTATTTACATGCCTGCAAACCAGCCTGTGGGTTTCTTGAAATTCAGGGCTGTGTCTTCACACTTGTCTTTTCAGCACAATGCTTTGTCCATAATAGGTGCCCCAAATACTTAAATGATAAATGACAAAAAGCATTGCTCCTGGGCAGGGTTCCGAATCCAGACTAGAAACTAGAACCACTGGGGAGCTTTTAACCATTACTGGTAACCATTACTACACTAGGGCTATTAAAGCAGAATCTCTGGGGATGGTTTGGGGGACAGAGTTTTCAAAGCTCTCCAGTTGATTCTAAGATGCAGCCAGAGTTGACCACTGTTCTAGAATACTTTCTTAAAGTATAGTCCTGGGATGAGAAGCATCCGCCTCTTCCTGGGAACTTGTTAGAAATGCAAATTCTTGAGATCCACTCCACACTTACAGAGTCAGAAATTCTGGTGCTGAGGCCCAGAAGTCAGTGTTGTAGTAAGCTCCCAGGTGATTCTGCTACAGCCTGAACTGTGAGAAACTCCCTTCTAGGGCAGCGGCCAGCAAATGTTTTCTGTAAAGGGTCAGATAAATATTTTAGGCTTTGAAGGTCATTTAGTCCTTGTTGCAACTACTCACCTCTGCTGTTTTAGTGCAAAGGCAGCCAGAGGCAATACTTCAAGGAGTAAGGGTGGCTGTGTGCCAATAAAACTTTATTCACAAAAACACATGGCCGGCCCCAGGCTTTGTTGCTAACCTCTGTTCTAGGGGATTGAATTGGTCAGTTATTGTTGTGTGACAGATCACCCCAAAACTCTGGCTTAAAATTCCACCTGGCTATTCTTCCTCACACATCTTTGGGTTGTTGAGGTAGTCTGTGCTTGTCGGAGGGGGGAAGGGTGGGAAAATACACACCACTGCCAGAGAGGACTATAAAGTCACATGGCAAAGGGTGTGTGGCTAAGGGCAAAAAGCAGGGTGAAGAACTGGGACATCCAGGTTATCTGGGCACATGGCGGGTGCCTTGTAAGTGCTGGCTATTATTATTAATCATAATTCTTTATTTTGTACAAATCAGGGCTGGAAAATGGATGCAAAGGATGGGAAGGTTGTTACAGACATCCTCATCGATGGGTGCCACTTGCCATTAGCACGTTAGAAAACAGGCGTGGGGAGTTGTGTGTGAGCAGCCTGCCAGTTGACAAACAGCCTGTTCTTGGCGCTGTGTGGCTGTTTGCTCAGAGGAGACCAGTGGGCTGTCTTGTCACTTTATGATTGGTGGCTGCTCACAAGCAGGCAGGTCATTTCAGAGAACTCATATTCAGCAGGGATGGAGGACTCAGAAATAAGTTAGAGCTCAAATAAGTGAACATTCTCAATTACTGGGAGTATGTTTTTGGCACATCTTGGGGAGAAGAGACAAGTGAAGAAGAATCAAATTGGTTTTAGAGATTTATTTTTTAAAAGTAAAAATTAACTTGCTTTGGGGGAACAGATATAGCTCAGTGGTTCATCTGCTTTGCATTGGAGAGGTCCCTGGTTCAATCCCTAGTGCCTCCAAAAAAAAAAAAAAAAAAAAAATTAACTTGCAGTGTATGTCCTGTCCTGGGCTCAGTACAACTTTCTTCCAAATTCCACATGCTTTCTGTGGGCCATTTGCATCAGAATCGCCCAGAGCATTACACGTACAAATACACATTTCTGAGACCAATTGGGGGTGAGGGGGTGAGGTGGGACACTCGGGTTTTTCACGTTTCCCTGGTATATGTGACCAGGAGTCAGATTAAGGTGGCACTGGTTCCCCCATTTGTCCATTCACATGCATCTTCACTGTTCTACAGAAGCTGAGCTTCACCCTCCCAGTTTTTTAGCACCAGAGACCTCTAGGTTCTGAGCTCCTAAAGGGCAAGGGCCATGTTTTCTTCCTCTGTGTATCCCTGGCAAGGTGCCCTGGAGCAGCACGATGTTGACTTCTGCATTTTGGGGAGCCCTCATTTTACAAGGGTCTAGAATTGGCAGCCATTTCCCAAGTGCAGTTACCTTTACTTCATTTTCATGTTGCATTTGCAAAGACCAGGGCAGTGGATTTTCTTTCTTATCCCCTCATCTGCTCCCTCTGCCTTTTGTTGTTCCCCTGGCCCCAGCACCCCATCAGCAGCATCATGCTTAATAGGAGATGCGGATCTAAATATGCATGTTGACCACCTGTTTTCACGAGCAAGTAGTTACAGTGTTCTGAGACGCGTATGGGTTTGTGGAGTTGTCACAGTGGTTCTGTGTCAGTAGAGTGAGGGCTGGGAAATCGGTTCCATGTGGGCTTTCAGAGGCCAAATTGACATCCAGCCATCTATATCTTGTGTCCCCCCCAAATCACGCTCCCTATCCCATCATCTAGAAGGGAAAAGAACATGCAGGAGGGTTTTAGGGACCTGACCAGGAAGTGCCCTCCTCACTTCTCAGTTCCTATTGGCGCGAGTCAGTCACATGACCATACCACCCTGCAAGGTTGACTGGGAAACGTAGGCAAGATGTGTGCCCAGGAAGAAACAGAGACAGATTGGGTGAACTGCTAGTCGTTTCTGTCAGATTAAGGATTCCTCTAACATTATTTAGGAAATCTACTTTTCTTCTAAACTATTTGTGACGCTGACTCTCGTTCAGCATTTGATGGGGAGATGAGGCTGTCGTGTGTCTTTGAAATTGCTTTCTGCAGTTGGAGGCCAGAGGAATGGAGCAAGTCTCCTAGGGGATGGTGCCCAGCTGAACCATGGAGGTAGGCATTGGGGGGACATCCTCTTCATTTCCTTTACAGCCATCTAGAATGAGCAGCTTGCCACAAAGAGCAAAAGGCTCACTTACTGGTATGGCCTTGAAGCCACATAAGGGCAAAGAAGCAGCAACTCCAGACGAGAGAGAGAGAGAGAGAGAGAGAGAGAGGCGAGCGAGTGAGCAGTCCCAAAATAAGCCCGTGACAAAGAAACAATGGCTGATTTGTTACAACTAAACCCTGACTTCAGGTCCTTGCCCAATGATCTTGTCTAACTGATATGGAAAGAACCAGGACTTCGGAGTCAGACAGACCCTGGGATTTGAATCCCAGTTCCCCAATTGCTGACCTCGTGACTTTAAGTAGGTTACTGAACCTCTCTGGGCCTTCGTATCCTCACCTCTAAAATGGAGCTAACCACACACCTACTCATCGTATTGGAACAAGGACTGAATGAGTTTATATATGTAAATCACTTGGCACAGTGCCTGGTACATGATAAACGCTCACTTCAAGATAGCAGAATCACAGTTCACATCTCATAGAGGTGTTGTGAGGCTCAGTGGGAGGAAGTCACAGAACAGGCATTCAAGAACTAGTTGTGATTATCACGGCAGCTTCACTGGCCACGTATACTGGCAAGAATGGGTGGTCTTAGATGCCACAGGGGATGCTCAAGAGGTAGAACCCAGAAACAACGTTCCTCTATGGCAGGTAGGAAGTCATGGGTAGCTGAGCCCGGGTGGATAGCAGAGGAGCCAGCTCCAGAGTTCAATATGAAAAGAAATGGAGGAATCCCAGAGCCCTGCGGTGGTGTCTACCCCACAGCCGAGGTCCCCAGGGATCTAGAATTGGCAGCCATTTCCCAAGCACAATCCTCAGTTTACTTCACTTTGTGTTGCATTCACAAAGAGCAGGGCAGTGGATTTTCTTCCTCGTCTTCTCATCAGCTCCCTCTGCATTTTGTTGTTTTTCTGGCCCCAGCAGAAACCTTGTTGTTATTGAAAATGCGGCCCACTGCCTCCTCCCTCCAGCCTCTTTGGAAACTTTTTCTTCCTAGAAAGCCTGTACCTTCCGTGTCTGGCTCAAATGGCACAACCTTCTGATGCCCGCCTGGGCACTCCTGCAGATACAGCCTATTGCCGTGTGCCATGTGGTTTAACCGTGGTTCTGCCAGGATGCTTACCACTTCGTATGAGAGTGATTTTCCGCCAGCTGGATCTAACCATGCCATTTTAGTTTTGGAATTTCTAGCCCCTAGCTTAGTGCCTGCATGCATTTAGGTATCCATTTGGGCCCACTGCACCTGGAACCTGAAGGTGAAGAACATTTTCACTGCCCCATGTCTGTCAAAACCAAGTGCTGCTGCCCTGACCTCCACAGCACAGCCCCGGCCCACCTGCTTCTCCCCACCGCCACTGCTCTCACTCTCACTCAGTCCTCCAACATCTCACACCGCCACCCTTTCTGTCCCCCCAAAGTCCATTCTCCACAGCAGCCAGATTTTTTTTTTTTTTTCCAAATAAAAAGAAACCAGGTATTTCGTGCATTAAACCCTCTCCAAGGGAACACACTACACTTGGAATCAAGTCCGGACCTCTTACCATTCCTTACAAAGCTGAGCATCCTTTGGATCTCTGTCCTCTCCAGCCACACGAGTGGCCTTTCACTACGTCCAGCACACGGAGCTCTCCAAGCGGCAGCCTCCTTTTTGTCTTTCCAGCCTCAGCCCAGATGCCACCTCCTCAGAGAGGCCTTCCCTGACCACCTGTCTAAAGTCGCACCACACTCTCTCTACCACATCACCTGCTTTTGCTCTATTTTAACATTTAACCCTATGCGGCTTTTTGCTCATTTGCCTGTTATTGTCTATTGCCTAACCACTTGAAGTAGGACACACTGGACAAGAGACTTTATTTTAATCACTGCTGTAAAACCGTGACTGCCTAGACCAATGACTGACGTACTATAGGTGCTCAACTTGTCTTTATTAAATTAATGCAAGTAGGTCTTTAAGGATTTCTTCATTTTGCATCTCTTTGCATTGGGATCTCAGGCAGAGCTGTACAGCTTGTGAGCCAAAAGGCTGAGTGCTTGCTAGGATTCCAAAGCAAAAAGCAGAAAATTGAGTTCTGCGAATACAACAGGAATTACTTACTGAATTAGCAAAGCCTCGAAGTCCCATAAAAGAGCACATGGATGAACAAACCCCCTAATTCTATCAGCCAAACTCCCTAATCTTGTAGGAGTTGCATCCTGGCAGAAGATGGCTCCTTCAATGTGCTAAAAATAAATTTTTCCCTGAACTCTGGTCTGCAGTGAGAATTTACTAACTAGTTCAGAGACAAATACACTGTGGTAGCTTGACTGTGTGATTACCTACCAACAGAGGGAAGACAGAGGCTCATTGGCACGCTGTGGAACTGACTCATACTGATTCACAAGTGCCAATTATGTGAATCCCTTCCCAATTTATGCTGGTGGCTTGACATGGACATGTGAGTGTATTTACACCATGGAAATTGGCAGACACTACAAATCAGAGCTTGTTTATGTTTGTTTAGCTTTTTGTTTGAACAGCTGTTTTACCAGCATGCCACTGCCACTCTTCACTTGTATTTTGGCTTTTTAGGGTGGTGAGGGAAGGAGGGACACAGGGATGACTGGGCAGGACTTGGGTTGGGATTTGCAATATTAGCTAATGTGTTTATAGACACACATAGGTTCTCATGCACCTGTTAGTTAAGTGTAGTTGCAGCAGTTCACTCTGAGGCAAATTCTTGAATAACTGTCATCTGATTAAGCAACTAGGGGGTTGTTTGTGCAGAACCGGCTGGGTGATGGTTCTCTAGGACTTACGAAGAAAGGAAACATGGAGTCTCTCAAGTAGTGAGTTTCCCTCTGGCTCCCGGATGATTTTCCCATTTTGGACCAGAATTTGGAGATGGGCATTTCTTTCTCACTGCGATTGTGACAGGCTGTGCTGGAAGCAGCATTGAAGTGAGAGCCACACACCCTGCAAAGCAGTGGGATGACACTGCACAAGTCACTATAATTTTCTGAGCCTTTGTTTTGGTGTCTGTAAAATAAAAAATAAACGACCTGGCCTGAGAACTCACCGTGTAAAGATGATGATTCTGGGAACAAGTATGGGGCCCGTTGGGAGTGTCATTAGAAACTGAGAGGTAATTGCTACGTAATGTCTAGGTCCTCCTTTGAGAAGTGAGTGCCTGAGGATGGTTCAAATGACCGGGGGTTGAGTGATCTCATCTGGGATGACTTATAGGCTCAGCTCAGCTGTACCTGCCTACCAGAGTGCTACACAGGACCCTTAAATGTGCTTGAGCCTCCTGAAAGCACAGCCGCTTTGGGGTAGCCAGGCCTCTTACATGGCTGCTCCTGGCTCCAAGAAGAGTGTTCCAGCAAGTAAGGCAGATGCTGCCCGACCTTTTATTATCCAGCCTCAAAAGTCACAGTGTCATTTACATTGTACTCTATTGATCAAAGCCGTCACAGGCCCACCCAGGTTCAAGAGGAGGAGACATAGACTCCACTTCTGAAAGGGAGGAGGTTCTAAGAATTTGCAGCCATTGCTTTAAAACCACCAGAGAGCTTAGAAAAATATTCTTTCATTCATGTAATAACTGGAATGTGAAAGTGAGACATGTAGAAAAGTAATAATAAGAGTAGTGATAATGAGAGCTTACATTATAGTGTTTCTTGCTTTCCAGGCATGGTTCTAAATGCTTTACAAACATTAATTCACGCAAGCCTCATAACACCCCTACGAGGTAGACGCCATCATTGTGCCTATTTCCCAGCTCAGGAGAGGTGAGTTAACCTGCCTACACGCTCACCCTGCCAGTGATTGACAGGAGAAAGAGCAGCAGCTGACATGTGTTGAGTGCTTGCCACATGCCAGGCACTCTTGGTGTGCCTTGTCTTAGTCATCAAAAGAACCTCATGGTCACAGCAATGCAAGGTGTTGGTGGAGGGGTGATGTATTGGAATTCTGCACGTTGTGCAGGATTGTTTTCCAATAAAAAAAATATTTTTAAAAAGAACCTCATGATGTCGATACATTAATTCTACCATCTTATGAATGAGGAAACTGAGGCACAGAGAGGTTAGAATACCCACTCAAAGTCGCACAGCTAGGAAGGATTTAATCTCAACTCTGCCTTCTCCAAGAGCCTGGGCCCACAATGTTTGCACCTTAAACCCCGAAAGGAGAGAGGGTCTGGGGATGATGCCACTGGGGATATCCGTGGGCTGGGGGTTTGCATGGAGGAGTTCAGAGCTTTGGTGGGAACGAAGGAGATGACTGTTTTGAGATGAGGGGATGATTATATGTCAATGTGTGTGTGTGGGTGGGTGTGCACTTGAGTTCGTGAAAAATAAAACTCAACTCGATTCAGCAAATGTTTATGATGCTCAGATGATGTGCCATCCTTGTACTAGGCCCATAAAGAATTTAGAGAAAAGCAACATCCGCTGGAGAAGTGAACTACAACTTCTCAATCCCTTTCCAGTGTTTAACATATTAGCACTTCCAAAGTGCTTTTCCAGACATTCGCCTGTTGAATCTTCTAGAATCTTGTGATTTGGTAATTAGCATTCCCATTTTACAGACAAAGACACAGAGGCTTGGAGATGTTAAGAGATGCAAGATGAGCAATAGTTAGGTGGTCAGGCAATACAGAGATCAGCGCTCTGGCAAGAGAGATCTTGGCCATTGATGCAGTCCAACTGCCTCATGAGGTTCTGAGAGGTGAGATGACTTGCTCAGGGCAGCACAGAGGCAAAGCCAGATCCTGGAATGGAATCCAGGTTTCTTTACTTCTGGTCCATGACTTTTCATTCATCTCACCCATCGTTCATCTCACCCATCCTTCCAGAAGCCTTCCTGACCCTTTCATAGCCCAGTAGAATTAAGCACTTTTGTTACATGGAAGCTTCCCACAAGTTCTTATTGTTACTCCTACCACACTCTATTGCCATGCATTTCCTTCCCTAATAGGCAAGGAGGACAGGGTCTATCTTTTATCCCTGTATCCCAATATCTCCCACAGTGCCTCGCAAAAGCAGATAGTTAACAAAGGAATGAGTCAATGAATCCATGAGTGAATGGACTAGGCCGACAGATCTGGGGGCAGGTTGGGTTGGTCTTTGAAGCACGGGTCAGAGTTAGAAGGTAGAGACGAGAGCAAGAACTTTCCAGACAGTGGCCTCTGCAGGGAGCAAGGCCTGGAGACTGGATGGGCCTCCTTTGATCAGGGGTTTGTGTCCTGGGGAGCGGTTAGAAATAAAGCTGAAGGTGGAAGCAGGGAGCTGAGAGGCAGCCCTTTTGGGTCCCAGAGTTGTCATATGCACAGGCACTGTCCCTCTTGCATCCAGGACTGCTGTTAATCAAGGCTTCCTCTTTGACATGGAAGATGCCTCACTGATTCATGCCTCAGTCACTGCCAGCCTGGATTCCCCTTGGTAGAATTATTCTAGAAACCCCTCCCCCAACCCCCAAGGCAGACACTTCAGCTGCCATTAGATGCTTATTAAGGGGAGTGAGTCAGGATGGTGGCTTAAAACAAAGTTTCCACCTGGCTCCATCTCACTCCCCTCCTCTCCCTGCTAAGTATTTCAAGGTCACAAACTCACAAGGCAGTGTGGGGAGTGGAAAGAACAGAGGGTCTGAGCCACCAGAACTCTAGGCAAGTGTCAGTTCTGCCGTCCCCTTGCTGTGTGACCTGGAGCGGAACACTTAGCCTCTCTGGGTCTCTTTCCTCAGCATAATAACATAGTGTGGCTAGAGTTGTTTGAAGATTGAATGGGGTTAAGCCAAAAGGCTTTGCAGTGGATTTGGGGTCCTGTGGGTGCTCAGGAAGTGCCAAGAGCACCTTCAGGTGGAGGTTCATGTGTACTGGGTCTCCCCATCCCAGGATGTGGACCACAGGGCCATTTTGATGTGGATCCCTGGCAGGATCCTGGGAAACTCTTCCCCCATTCCTTCCTGCCTGGCAATTGTGGATCATCCCTCAGAAATTCTTTTCTGTGGTTCTTGGTCAAGGAGGGACTCAGAGCTCAACTGCTTCTGAAGCAGAAAGCCTTCACAGCTGCCTGTTCAGGGGCCATGTCCCGGGGATGGCAGGGCCACATGAGCTGGCTTTTGCTTTGTGGAGTTAGCCAAGTTGTCAGGGCACAGAACCTTAGGTCTTTCTTCTTTTCAGCTCTTTGGTGACTTGAACAGGCACCAGAGCAAGGACCTCGTCTTGCTGCTCCGTTGGCTTTGAGAGGTGCCAGTCAGGTTGTCGTCTGCCCGATGGCACCGACGCAGAGCCAGAGGGCTCCTGTCAGATTGGCTTTTGCTTCCTGACTCCCGGACGGAGATGGGGACGGAGATGGGCTCACAGACCCGCTGGGGACTCACCTGCCCTCTGGCTCCCAGATTCCCCAGCGGAGTCCCTATTTTTCCTCCTCGGCTCCATTCCTGCGGGTGCAGGCTCCAGCATTTCCCCGCCTCTTGGACATCCAGGCTGCCTTCAGCCAAGCACCTGCTCAGTGTGGCTCTCTTACCGGCATCCTCTGTCCTCAACACTGTCCAGTTTTATGCCCCTTCCCCTCACAGGGCCTCTTCTTGCCTCAACTTTCCTGTTGTTAGCAGTTTAGTGGGTAATATCTGCTGCTATCGTGCTCAGTGAGGATATCTCTCTCACCCAAAGTAGCTCTCCTGGAGGGAGCTGAGGCACTGAAGTCAGAACCATAAAATTTGGATCCCCAGCTCTATTACACACCAGTTTCATAATCTCGGGCAAATCACTTAACTGCTCTGAGCCACAAGTGGTCATATTTGAAAGGGTGGGGCTAATGCTAATCGTCCTTTTTCTTTTCCCTTCCTCCATTTACTGTGAGAATCAAATGAGATAATGTCTGTGAAAGTGCTCTGTAAACCAGAAGCTGTTATTATCCAAAGACGGCCTGTTATTATTAAGAACTGGTTTTCCTGATTCTCGCAGCTCTGCCTCCCTCTCCGCCCCCTGATATGACTCGAGGCTGGGGCTCTATGGAGGCAAACCTTTGTGGCCAGAAGTGAGAGAATTCTGCTGTGCTTACCAAGGAAGTCTTCTCAGTCTAAACTGCTATGATATGAACCAAAGAAGAAAGGTAAAGGAGACTGACGCCAAAATCTTTGTTGACTGGCTTTTTTAACCTTCGAGGGAGCCACCGTGTTCAGCCCCATGCAGAACCGTGGGAGAAAATCCCGCTCGCCAGCTGCTCCAGGGTGGTGGTGCTTGGCAGGCCTCGCTCCTACAGATCTGCCCAATCGGGCACCTCTCCGCGTCCCGCGGCCCCTCCATCGATGGCGCACCACCGTTTCCCAGAAGCCTCTGCCCCCAGGCCTGCCCCCTTTAAGCCATTCTTGTACCGTGGTGAACTCTGAGTGTCATTCTGCTCCTCCCCCACACCATGGGTCCCCATTGCCCTCGAGATAAAGTCTAATTGCCCTCACTGTGCTCCTGCTGAACTCCCCAGCCTTACCTTAAACCTGACCTTTCACCTCCTCACGCTTACCCCTTAAGTAATCCTGCTCATCCTGCCACCTACTCTCTGTCACCACCTGCTCTTCCTTTAGGGCCCAGCTCAGGTAGCACCAACTTATGAATCTTACTGACTCCCCTTGACAAAACGAGGTACCCTACCAAATGCTCCCGAAGCACCCCGCCCTTCCCCCATAGTCGCCCCTCCACCCTGGATTCCTGTCACGTGTTAGGCTCTCTGTCTTCTCCAGGAAGCTGGAAGCTCCACTGCGGCGAGCGCCGCCCTGGCCTCCTTGTCATTGTATTCACAGCACCTACTCCGGGGCCTAGCCTGAACCAGAGAACGGAGCAGGCAAGTCAGAGTTCAAGGCTGTGTCTAGATGCCGGGCCACTCAGAAGCTTCATGGCTGGAAAGAGATAGGGCTCATTTCAGAGAAGAACTAAAATATTATTGAACCAAGTGTGCGAACCTCAATTTTTCTCTGCCAGCCCTTTCTTTCAACACATGCCAACCAGCTAATTTTGCCAACATTTAGTACATGTTTAATCTCTGCTGGGTGCTGTGCTGAGTATTTTACATGAGTTAATTCCTTTAACCCTCACAACCATATTCAGAAGTGAGTGCTATTATTATCCTGCTGTGAGAGATGAGAACCAAAGGTTCAGAGAGGTGAATAATTTTCCCAAGGTCACCCAGCAAGTGAAGGATTACTCATGAGCCCTAAGTCTTTTTCTCTAAAAACCTATGATTTTAATCACCATACCAGTCTGCATGGGCAGTGGTGCTGGAAAAATGTAGGTTTGAATTCCAGGACTCACCAGCTGGGTTCATCAGCTTAGCCAAGATAAGTTAGTGTACCTTTTTGTACCCTATTCCTTATGGGTGTTTTGTGAATTAAATTACTTGATATTTGTAAAGTGCCTGGAGTTTAGTTGGCTCCCTACTCTATAATTGCAAGTCCTCAAGGCAGAGCTAGAGTTTAGATCTTTAAAATTCAGTCAATCATAAGAATTAGGACCTGTTTGTTTCTTCTCTAACATTCCTGCAGAGTGCATATAATTGAGCTCCTTGCATTGTGGGGAATTTATCATTTCCTGAGGCAAGTTAATCCAGCCTTTGACAACTGGGTCTGGGCAAATGTGCTTTTGCCCATTCAGCAAAATTCTGCTTCCTTGCAGTCCTTCTTGCTCCATCAGACAAAGTCCAGTCGCTTTGCCATGGGCACCTCCTTAACCACCTCAGGGCAGCTGTCAGGTCCTCCAGTCCTGCCTCTGGAGTCTCACTTTCTGGACCGATGACTCTGATTCCTCCACACTCTTCTCATGGAACCAGGCTTAAAGTTCCAGCATCTTCCCAGTTGCTACTTAGAACAAACTCCTATACAAATGCTAGCTAAGACTTAGCTACAAAGATGCTCACATCTTGATTACATTTAGGAAAAACTTATGCAACCATTTAAATGTTCATCAATAGGAGGATTGGATGAACAGATTATAATATATGCTTAATATATTACATTATAGTAGGCAGCCATCAAGAATGGCTATAGGAATGAACATTTCTTGACCTGGGAAGATGGTTATGGTGTATTGGCAAGTGTAAAAAACATATTGTAAAATAGAATTTATTGTAAGATCCCAGTTTGAACAAAATTATTCATTTTATGTATGGAAGATAATCTGAAAGTGTTTCACAGGGTAAAAGTGGTTATCTCTGGGTCATGAGATTATGGGGGACTTTCTTCTTTTTCTAAACTTTCTGTTGGGGGAGGAAGTATAGCTTAGTGGTTATGAAAATGGCCTTCAGAATTAGGCAGACCTGGTTTTAATCTATTTTCTGCCATGTAAGAGCTTTGTCACCTTGGTTTCCTAATTTGCAAAATCAGAATAATAGTGTCTGCCTCAAGTGCTGTTGATAGAATGATAAGACTAGTTTTCTTTCTGGAGTACTTACTCTGTGCCAGATAATTTATTTGCATGTTCTCTATCATTATTCCCACTCCACAGATGAGGAAACTGAGGCTAAGAGAGTCTAACAAACCTGCCCTGGTCACACATAGGAGATAATTACTTTCCCCATTCTTGGCACTTTAGTTCTTTTTAAATCCGTTCTCCTGTCATCCACATCTCCCTGCTGACTCATTCTAGACCCACTTTGACTAAAACCCCCAGACATTTTCATACCTGCCATGTCTTCTCTATCCTCTAGTTGTGCTTTACCTTATCTTAGCTTTTTTTTTTTTTTTTTTTTCCAGACTTGAGTGAACTTATTATTGAGAAGACAGGTGGGCAAGAAAGCTGGGCATTCAAATCATGCCATTGGCTATGAGGAAGTCCAAGAATAAGCCTTGTGATTAGGCAGTGAGAGGTAGCCACTCACACCTATTTCACACTCTAGAACCGCAGGGGAAGTAAAATGCATGAGCTTTGCATTTTCCTCTTCTACTCCTCTTGGAAGAGGTACTTCTCCTGATGGGAGCATGGGTAAGTGGGAGACCAGGTCTACTCTACTGAGGATTTTGTTGGCCCAGTTCCTAGGAGTCGCTGAAGGACTGGCCTCCTTAGAATGAACGTGGAGCCCAGTTGCAAGACCAGGAGCCTGGATGCCATGCAGACCTGAGTTCTAATCCCTGTTCTGTTACTGACCAGCTCAATGACCCTGAGCACATCACTAATTTCACTGAAACTTATTTCCTCATCCTCAAAATGCAGGGAGTGATACTTATTTTGTAGGGTTATTAGGAGGATCAAAATAAGGTTATGCAAAGAAAGGGTTCAACCCATTGTGGGGACCAGTTTTAGTTAGCAATCTTCTCTTCCCTGTTAGCCCTCAGTTCCACCCTGAGGGATCTGGTAAATGTTGAAGGGCAAGAGAATCTTGCACTCACTAGAGTTACCAGTGCTGTGGGGGCAAAGGGGTAAATTTGAGGTCATACTGGTCCAAACCCATCTTTCCTATCTCCTCACTGTTACTTTTAACTTTTAATTTTGAAACATTTTCAAGCTTATAGGACAGTTACTAAAATAATATAAATCTCATATAAAGAACTCCAACATACCTCTACTCCCACTCCCAGATACACAAACCCAGCAATTTTAACATTTTGCCATATTTGTCTATCTGTTTTCTTTTTTCTTTCTTCTCTTCTCTTTTCTTCCTTATCATCTCTCTATCATCTATCTATCTACTCAATTCATTTTCTGAAAACTTTTCCTTATAGTTACCATGAGATTTAAATTTCATGTCCTAAATCTATAACAATCTCATTTGCTTTGATACCAACTTACTTTCACTAGAACATACAAACTATGTTCCTATACCCCTCTGTCCCCCCACCTTGATATAGTTTTTGTCACAAATTACATGTTTATATATTGTGTCCCAAACTACTGTTTTACATTAAATTTTATGAATTTGCCTTTAGATCCTGTAGAAGTAAAAAGTAGAATTACAAACCACAAATAAAACAGCATTGGCATTGGCTTTTATATTTATCCAAGTTGTTACCCTCACTGGAGAACTTTATTTCTTTCATGCAGCTTCAATCTATTATCTATTGTCCTTTCCTTTCTACCTGCAGAATTCTCTTTAGCATATCTCGTAGGGCTGGTCTGGTGGTGATGAACTCCCTTTGCTTTTGTTTATCTGGGAATGTATTAATCTCCCTCTCATTTTTGAAGGTCAGTTTTGCCAGATATAGACTTCTTGGCTGGCAAATTTTTGCTTTTAGCGCTTCAAATATGTCATACCACTGTCTTCTTGCCTCCATGGTTACTGATGAGAAATAAGCACTGAATGTTATTGAGGTTCTCTTGTGGCACATTGCTTCCTTCTTGTGACTCTTAGAAAATTTTTAAATCTTTGGCACTCCTCAGTTTTATTATAATATGCTGTGGCATGGATCTATTTGGGTTTATCTTGTTTGGAGTTTGTTGAACATCTTGCATGTATATATTCATGTCTTTCATTAAATTTGGGAAGTTTTCAGCCATTCTTACTTTGAATATTCTCTCTGCCCCTTTCTCTCTTTCTTCTCCCAATGTATATATGTATGATGGTGTCCCACAAGGTCCTTAGGGTTTTTTTTTTTTCACTTTTCTTCATTCTTTCTTCTTTCTGCTTCTCAGGATGAATGATTTCCAATGTCTTATCTTCAAGTTCTCTAATTCTTCTTTTTACTAGCTGCTGTAGAATCCCTCTAGGGAATTTTTTATTCTGTAACTGTAGTCTTTGGCTCTGTTTTGCTCCTTTCATAATTTCCATCTCTCTATTAGTCTCTTTGTGTTTATCTATTGTTTTCCTGATTTCCCTTAGCTCTTTGAGCATATGTAGAGCAATTTTTAAAAAGTCTTTTTCTGGTATGTCCCAGGTCTTCACTGATGTTTTCTAATGCTTTAATATTCTCCTTTGCCTGGGCCAACACTTCATCTTTCTTTGCATGTTTTGTAACCTTTTGTTGTAACCTGCACGTTTTGGTGTTTTAATGAATTATCTCTAGAATTTAGATGCTGAGATATCTGCTCCTTAAGCTTTCATCCAGCTAGTGTTATGACAGGGCTTTCCTTGAATGCCAGGAGCTAACAAACAAACAAAGAAACAAACAGAAAAGAAGGTAAGAAAAGCAAATATCTTTTCCAGACCTTGCAAATTGGCCTTTGCTAGTGCTGTCCTTCAGGGCTTATCCATACAGTGAGTTTGGAGAATAGCTTCAGGCCCAAGCATAGGGGCCTCTCTGATCCTTTCATCCCAGGAGTCTTACTTTGGGCATGCCCATGTGGACCTGGGAATTCCTCAGCTTATGTGGTTCCTAATGTCCTCTCTTCCCTAGGAAACAATTTTCTCATGATGCCAGGCTCTGCACTGTGTGTCCTACAGTCAACTTTGTCCTCCAGCCAGCTCTTGCCCCAGACACCACTTGACTGCTCTCCTAGAGCATTCTGTAGGAGAAGTCAGTGAGCTACCTTCTACCAACAGGGCAAGAGCTGGGACTGCGAGTCCCTCAGGTCACCACCCGACTGCCTGGGCTAGACATACATGCTCCCAGTATGTGCAGCACATGAAGGTTCCTCCATTCCCTCTGGAACTGGGACCAGGCATCCTCACGAGGACCAGCTCCGTGCCAGCCAGTAGGGGTGGAAGAGGGGCTACAGCCTTTTTCTTGACTCAGCACTCACCCTGTTAGTGCGCTAACTTACCCTGTTAGTGTTTTCTGAAGCCTTAAGAAAGATGTTTCTGCCAGTTCTTGCTGGTCGTTCAAAGCTTTTGGGGGGGACATAACCCTGAAGCATCTCATTCAGCCATTTTAATCCTATCTCCTCATTTTGACAATCTAATTTATTTATCTTAATTTCAAAAGCAATATGTGTTTGTTAAGAAAAAACTCAAATTACACAGAAGAATGCGCAGAAAATAGAAAAATTTCCTTTCAATCATCTCTCCAATCTCTCTCACCTCCAGAGATAACCACAGTTAGAGTTTCTCATGAACCTTTCTAAACAATTTACTAGGGATTTAAAACATTCATATTAAAACATATGAACTTCCTCACCAACACTATGAATGTTCTGTGACTTGAATGTTCACAAAACTTTCATGAGGAAAATCAAATGCTGTCTAAGCAGAAGGAGAATGTGCTCCATCGTTTGTTGTTCTACCACCCTTTCCTCTCAGGGGGTGGATTTTAGATACCTACTAAATTGGAAATAGTTTGGAATTGCCTTGACATTCTAGCTTCTCCTATGGCCAAATCTTTTATCTCTGGTCCTTAAACTTCTGCTTTGGAGGACATTACCCTTTTTTTTTTAAAGATTTTATTTATTTATTCATTTATCCCCCCCTTGCTGCTTGTGGTCACTGGGTCAGCTAACCACGCCGCGCGGGCGGGCTTGCCTTCACCAGGAGGCCCCGGGAACCGAACCCGGGGCCTCCCATATGGTAAACGGGAGCCCCACTGATTGAGCCACAGCCGCTTCCCAGGACATTACCCTTAACCGGATCCATCTCTTGAGGGACTTGACTCCCCTAACTAGAACCATCCTTCCCCATTCCAGGGGAAATGGGGCAGAGCCTAGGCAGAAATGTGTATCTAGATGACAAATTTCATGAGTCAAAGGTACTTGTACAAATGACAAATTCTATTTTAAAATATATGCTGTCTCCAGAGGAGGAAGACAGCTGCTTCTGCTTTCTTTTTTCTTCTGAGAGTGAGTGGTAGCCCTTCAGAAATAGTGTTGGACTGTGCACTTTACAATGGTTAATATCTGAGGTATTGGATTAGCATTCATGCTCCTTTTGGGTCTTGAGTTTTGGAGAGGCTGCTAATTGGGGGCAATCCAAGCACTTTGGGGATTGCTGGAGCACAGAAAAGAAAAACCACATGGGTTTTCACTTTATAACTTCTTCTTCTTCCTCTTTTTTTTTTTCTTTTTTTTTTTTTCTTTTTTCCTTTAAGGCATTTACTATGGAATATCATCCTAACTAAAAACCTGGGCACAAGGTCTTACACTTAGTAGGCACTTAATTACTATTGTTTCTTTTACCTCAGTTGAGCACATTCTTATTGACTGTCTCAGTTTGCCAGGGCTGCTATGACAATTACCATGGTTTTGCTTGGACAACAGGAATTTATTGGCTCTCACTTTTGGAGGTGAGAAGTCCAAAATCAAGATGTCAGTGAGGCTGTGATTTCTCCAAAGTCTGTGTTGTTCTGGGGCCAGTAATCCTCCATCACATGGCTATCTCTCTCTCTGGGTTCTCCTACTTAAGGTTTCTACTGGCTTCTGGCTTCTGACTGACTGTGTTCAAATTTCCTCTGCTTATAAGGATTTTCATCAGGTGGATTAAAGCCACCCTGATTCAATCTGGCCTCATCTAAATAGGATCTTCAAAGATCCTATTCATTAGTGAGCTCACACCTTAACTATTAATAATATCTTCAAAGGTCCAGTTTACAAATGGCTTTGTACTCACAGGACTGCTTCAAGGTTAGGGCTTGCAGTGTCTTTTGTGGAAGATACGATTCAATCCCCAACACTGACCATTCATTTATTTTCTCATTGATCAAAATGTATTGAGGGAAGCGGATATGGCTCAAGTGATTGGGCTCCTGTCTACCATATAGGAGGTCCAGGGCTTGATTCCCAGGGCCTCCTGGTGTAAAAGCAAGCTGGCCCATGCAGAGTGCTGGCCCACACAGGAGTGCTGCCCCACGTGGAGAGCTGGCACAGCAAGATGATGCGACGAAAAGAGACACAGAAGACAGACAATAGGAGATGGGGCAGACCAGGGAGCTGAGGTGGCGCAAGAGATTCAGTGCCTCTCTCTACTCAAGAAGGTCCCAGGATCGGTTCCCAATGCCACCTAAAGAGAAAACAAGCAGACACAGAAGAACACATAGAGAGCAGGCAGTGAGTGCGAAACAATGAGGGGGAGGGGGAGAAATAAATAAATAAATTTTTAAAAAATGTATTGAGGTGATACTATTTGCCAGGCCCTGTCCTATGTGCTCTGTATCAGTGTGGCATAAAAGAGGAAGTAATCATTTCTCTGTAGGGCTGCAGTTGAGACAGGATCTTAGCAAAGGAGATTTGAGAAGGGTTTCAAAATATGAATGGAAGTTTCCCAGACAAATGTGGGGGGAAGGGCATTCCACAGAGGATGAGTAGTATTAACCAACCTGAGAAATAGAGGAGAGAGGTCAGGTTTGGGAGGATGAGAAAAAGTCATGGCTTTGACTGATTGAGCTCCTCAAGTTGTCCTCTATAGTTAAACTCCTAATATTCACTAGAGAAGGATCTCCTTTAGCTCAACTCAAAACTGAGTTTCATTGAGCCACTGATTTACTCAGCAAAGATTTATTCAACTCCTACCATGTGCTTTGCACTGTGCTGAGTGCTAGAAATATACTGCTGACCATATTCTCATAGGGATTTTCCTAAAGACTCAGTGAACAGTATTAGAGTTTAACTTGGTAGTGATTGCCATTTTCAACCCATGACAAAACATACCCCTTTTTAAGGGGCATTTACTGAAAGAACAGCATTATTCTTTGTGTTTTATAGAAAGGAAGAAATTGACATAGTGTTTTACTACTGAATCAAAATACAAATCTGGATATAAATTAGACTTATTTTATCTGCTGACATATATTTGGGACCAAACCCTGCCTCATCACAGATAACTTACAAACCCCTTGATGGAAACTATAAGCATGGCTTTGGATGTGATCCCTTGGTCCAGCCCTTTTGTCTCATAAAGAAGAATTGATTTCCCCAAGGTTACACAAGGAGCTTTAGCTGCCTATGTAGAACTCAGGCTGCTGCTGCCTCTATAAATAAAAGGTCACTGTCACACAGTCTGTAATCAAACCCATAATAGGATCCACCTTGAAGTCAGGGTTACTGTGATCCTATCTCCTGAGCCCTCCCACCTCTACCTCCTCTCCAACTGCAGAGCTAAAAGGATAGTCAGCCCAATTCTGAACCCCATTGGCTGCCTGGTCTCCAGCCTACCTGTCATTCTCCCAAGAAGACACAACCTCATGCTAGAATCTTCTCTAAAGAACTCTTTCACTTGCTACTCTTCATATATTTTTGGTAGACAAAACCACAAACCCAGATGGGCAATTAGGGATTAAAGGTAACAGTGGTTTGGGGTTATTTCAGCTAATTGCTGTCCTATGTGAAAGATTGCCTCATCTGTGACAGCTGGCCTGAGTAATCATCACTCTTTTAGCAGGACATTTTTTCACCCTCTGTGTAATAGGGACTTCCAAGGCTGTTTTGACTGCTATATTATACAGAGTGGTAAATGTAAATATTGATAGTTTGTTATTTTAACTGGAAATGAGAGCTGCTCAGCTCAAAATTGGGTTTCATTGAGTCACTGATTTACTCAATAAAGCTTTATTCCACACCTACTACGTGCTTTGCACTATACTGGACACACCAACTATTAAGGCTGTCAACTTTCTTTTGGCAATTATCCTAAAGGCTCAGTAATCAGTATCACAATTGAACTTGGCAGTGGTCGTCATTTTCATCAGCCCACAATGAAGCATAGCCTTGTTCAAGGGGCATCTACTGTGAGAGTGACATTATTCTTTGCATTCTGCTGTTTCCGTTGACTCTTCAAGCTTGTTTCATTTTCCAAATATTTATTGGATACTTAACTGTGCCAGGCACTATGCCCAGTGCTGCTTCTTGCATTTTTACTCTCTGTCTTGGGAGAAAATCAAGAATGGGAAACGAGAAGTGGGGTGCATGAGATGGCTGTCATCAAAGATTATTCTGTCCTACTAATCAGATTAGCAATGGTTTATTTATTTTATTATTTTTTTAAGGAGGCACCAGAGATTGAACCCAGGACCTGGTACATGGGAAGCAGGCTCTCAACCACTGAGTTACACCCACTCCCCAGCAATGGTTTATTAACACCATGCCAGGTTTGTCAAATGCCTTGTCAGATTTAATACTCATGAGGACCATATGAAGTAAAAAGAGGAGTTTGGAGAGATTAGGTGACTTGCTAAAGGCCACAGATGGTAAGTCAAGTTGCTAAGATCTGAACCCACAATCTCCTGACTCCAAAGTCAGTTCTCCTCCCCGCTGTGCCCTGCTGGCCCATGAGAGTGGTCAGAAAAGGACCCAGTCCTAGTGGTTTAAGCACTGAGCCCTATTCTACCTGAGCCTAAGGTCCTTTGAAGTTGTGGAGTCTATGAGCCTGTGATTCTTGGTGACCTTGATGGGTAAGTTCACATGCCAACTTGGTCAGGCTATAGTTTCCAACACTTTTGGGAAATGCAGTTCCCTAACTCATCTCAAGGGTGGAAGACTACATATAGTGTCAGATGAGTAGCCCAGCTCTAATTAAAGGGGCCATTTGCCTGCAAAGCTCTTCCTAAAGCAGTTTGACTTGCATTGATTGTAAGCAACTGGTGACGGATTTGTGGATACAGACTTCAGACAATTTCTCTCTTTTTGCATTAAAAAAAAATAATGGTCAAGTAGTGTTGGAACAAGTCAGAGTGACCTTGTTCAAATAGAGGCATAAACAGAGTTTTCTGAGGGTACAAGGAGGAAGTATTTGATTCTACCTGTGGAGCTTGTGGAAGGCAGGAGGATGTCTGCATTGGTCCCTCAAGGATGAGTCCACGTCTAGGAAGTACATGGGGTGAAGAGCTTTCCAGGCCAGGGTATAGCCTTGGCAAAGGCAGGCAGATGTGGAAGGTAAGATTTTGAGGGAAATGAAAAAGTTTGGTGTAACTTTAGTATGAAAGCCTTTGAGAGCCAGAAGAGCTGACAGACTGGAAAGGCAAATGAAGGCCAGATTCTGCAGGACCTTGTTGCCATACTGAGGAATTTGGACTTTGTTCTATATGAACTAGGGAGCCATGGAATGTTTTTGAGCAGAGGAGTACCCTGATCTGGTTTTTGTCTTAGAAGTTGGTCTGGAGCAGTGGGGAAGATGGTTTGAATTGGGAGTGACTGGAGGTAGGAAGAGCAGCCACCAGGTGTTACCAGGAGGCAAGTTGAGAGATGATTATGGGGACCATGATGCATGTACACAATGAAGACTTCCATCAGCCATTTTCCTACAGCTCTCTAGGGGTGGGGAGAAAGAGCAGGGAGATTAGGAAGAGGCATTTCTGGAATCATTCTGTGGACCTGGATGCTGAGACCCACACATATCACATTTTAGGAATCACATATTACGCTGAGGGTCCTGCTGGGTCTGGGTTAATATAATCAAAAGATAGGAGGGTATAGTGGTCAGGACCTGGGCTTCTGTCTCAAATTCCTGCATTGCCGTTCTTGCTCCCAATTTAATTTTCACGTTGACTTTGAGTAACAATGAGCCTCTCTTTCTTCATCTTCAAAATTGGAATGATAAGAAAAGGTATTGGGAAGCGGATGTGGCTTTAGTGGTTGGGCTCCTGTTTACCATATGGGAGGCCCTGGGTTCGATTCCTGGAGCCTCCCGGTAAAGGAAAGCCAGCCTGCGTGGCACGGTAAGCTGGCACAGCAAGATGACGCAACAAAGGGAGACAAACAGACACAGAAAAACGCACAGCAAATGCACACAGAGAGCAGACAGCAAGCACAAGTAGCACGGGGGCGATAAATAAATAAAAAGAAATCTTTAAAAAAAAAAAAAAAAAAGCATAACCAGGGAGCAGAGGTGGCTCAAGTGATTGGGTGCCTCCCTTTCACATGGGAGGTCCTGGGTTTGGTTCCCAGTGCCTCCTAAAGAGGAAATGAATAGAGAGCAGACAGCAAGCACAAATAATAAGGGGCAAGAGGAGAAATAAATTAAAAAATTAAATCTTTAAAAAAAAAAAAAAAGAAAAGGTATTATACATCCCTCATGGGTTATTGCAAGAATTAAATAGAGCTGAGCCCTCACGTTCTTGCCGTCTATTAAAATACAGGCTATTTGAGGTGTTTTATTTTCTAGAACCTGTATGTCCCTAACCCTCGCTCACAGCATCCTCCACCTGTCTCCATTGTTCTCCCTTGTTGATGGCACAGTAGGCTGGATTATCTTCCTTTATTCTGTACTGGTTTTGGAGGTGGGGAGGGGGATAATGTGATTTGCATATGGTTACCCAGAATGCTTTGCCAGCCAACCACAGTTGTTTGCTGACTGAGGCACAGAGCTCTGGAACATGCTGCAAGGTCTAAACAGGCTTGTTGGGTAAGCCAAGTTATGCTCTCATTTCCTAATGTGACAAGGAATGCCTGGCAACCTGAGCCCAGGTGGGAGGGGATCCTGGTCTGGGAAGGGGACAGGGGATTTGATGTCAATATATAGCTGCTGTTAGAGGTTTTGGGAAATAAGGGATTGTAGGCCTTTCTTTTTTTCTTCTGTTTCAGACTGCCAAGTGCCAGCCTAGAGTAGAGGCAAGTTGACTCACATTCTTGCTTTCCTCTTGACGGGAAAAAAAAAACAAAAATCAACAGCCTGTTCCCATAGGCTTATTTTCCACCCCTGCTCAGCTCAACAGAGTGTATTGTGAGCCCTTACAAGGACCTTCGGCAAGGAATGCTATCCAGCACCCTACCTTTTATGTCTCCTGCCTTCCTTTATGTAAAATGTGCCACCTCGCTGCCCACCCCCAGTGCTGGGCTCTGCCACTGCTCTCCTGATGCTGTGTTTATAGTGTATGCCACATGCTGGGCCACCCGGGAAAGCTGCGGAGGGTGTCCCAAGTTCACATGTCCTGCATTCCAGGCGGATGTTTCTGACATTGAGCAATGTAATGGCTTTGCCAGGTTTGGGTCTGTCTGGTTGGAATGCAACCGAAAAGGAAAGTCCCGGAGTTACTCAAATACTCACCTCCCCACAACCCCTTCTTGTTATTTATTTATTTTTGTCCTTTTTAATTCTCTGATGACACATTCAGCCCAGCATTCTTGCTGGCTGCGTGGCACTTGTTAGTGCTGATAAGTACAACTTCCCAAGAGATAGGAATGCAAATCGTAATATTTTGTTGAGTCATGTGTACTCTGCAGTTCTTTTCCAAACATTGCATCAGACCCAGAATTGGCAGCTCCCTGGACTCCACTGGATGACACTGAATGTCCAGGAAAAGCTTAGTCCATTTCCCGAAAAAAATGTATTCTCATTCTCTCCATCTGCCTGGTTGTAATATCCTGTTCTTAAGGAAGCTGAACCCCTGGAGGGAGCAAAGGCAAAACCGGTTTCACAGATAAGTTTGAAAAATATGGCTCTCAGCCTTTCCCACCCACTCCGGTCTCTTAACAACAGGACAGCTGATGGTATCCACTAGGGGAAAGAAAGCACAGAACGCGTCCGTCGGGGAGCCTGTCTGAATTCTTGCCTGCATTCTGATTTATTTAAACCTCTGCTGCATTCCTGGGTGTGGAGACCCAGGAGCCACGTCATGAGTGCATTCCCCTGCCCTTCTCTTGACCTCCTCAAGTGAGCAGATAGAGGGAGATCTCAGGCTCTGCCCTATCTTGGAGAGCTCTTTCCTTTAGTTTGGGATTAACCATTTGACAACTTGAGCACATTTATGGAGAGAGGCGGCCTGGGTGGGAGAACAGAGCTGCAAGGATCTGGACCCTTGGGTTCTAATGGTAGATCTGCCTCTCCTCCCCAGGGGACCCCAGGAAGGAAATTCCTCATGCTTGACCCCCATCTCATGTGGATTTGCTCATTATTATTTTTTTTTTTTAGGTACCGGGGCCAGGGATTGAACCCAGGACCTCGTATATGGGAAGCCGGCGCTCAGCCACTGAGCCACGTTGGCTCCCCTGAGTTGGTTTTTTCATTTGTTTGTTTGTTGTTTGCTTTTGTTTTTTCAGAAGGTACTGGGGATGGAACCTGGGACCTCCCATTGGGAAGTAGGCACTGAACCGCTTGAGCCACATCCGCTCCCTGAAGCCCACGTTCTTAACCACGGCCTTATGCTGTTAGGGTATATCGCATCGGTGTCCTGTCGCCGGTGTTTTGGGTTATATCTGATGATCTTTATGTTTGCATCTATTAGTCCATGGGGGTTGAGTTGGGAGATGGTAGAGGACTTAGGCTTTAAAAGTCAGAGAGATCTGGCTTCCAATTCTTGCTCAGCCCCTTAACTCTTGTGGGGCCTCAGGATCCTCAGCTGTGGAATGGGGATAACAAAACTTCTCCCATCAGGCTGCTGTAAGGATTAGGAAAAATGATGTACGTAAAATAATCGGCATGGTACTTGCCTCATAGTAAATGCTCATTAAAAGAGAGAGAGAGGTTGAGAGCCCAAGTGGCCCCCCTATAATTGGCTGAACTGGGCAACAGACTTTAGAGTAAACTTTACTCACTAGTCTGATCGCTGATGGTGTTAATGTCCATGAGGTCAAGTCTCTCTGTTACTCAGAGAAACATTATGATGGCTTGTCCAGAGTCTTGCTTTCCCTATTTTTTTTGGTGGTGTCCATCACCACCCCTCCTTGGCCTTGAGAAAAAACAGTGGAAATTGAGGATATGGAACCTATAAAGCCCTAGGCTCTTCAGTTTAAAAGTTGAAAGAATTCTTTCCGAGGTCTTCTAGTCCAGTGGTTTCTAGCTGTGGGTCATGATCTGTTTAGTGGGTTGTAAAATAAATTTAGTAGTTCATGATCAACATTTTTAAAATTAAGTGAATAGAATAAAAAAAATATCAGAGTGCATTCACTTTGTAAGGGAATGGATTACTGAGAAAGAGTTCTTTCAGTTACTCATACGTGCGTTTGTCCTGGGTCACTATGTAAAAAGTAATCTTAACTGAGTGTCATTCATGTTCATCAAAGTTTGAAAAGCATTGATTTCACCCAGTGCTTTTCTAGTTTTGTTTCATGGCCTCCATCGGAGCCTCAGATACCTTAAGTGGAAATTGGGATGGGGGAATTTGAGTAGGAAGAGCTTCAGGGATGTCCCCTTTGTCAGCATTGTGATAGTTGCCATATGGATGGATAGAAGCTTGGAGAACACAAAGTGTGGTCATCCCTGGCCATAAAACGCTCTTAAAACCAGTCTGATAACAACATGTTGCTTACACCAGATGTGGTAAGTGCTTGAAAATGTTCAAAATGTTGTAACAGTTTTTAAAAGGGATACAAAGGATCACTATAAAAAAGGATAGGGAGGGATCAAAGCAAGGCTGAAGCAATGGAGAGGAAATTAAATACAAAGTGTTTCACTTTAGTTCAGAAGATCAACAGTATAAATACAAGTGTAAGAAGAACTTACTTGACAACAGTTCATGACTCAAAATCTAAGGTTATTAGTTGACTTCTGAGTCTGTGGGTCAAGTGTGGTATGGGCCAAAACTCAAAGTAAGGTTGCTGCATTAAAGGAACTTAATGGGCATTTGGTGCAGAGTGGCCTGGTCACAGTACTTTGCAGCTTCTTCCATATGAAGTCCAGTCTGTTTCCCCACATCTTGATTCTGGGCTGGGCTGTGACTTGCTTTGGCCAGTAGAATGTGGCAGAAATGATATTGTGCCTTCTGAGCCCAGTCCACAAGAGGCATTCAGCCTCCACCCTTGAACTTTAGGGATCCTGAGACCAACATGTGAATAAGCCTTGGTTAGCTTTCTGGAGAAAGAGAAAACATGGAAAGAGGCCCCAGATGTCCTAGCCAAGGCCATCCTAGAACAACTAACTAATAACCCATCTTCCAGCTGATTGCATGAGCAAGCACAGCTGAGGTCAACTGAGCCCTTAACAGACCAGAAGAATTGCCTAGCTGACCTCTAGAATTGTGAACTAACTTTTGGGGCAGTTTGTTGTCCATTAAAGCTTAACAGATGTACCCACTGCTGTTCACTGGCAAAGACACACTGGAAGACAGTATGATTATCAGATTCAATTGCAGAAACATTAGCCAGAAATGTTAATGAACTAAAAATGTATTCATGTCAGGGTGGGGAGAAGGGGTTTGAGAATGTGCTGCCTAAGAAACCTAAGAACCTAACATGTTTCTTCCTAACATGAAGAAGTTTAGCATGGCAGGTAAAGGATGTTTGTAGAACATGAGCTCTATCTTCTGAGATTTGATGGGCTGTCATTAGTAGGAGAATTGAGATGAATCCTTTGTAACTTTTATTACAAAGAATAATTGGCGGCAATTCTTGCTTCAATTTGTATACTTTTTTTTTTTTTTTTTTTTTTTTTTTTTGCTTAACAACAGGAATTCATTGACTTGGGGTTTCAGAGGCAAGAAGGCTTACTTTCTCCCAGGTTGATATCTTCTGGCTGTCTGGCAATAAAAATATGGAACACCTCACGAATTTGCCCGTCATCCTTACGCAGGGGCCATGCTAATCTTCTCTGTATCATTCCAATTTTAGTATATGTGTCGCCAAAGCAATCACCAACTTGCATACATTCTTGCCATGGCCTCATGTGGGTGGAGTGTACTCTCTTGCCACTTGATCTTGGGCTTGGACATGTAACTTGCTTTGGCCAGTAAATTGTAGGCAGAAGTTACAGAGTGCCAGTTCTGGGGCTATAAGAGACATCTTGCATTTCCACCCACTCTTATTTTTCTGCCATTACCATGATAAGAGCATGTCCCATTGGGCCCACTGGTCCCAGAGGAGGCTGTGAGATATGGAACAGAGCACCCCTGCCACCCTGCAGCGTGCAGCAGAGCCTTTCTAGCCAACCATGCACTCATGACTGAGAAATTAATGCTTATTTTTATATGCCATTGAAGTTTTGAGATTGTTTTTAGCCAACAATAGTTGCCCAATATACTTCTTAGGAAAAAAAAAAAATAGGGTCAAGGAATAGTTGCATCATGGAAGAACACTTCCTTTGCATTTAAGGAGAGGTCTTCTTGCCAAAGAAGAACTGCCCAACAGTGGGACCCAGAGTGAAACGAGGAGTTCCCTATTGATGGGGAACTGTATGTGGGTCAACCGTCAGGAAGCTGTGTGTGGTCTTCCTAACTGGAATGGGGGCCAGTCTTTCATTCCATAGTGACTAGGATGCTCAGCAGTTTAGAGAATGGTTGACAGATTATTTCCATTGTGTTTCAGCACAGAGAGGGGCTGAGCACAGAGGGGTACATGTGTGGGTGCAAGGAAGGTACTAGGAGGAACAGGGGCTGTGGCTAGCCTTGACTGCCTTGATTCAAACCTGTGCTCATTTGTTATCCCAACTGGAAGCCCCCCTTCTGATCTCCAAGTTCTGCTCATTCCTGGAGATTAAGCTCAAGTCCGAATTTCTCTATGAAGAAATTCTCTGACCTTTCCTGTCTACAGAGAACACTTCCATCTCTGAACTCTGCATACTGGCTCCAGTTCATAGGTTGTCTTAACAGTTTCCTTAACTCAGTCTGAGCTAAAATTTTTCCCTGTGCTCAGGGAGTGTTTCCTTAAATTAAAAACTTGCCACTCCGTACTGTGGTCTTGTCTCTCTCCTTAAACCTGGGTGCTATACAAGGCAAGGAGGCTGCCTTCTTCACCCTGGCACCCCCTCTATCTGCCACAGTGCCTGGCACGTAAATGTTTCTTGAATGAATGGATATGCATTTTGTCTGACAACTGTAAACTCCCAAAAGGCAGTTGGTACTTACATTCCCATAGTGCCCCTAAGGCTTGTGTATTTATTCATTCAACAAGTATTTGATGAATGGGCCTTGCCCTGGCTCACAAAGCCCTGTGTGACCTGGCTCCTGCCTACCTCTTTGATGTCCTCTTGTACCACTCTCCCCCTCACCCCCAGATATGCTTTAGGCATAATGACCTTTCCTCAGTTCTTGGAACTCTCAAAACCTTTTCTCACTTCAGGGCCTTTGTAGTCTTCCTGCCTGCAATCTCTTCCTCTTGATCTTCTTATGGCTTCCTTTTTCTTGTCATTCTGATCTCAGCTTAAAGGTCACCTCCTTCAAGAACCCTATCCTGAGTGTCGAATCCGAGGTCACACTCTGCCCCTCTCCATTACATCCTCCAATCTTAGGTCTCTGCATGGCACTTACTAATTTCTAATAACTTCCTTCCCTCCCTCTCTCCTTTTTTCCTTCTCTTCTTCCCTCCCCCCTTCCTTCTCTCTTCCTTTCTTCCTTCCTCCTTCCTTTTTTGGCTTGCTTATTTACTGATTTATTAATTGATTATCTCCCTCTGCTAAAATGTAGCCTTCACGATCACAGGTACCTGTTTGGTCTTGTGCACTGTTGTATCTACAGTGTCTGATAAATATGTATGGAATGTATGATTGAGTGAAGAAACGAAAAAATATGCATCCAGCACTCAGTTTGTGTGGGGGGAATACTGGGTGAAGAAGAGAGACAAGATCCTTACCTTCAGGCATTGTGCAGTTTCTGTGGGGTAAAGCAGAGACACCGCAGCCAACCCAACAAGCAGCAATGACAAGCCAAAACATACTCAAGTGTGTGCAGCCCACCTAGTGTACCTACGCCTCGACTTCCTCTCTCAAGTGAGGAGAATACAGTCCGACTCGCTGATTCACCGTGAGGATGATGTGCGATAACTAGTGCCTAGCACCCACCGTCACATGCCTGGCACTCGGCGTCTCCACTCTGACGTGAAAGGTGTTAAGAAGCTCCTGCTGTCTCGGAGAACTGAACTCCAGTTCCAAGTAGGGCTCCTAGGTTTAAATCCATTTGTGAACATGTTTCTGTCCCAGGTCCTCACTGTGTTAGCGGTGGGGGTGGGCCTGATTATAGTTCATGTGTGTGGCCTTTGTGTGACCTGGGTGGTCTCATTAGTTGCTGGTCCAGCGCAGCCTGGTCCTGGGCTGTGAGATAATTGGCTGCAAGCCACAGAGGAGTCATGAGGAATCAGGAAATGCTGGGGACTGGGCTGGTCTTCTACAGACATGCAGTTGACAACTGCTGATGTTCCCTGAAATGCCACTGCTGGAGTGTCAATCCATTAAGACAAATCATGGTTAGATTAACAAACCCACTTTAGCAGTCATTTGCACGCTAGTAAGAGTTTGCTGAATAGTACTGCTCTACTCTAGACCCTTAAATAGATCTCATTCAACCCTAACATCCAAAGCCACCATGGCATTGAGTGACCCGAGCTCTAATCAGGTTAAGGGAGCTCCTGCCTAGTGGGTAATTTCTTCTGAAGGCTGGGTGCCTAAGTGAGCCAAGCCCCACAGAAGCCCTGGAAAAAGGGCAAGTTTGTCCAGTGGAAGGGGCAAGGACAAGGACAATTGCACAATGGAACTCCCCAAGTTAACTCATATCCGTTCCTAATCTGTCTTACCCTTCCACCTCCACCTCCACACAATTTGCCCTTTAAATATTTATTTGCCCACCTTTGCTGTGTGTGGCTGACTTTGTCTCAGAAGTCAGCCTGATCCCTTTGAAGGTGTTTACTAATTAGATCAGGCTGGGAAGTTAGGCAACTTCGGATATGTTTATCCTGGGCAAGGGAGCCAGTCCCTGGACCCAAGACCCTAAAACGGCCCCAGGGAGGTCAGCGGCAACTTCCCTGCATGCTTGCTTTTTTGGAGGAAGTCCTAATGATTGCCCAATGACACTGCCTCTTTCTCTGCCATTAGCTCCCGATGCAGCTCTTAGACATCAGAGTGGCTGGAGCCAGAAGGCTAAATGCTCCTAGCCAGCACAATTATGGCTCAGTCGTGCCCTGGTTCAGTATGACACAGTCTACATGCAATGCAATCCTAACTCACCGACACGGCATCCAGCCCAGAGGTATTGACTCTAATCTGGTTTTGCTTGAAAGGAAAGTTCCTGTTGCAGTCATTCAAGTTCAATAGACCCACAAGTGTGATGCTTTAGAAGAGCCACTGTGCTCCAGTGCTTTAAAAGAATATTTAATTCAGGGGAATCTGTGAGTGTGAATGTGTGTGAGTGGGGCATGTGTGTGTATGTCTCTGTGTAGATGTAGCTGAAGGTGCTTTTAGGAGATGTGCAGCATTAAGTGTGGCAGGATGTAAGTGTCCTGGGGCTGCAGGCAGCCTCCGTCCATGGTTCAGCTCATCTGCTTTCCTTCCGCCACCTTGGCCATTGTCAATGGCCAGATAGACAGGGAGAGAGAAAGAGTTGACCATGGCTGCATGGAATGCTTGTCAGTGGTCTCAGAGGACTGCCTTAGATAGTCTCACCTCAGAAGTCTTAGGCTTGTCCAAAGAGTAAGGCTTGAACGACGACCGCCAACTCTGCAACCGAGCTCTGGGTGTCGGCTGGGCATTGCCTGGCTGGCATGCCCTCTACTTCTGACAGAGTCGAGACCCACCACCTCTCCAGTTCTGTGGCCCTTCTCATGCCCACGACAGCCCTAACTCCACAGTTACCACAAGGCTAGGAGCCCCTCAGGCCCCGAAGTGACTACAGTACCTCACTCTCTTCCTGGCTTGGCAGTGGGTGTCAGATGGACACATCTAGCCTAATGGATACATCTCACAGGGAGAGCTAGTTTTCTTGTTGGGGCCATAGTACCCAGCTTCTCAATAGAATGGAGAGTGGGTCACCAAAGTTGGCCTTGGAGGAGAGTCTTGGGCACGGCGGTATGGCCAGAGCCACATAGAAAGTGGGGACGCTCTCTTCCCTTTTAAATCCCTCTGGCAGCTGCATGCTGGTCCCAGTATAATTCTGCTTCCCAATTTAATATGATTGCCTGATGTGGCTGCACCTCCTTGTATTCCTGCTATTTAGGAGAAGAGCTTAGTGGTTAGAGCTTCCAGGGTCAATCTACCTGGATCCAAATCTCATCCTCACCAAGTACAACCTGTGTGATCTCGGACAAGCAACCACACTTCTCTGTGGCACCCCATCAGTTTACTCATCTGTGAAGTGGAGATGATAACAGCACTTACCTCTTAGTTGCTGCGAGCACGAAGTGAAAATACAATCCGGGCCCTTTCTGGCTTAGCCTAAGTGCTCAGAAATGTTAGCTATTGTTTGTCAGGGAGACCCCCAACCCCCATCTCACACACCTGTGGATGCAAAGCACCTGGCCCTGCAAATGGCGGGCATTACTCTCATTATTATTGGCTCCCAGGGACAGGTTGGAACTTTGAAACAATTTTTACAACTCCTTGAGAGATTGTACAAAGAAAATGACCTAGAATTCAGTGAAAACACCTTGACCTGTTCTTATCCTAGCTAGCTCACGCATATGGCTTACAAGTCTCCTATATTTGAGGGAAGAATCTCAAGGAAGAAAAGGCCCAGAAGGAAATAACTCTATTTAATGCTTAATTTCTAAGGAACCTTTTTCCTAAGAGCCAGATCCCAGGAAGGACCTTCTACTTCAGGGAAGATTTTTCTCCCTTATGCTTATGGGTTTTACTTTGCCTAACTTCAGAAGTACCTTTTTTTTTTTTAAGACAATACTATTGCCATAAGAGAAATTATGTAGCAGGCTATTCATATTCCATCACTACACAGATTCTCATTATATACATCTGTAAATATATGACTACTTAAATGTAATTTTAACAAAATTGCAATACTACTCCAATTATTATTTTTAAATCTTATTTCCTCTCTCTTATCATAAACTTCTTGCCAGATCCATGAATTGATTTTTACACTATTTTAAATGTCTGCTGAATATTACATTATGTGCATATACCATAATGTACTTAGCCAAACTCTATGTGCAGATGTATGGTTTGTTTCTAATTTTCCGAACACTGTGATGAACATCCTTATATTTTTGTCTCTTCATGCCTAATTGCTAACATAGAACAAATCAGTAGTGGCATTTCTGGTTTCAAGGGCATGCACTTTTTAAGGCTTTTGATAAATACTGCCTAATTGCCCTTCAACAAATCTTTACTGAGTTCCTCCTCTGATCATCTATAATCTGTGACAGTGCTTCCCTACATCGTTTTGTTGCTTTTTTTTTCATTCCATGGCACATATAAGAAAGGTTGGTTAACTTTTGTGTGGTGAACTGGGGTAAGAGAAGAATCTTCTGGGGATGGACTTCCCTGGGGGCTTCAGCTGCTGGGAGAACTGAGGGGAGTTATATCCTGGCTGTAACCCATTCAAGATGATCCAGTGCTCTCCCCATACTGCTGGGTCACTCTGGTCTATAAAAGTTTTTGCCCACTTCATTAGCTACAGATTTCTGGTTTCTGAAAGAAGCCGTTTTCCTTAGGGAGCAAGGCTGGGTAGTAGCATTGCCAAGGGGTTGGAGACAAGGCAGATGTGGCACAGATAAAGTGAACCTTGTGAAGTTTTAATTGGGCTTCAAGCTGTTATGGTGTAAAATACATGTTTCCCAGGTGGTAATTTCCAAGAAGTGGCCCATTTTGGTGGAGGCTGGTTCTGGATCCTTCCCAGCTTGCCAGCGTAACTCGGTGGGTTTGCATAAATCATAATGAAGAAGCACTGCTTGTTGGTGCTTCCTCAGACCTGAAAGGTGCAAGAAAGGAATGCCGCTAACCTTTCTGTTCAGCCTTTATTTAGGGACTTATGGCAACAGCTGGTCTTTATGAAGCAACTGTGGCTCAGAGTCTTTGTTCTCCACTGGGTCTCGTAAAGCTTTTATGAAATCTCTGTCAACCCCCTGGCAAAGTCTGTGTCATGGAGAAGGATGCTAGACACAGGGAACTCTGCCCTCTCCCAGGGTGCTGGTCCTTCCAGGGAGGGGAGCTCAGCATTCTTGGCTCTTGCTATGGGACTTGTTCCCAACTGTAAGGTCTTGTTTGATGGGAATGACTGTAGCTTTATGTAATTCTGGAGCTTATTGGCTTGGGTGAGAGTTCTCCAGCCTCTGCTGGAATTTGATGACTGAGTGATGTCAAAAGGAGAAATGGAGAAAGTGGGTGTTTATTGACCCAACGCAGCCTTGTTAAAAAGTAACAACTGCATATATGCAACTTGTGCATTTTTTAAAAACCAATTTGTTTTCTTGCAGGAGAGAAAATGAATCAGCATTCATGGCAGATCCTCCTAAATAAGCAGGCGAGTGCCTATGTCTGTGGCCGTGAGAGCAGCTTACTGTGCATGTGCAGCCAGGATTCCCAGCCACGGGGCAGCCCCATCAGCTAGTCAGTGAGGCATTTACTGATGAGGCTTCCTTGAATTGCGTCGTTCTTTTTATCCCTCTTTCTCGTTTCCTCCTCTCTTCTTCTACCATATGGGATAATAGAAGAAGTACAGGATTTACAGTCAGTTGACCAGGAGGAGTCAAGTCACTGTGAGATATTTGGCTTCTCCAAGCTTCAATTTTCCCATCTGCAAGCTAGTCACAGTAAAACCTCCTTTTCTGTGTTTACTCACTCACCACAGGTTAATTGAGCATCGTTTACACTATTAGGATAAAGATAGGACATTGCCTCCAAAGCTGTAATGCGTGATTATTTTTTTATACTTTTACTTTCTACTTTTTAATTCCAATTCTCCATTTCTTCCCCTACCTACCTTTTTGGACTGCCAGAGACATGAATAAATATTCCACTGGTAGAATTTTGGGTTACTGAATTTTGGGGTCATTAGAAGGTTTTACCCCTCCATTTTTAGTGTAAAGTATCACTCAGGAAATAGTGGTGCATTTAAAAATAATCTTTCTTCTCTTTATGATGTTTTTGTCATTGGCTCCATGCTTTCTGGAACTTCTCTAGATCTTCCACCACCACCCTGTATCATCCAGGTTGCTCCTGCACTAGGCTCTGAATTGGTATCCCCGACTTCTTTCTCTTTCTCTTTCTGCACATCCTGCACACAGCATTCATTCGTTCCCTCATGCATTTACTTAGTAAACATGCACTGGATAACCGCTAGGCTCCAACGACTAGAGCAAGTGCTGGACATGTCCCTCACTAGTTGAAATATTTTCTTCAGTGTTCCATCAATTGCAATAGAAATGTCAAACTCTTTTACTTAAGGTTCAAATCCATGCATATGCATGTCTAAACCTACTTTTTAAATCTCTCTTTCACTATGTGATATTATAAACTCTCAACTCTAGCTGGATTGATCTCCTTACTGCCTTTGAGCCTTGGCTTATATCGTTTCCCCTTGCAGGTAGGCCCTCTCATCTCCATTTCACCTGTTCAAACCTAGTATTCAGTGGAAAGTTCAGGGATAGATCTTTTGTGAAATGCTCCTGACTATCCTTCCCTGGAACCCTTAACCTCAGTAACTGAAATAATATAATTCAAATTGCTAGCTCCCTATCCAAGCAAATAGGGAAACAATCAGATTTCAAGATGCTTGAATGAAAAGAAGGAAAGATTTTGGCTTACACATTCTTGGATCCTCCATAGTACCTAACAGCATTTTGTTCAACAAATATTTGCCTATTGATTCTTTGAGCCATCTAGTAAAAATGAAAATCAGGATCAATGCACTTTTGGGATTATCCCACTGGTTTATTAAGTCCCTCCCAATTTTGGGGGTGACTTCAGATGCCAGCTTGGTTCAAACCCTTATCAGCAGTGTCCTCTCCAACTTGATTCTCATGGGGTCTTCATCCCTCTCCATCAAAGTACTCTTGCTATAGAAATACATGTTTACCTGGTCTATCCCTGGAGAGCATGGTGTTGGGTAGTGGAAAGAGCTGCAGCTTTGCATAATTAAGTAGATCTGAGTTTTACTTCTAATTGTGACCCCGGAACAGTTATCTTGCCTCTCTGAGCCTCAAGTCCCTCATCTGTGAAGGAGAATTAATAAGTTTTCACATGGTTTTGTGAAAATGAAATGTAATTGTAAATATATGTAGCACCTACTACCTTGCTCAATCCATGGTAGGTGCTTATTAAATTGTAAGAATTATTAATAATGATGAAGGATGCTAGAGTGCCCTGCATCTTCTAGGACTCTTTGGAAGAACCACTGGACTTATAAGGATGCCCACCAACCTCTTGTGTGTGGGGCTGTGGTAGACTTTTCTCTGGGGAGCTGTCCAGCCTCCCACTGCCTTCTTTGTTGGTACAGAATCTCTCTTTTTTGTACAGGAGTCTTATTGGAAAGCAGTAGCCTCCTCCTAAATCACAGAAATCAGAGAGTTTTGGTCCTCCCTCTCTTTATCCCTGGGCAGCCAGAGCTGAGCAAATGTCGAGGGCTTGGCCCATTGAAAGCCTCTGTCCCTTTGCTTCTGGGATTTTGAATATGACTGTATGACTCCTGCCTTTGAGATTTTGAATTCTAAGTTTATGTCCCAAAGGTAAATGGTCAGTTAGAATTCATTTCTGTCCAGGGCAGCTTTGGTGGTGATATCCAGTTGCCTTCTTCCTTCTTCCTATATATCACTGTGAACTTTGAGTGTCCTTCTTAACCCTCTAATTTACTGTTTCTTGTTTTCCAGTCTCCTGTCAATATGAGTCTCTGATAAACTTCAAATAACCCTCTGCCCCCATTTTTCTGATGCTTGATTTGTTGCAAGACTCAGGTATTTCATTCTATGACAAAGAATCCAAGGTACATTGAGCTGCTTTTTGATCCCTTTCCTGTGGCAGGCTGTAAGGCGAGATTGGGGCCTTCTGCCGCCATCTTTGTAGCATGGTTTCCATTGTTTATTTTTAGGGAATACTGGAGCAGGAAAGAATGTTGAGTTGCCTCTAGCTAAGCCATTGGCTTTCAAATCACTTCCCATGTTGTCTTTCACCTTGAATGGTTACCATGTTCCAGTCTTTCATGCCTTAGAAGGGTAGCTCAGCAGATGAAACTGGCACCTTTTCTCTGCACACCTGACCTGGTTATCAGGAGACGTGGATTCTCATCCAGCATGTACTTTGACAGTCTTTCTGTAAGGCAGTTCATCTCTTTGTCCTGTAGTCTTCTCATCTATAAACTAGACTAAGTGCCTACAGAGGGGCATTTTGATGAGAAAATAAAATGATTGTCATGCTTTGCAAAGCAAGACTAATGAGGTGAAAATCCCATGGTGCCATGAATATTTTCCACAATTGCAATGATAATAAAATCAGTGACAAGAACCCTAGGAAAGACAGGGTGGCTTCTTTGGGCTTGGTTATTCACCAGTGAGGACTGTGGATTGGATGGTAGTGGCAGGTTGGGGGCTGGGGTAAAGCTACTGTTTTTCTTAATCAGGCAGTGACCTCTTCTGGGGAAAGGGAGGGGAGAACAGGGTCTCAGCACTGGGGGACTCTTAAAACACCTGCACCAAGGAAACCAATGATGGTGCGGATGGTCCCCCGGGAGAGAAACTCTCAGGGTACATGTTTGCCCTGAGCAGCCAGATGGAAAACAAAAATGAATGAACTGAAACCAAAAATCATTTGCTGCTTAGCAGAACTCCACGTGAGAGGACTCAGAGAGAGCACTGATGAAACCCTGTGATCTGTTCCCTACTCTGTGCTGCGGACTCTGGCCATGTAGAAGACCCAGATCCAGGAACCGAACACCAGGCTTATGGCAGGATGGCTCAAGAAAGGTCCGGATAGGAAAGCTGTTTTAGTGGATTCCTAACTGGAAGAAAAAAGAAGGGTAGTTTGAGGTGGACTACGTGAGGTTCAGAGGATGGTGAGGTCTAGAAGAGCAAGTGACTTTTGCTCAATGGTCCCTATTTGGGGGCCGGAAAGAGGCCAGCTCCTACTGCAGTCTTGCCAGATGGTCTGGAAGTAATGAAAGTCAGAAAAGATGTTTCTTCTCCACCAAAAGCCACCATATTCCTCTGTTACTTCAGCCATTGGGAAGGAAGCCTTCTTGGCGGCCTCCTCAAGGAAGCCTTCTTGGTGGCTCCAGACACTATTGCGTTTCTCCTTCCTGCGTACCTAAAGGGCTCGACCTATGGTGGATGAGGAACACTGTAATCAGGTGTGTGTGTACTGGGCAGTGCTGCAGAGCACATTCTATATGGCTTCCACTTGGACAGTCCATGGGTGGCCAGAGATGCAAGGCTGATGGAAATTGTAGTGTCCGGCACTTTGTTGGATGGGATCAGAGAAACTAGACTGAGAGAGGGAAGGGACTTGCCCAAGGCTGACTCAGAAATACAGGGGCAAGGCTGCAATGAGAACTGGGTCTTCTGACCATTTCCTCTTTCTCTTCAGCAGTTACTCTTCTACCACACCACTCCTCCAGCTCCCCATGGCATTCTAGATTGATTAACAATATGAATAATACCTGCATGATAGACTGATTAATAATGTGGTAGTTATGTTAAGTACCTGCTGTATGCTAGTGCCTGCCCATTCGTTTAGTCAATAAATATCTATCAAGTAAGCAAAATATACGATGAGCTATTGCCAAAACTCACCAATAAAGATAAAACTAAAACTGCGACAAGAACTTTGAATGGGATGAGAGCCCTGCTCTAAAAGATGCGATAAAAGGCTACGAGGGTAGTCTTGAGGTTATTAGTCCAAGGAAATCTTCCCGAAAGAAGTGTCAGTTCTATTCACCTAGTTGCTCAAAGCCCAAAATCTCAATCATCCATGCCTCCTCCCCTTTTCTCACATCCTACATCTTTTCTACCAGGGAATCTGGTTGGCTCTGCATTCGAAATATATCCAGAATCCATTTTCCTCTCACCCTCCCCATACCATGCCCCTTGCTCATCTCCCCACAGTCTCTTGCCTGTATTGTTAGGGTCTGGTCTCACGGCTGCTTCCACTCTTGCCTCTCTGTGGTCTATTCTTCATAAGCAACCAGAGTCAGCGGTTAACAGCATGCTTCAGATCATAGAACTCCTCTATCTAAAACTCTCCAGGGCATCTCATCTTCTTTGGACAAAACCAAAGTTCTCTGTACCCTGCCACCTTCTCAGCCACATTTCTTAGCCCTCCCTGAGCCTCTCCTCCATGCCCCCACACCACTCCCCCTGCTCTAGACACTTGGGCCTCCTTGCACTTTCTCAAATGTGTGTCCACCCCAGGGCCTTTGCACTGATGATTCCTACTGCCTGGAACATTCAGCTTCCAGATAGCTGTATGACTCAGTCCCTCTGCACAGAAGTTGCCGACCAGAGAAGCCTGCCTGGATCTCTTGTTTCAAAAGGCAGCCATCCATCCCAAACACTCCCTGTCCCCCACCCTGTTTTATTTTCTGGTATACACCACCATCTTCTCTGCTATGTTTACTCATTTATTATCTGAATAAGTGTGAGCTCTGTTAGATCTGGCACTTTGATGTTTTGTTTCCTGCTGTATCTTCCAGGCCTAAAACACTCCTTGACACATATTGGCACGCTGATATTTGTTGAATGAATGACTAAATATATGAATAAATGCATGTCATGACAATTGGTGTGATATGGAAAGGATTCCTATGAATCCCCTAAGTAATGAGAGGAAGGAAGAGCATCCCAGGCAGGGGGAAAGTATGGGTAAGATGCCCTGGCAGGAGGGCTTCACAAGGGACTGAAAGGTGACAGGTGCTAACAGCAAGGACTGAGCTGTACTGGGGAGGTGAGTAGGACCCAGTCACACTGGTCCTCTTAGGAGTTCTTCATCCAAAGTACCATGCTAGACAAGAGGTAATGGGAACTTGGATGAGGGCAGTGGTGGAGGTAGGGAAAAGTGGACAGATGGATTGGCTATTTGGAATAAGTATACAATGTTTTTAAGAGAGAGAATTGTGAGTTTATTATTGCTGCTATAACAAATTACCACAAACTTAGTGTCTTAAAAATAACACAAATGGATTGTTTTGCAGTTCTGGAGGTCAGAAGTTTGAAAAGGGTCAATGGGGCTACATTCCTTTTGGAAGCTCTAGGGAAGAATCTGTTCCTTGCCTTTTCCAGCTTCTAGAGGATGCCAGCACTCCTTGGCTTGTGGCCCCTTCCCCCATCTTCAGAGTCAGTAGCACGACATATTTGACCTCTGCTTTTATTCCCACACCTCCTTCTCTGACCCTGACCCTCATGCCTTTCTCTTCTAAGGACCTTTGGGATCACATTGGACCCAACTGGATAATCCAGAATCCTCTCCCCATCTCCTGATCCTGAACTTAATCACTTCTGCGAAGTCCCTTCTGCCATGGAAGGTAAGAGTCACAGGTTCTGGCAATTAGGAGGTAGTCATCTCTGGACAGCCACCACTGTGTCTTCTACAGTAAGGTTCTAGTGCGGGAGGCTCCAGGGGTCTCCCACTTATTCTATACCTTTCATGTCTCTTTACTGTGCCAGATTAGAGTCGAGATCAACAGGATCTTCTTTCCCCGGTGATTCCACTAAGCCCATTCCCTTGGCTGTGGTTTCTCTGCATAGTAGGTAGGGATTGTGGGAATCTCATTCATCCATTCATGAGGGTCACTGATTAGATGATGAGGCATTTGGCTGCCTTAAGAAAGTCATAGTTACTCCTCCATTTACCTGCGCTTTATTGAATTTCTTCACTTTGACCTTCAGAGCACTGGGCAGAAATCACATCATGTCAACACCCACCGTGGGCCTTCACGATTGTCTATTCTTGACCAGGATGGTTGTAGCTCTCACTCTTTCTAGGCCTACTGGGACTTGGTGCATCCTCTCAACTGCCTAGAGAAGGTTAATAATATCACAGTAGAGCTCCTGAACCCTCGTCTGTCTATAGACACTGATGAGGTGGTGGCCTCCTATTTGTGAAGGTCCTTTAGCATCACTCCTAGCATCAGAAGGGCAGACTCTGCTGCCACCACGACACAGGACCAGCACAGGCTAACGGTAAAGTGCTCTGGACCTGTAGTCTAAGAAGAGACCTCACTCTACCACTAAACAGTGGATGCAGGCGAGTGATGGTCCAGGACTGGCCTTCTTCAGCTATAAAAAGTAAGAACGCTCATTCTGCTTTTTCCTTGGGATTTTACTGAGAATCGTTAGATGGCATTTCCTACATCATGTTCCCAGAACAGTAGTTACAAACAAAATCAAGAAAGGTTAATTAAAAAAGAATTCCCACTGGTCAACTACGTTTGGAAAATGCCAATTAATATGCTAATCATCATTATGACTCTCCAAGACAGGTATAGTGTATAGTATATTACAGACATATTTGACTATAGAATTTTTTCCTTTTAGCATGTCTTCTACAAATGCTGTTCCATGGAACACATTCTGAAAAACCCTGAATCAGAAAATGTCTATGGGCTAGGAAAATACATCTTGTAAAAGTATTATTATTATTCCATATGATGACGTGATGGGAAATGAAGTCAAGTTCTGCTTGCACAAGTTTCATTGAACTTGAAGTCAGGTTTACTGAGTTCCAGCCACAGTTAAGCTACTTCCAAGCTGTGTGGCCTTGGACAAGTTATTTCATTGCCCTGAACTTCGTTTCCTCATCTCTGCAATATGGATAATAATTTCTGTACTGTCTATTTTGTCAGGCTATTGGGAGAATCGGATGGGATAATGGACATTAAAGAAAGGACATCCTCTTCTTCCCACTAAGCCAAAACAAAACAAAACCCAACACTACCACTGTGTTCCTGAGGATGACTAGAAAAACATGAATGTTTCCCGTGGCACTGTCTCTGCACTTAATCTTAACCAGTGAGCAGCAAATTAACATTTAGTTTATTTATTTGAGCAACTGGGAGTAAAACCAAGGGAGTTGCTGGCTTTTGGCTAGAAATCAAAGAAAACAAGGAATTAATTGGCGTGAAGACTGTGGAGAGTGCCAATCTCCGCCATGCATATAGAAAGAAAAGCCAGTCACCTGGACAGTGTGACAGAAAGAATGAAGAAGCCTAGAGAGGTAAGAGTATATATATATATAACTGCGCTGATACAGATGAAGAATTCATCCGCTTAGCCGATGGTGGTGACAGTGCCCTAAATGAATCATTTAATGGCATTGGAGGTGATACTTCAGTGAGGGTCGGTGGGGCAGAATGGAAACTCTAAACTGGCAAAGTTCTTTGGGTCTTTGGAAAGCACCTATTAGGGGTACCTGGTTCCTACCAGGTCAGTGAAAATCGGTTGTGCTGATGTGATGATGATTCCCTTTCTGTATCCAAACTCTTCTGGGTCCTGTTTCTCTTTAGGACTTTGGACTGTGACTAACTCAGCCTATTTCACACTCAACAAATACTTCTTGAATGTTTACCTTGGAACAAGCCTCTGATGATGATGATGATGATGATGAGATGATGATAGTGCTAATAATTATAAAAATATAGTATCCACATGGTAATTTATAAAGCACACTTACATCAACCCCCTCGCTCCATGGCCTGAAGTTGGCATCCCACTGAGCTGAAAAGGGAACCCAAGGTCCAGCAGTTACCGAAGGTCACGTGACCAGGGAATGCCAGAGCTTGAGTGGGAAGCAGATCTTTGTTCCCACTCCGATTCTCTTTCTTCTTATGACTTTTCTGGGCACCCAATCCTGGAAAATCTCTCGCTGGCCTCGCTCATACCTGGATCAGTCCCATTGGGTGAGAAGTTGTGTGTTTTGAAGGATTTTGTGGAGCAAGATGATCTGGGCTGTCAGAAAAGTTGATCTCTTAACACACCTCTAAGAAAATGCTTATCAGAGGATTTACTTGGAGATGCAATGACCACCTGGGTTCCCTTATCAAATCTGTCACTTACTAGTTGCATGACCCTGGACCAGCTATCTAAAGTTTCTGTGGCTTAATAGTGCATCTTTAAAGTGTGGCTCATAATATTATCCACCAAATAGGCTTGTTGTGAAGCATGAATGTATATAAAGCACTTGGAACCATACCCATATATATTAGCCATATGAACAAGTATACTTTATATTTTTTGCTCTCCTGTGCCCTGTTATCCTCACTGTCCTAGAACTCATCATTCTGATGGGTAATTATCTTCCCCATTAGCTTGGGAGGTTTTAGAGAGAGGGTGCATGCCTTACTCATTGCTATATCTCTAGTATCTGGTATATACAAAGTCCCAAAGTATACTTGTCGATTCAAGGAGTGAATGAATAAATACATGAATGGATTATATAATGTCACCAATTTAAAAGAATTAGACAAACATTTTCCATCACTTATTTCCTGATCTGTGAAAAGAGGCAAAATCTCTTCAGACACGGTGAAAAAAACAAGGAGGTAGGTGTCTCTTCAAGCCTTGTTCTTCCTGCACCCATACCTTGGCCAATATGTCTTAAATTACTGTTGGAGACAGAGCCAGTGCTTACTGGCCAAAGTCTCTGCAGTCAATTTTTAGTGTCATCTAGAAAGTTCCCTGATTAGGTATCAGATTCACGAGGGCAAGGACTTTGGTTTGTTCTCTTTTATCTCCCCAACACCTCAGAATTATGCCCACCACCCTGTAAGCCCTGGGTCCACATTTGTCAAATGAATACATAGATGGTCAGTGGGTGTTCTTTCATCTTTGTTATGAACTCATTTACAAGGAAGTTTAAATCCAGAGCTATTTCTCCATCTACCACTGAACCTTAAGTTTGAGTCTCCAGTGTTCCCAGGCAAGGACTCTAGAATTAAAAGATTTCTGTTTGCATAAAGCTATTTACCAGGACTACTGAGCAAACAGCAGAAATGGAACAAGATGATAAAAAACAGTCCGTGGGGCTTTCTTGTGTGATTTTTCCCTGAGGTCTTACAAAAGCGAGTCCAGTGACTTGTGAAATTGACTTCTTGGAGGAGGTAGAAGATGAAGGAAAGTGCACACGTTATCATGGGTTCTGTGGCCCAAGCTGACCATTGCTCAGCCGTGCCTTTGCTGAACTCCTTTGGAGTAGGAGGCACATAGGACAATGGCATTCCCTGGAAACACGGGTAGGCTGGGGCCAGGGAATGCTGTTCCAGTGGAGTGACCTGGCCTTTCTCAGAAACAAGAGTTCATTTATGTAACAGAACCCAGGTGGTGGGACAATCAGGCGGCAGGCAGCACCGCTGGGCTTGGGTTATCAGAGGCGGCCCCTCAGATGCCCAGAGTGGAAATATTTAGGTAGCTGCTGTGTTTCCCACAACTAGGAGAAATGCAGCTTAGAAAACAGTCTGAAGTGACCATTGTTGTCTCCATCGATCCGGCGAGGAAATCGAGCCTTAACCATTACGATGAACTTGCCTACGGTTACTCAGCCAGGAATTGGACAGAGCCTGGATCCAAATTCTGGTCTTTTGACTCCATGTCCTAAACTGTTTCCCTCTGGTGAGAGTCTAAGCAGCCTCACCTTTCCCCAGCCACCAGTCCAGGGACTGGGAATGTCTGGCTCCTTGTCATTATTTATTACCAGCTTGCACCACGGCTTGCCTTTTCTTTTCCTCTGCCGTGAAGCTCTCAGCCTCTGGCAGCTTCCAAGAAAGAGACACGTTCAACAAGGGCGAGAGATGTTCTCTGAGGTGGGGCAGCGGTGGTTGCAGCCTAGCGAAGGCACTCAGGATAGAACTGATGGAGCGCTCACTAAGCACCAGGCTCGGAGCTGCAGGCTCTGCAAGAGCTCACTCAGTCCTTACAGTAACCTAGTGAGGTAGGCACGTTACCATCTGCATTTTACATGTAAGGAGACTGAGGCTTGGAGATCCATCTGCCCAAAGTTGCACAGCTGGGAAGCAGGAGCTCTGGGAATCGCACGGCCTGAACACGTACTCCTGTGCGCTGCAGATGCTTGCAAAACGCTACTGGATGACACCGGTGGTTCTCAAAGAGGTCCTAGGACGCCCAACATCGACACCACCTGGCAGCTTGTAAGAGCTGCGAGCTCTCCAGCCCACTCAAGAACCACTGAATCAGAAGCTCGGTGGGTGGGGTGAGCAACCTGGGCTTTAACAAGCCTTTCAGGGGCTCCTGATGCCCACTCACTGCTGCGCTCGAAGGATGAAGGGGCTTAGCCAGAGCACTGTAAGGACCAGGAGAGCGTTCAGTCTTGGGAAGAAATTTCCCCCGGGGGTCGGGGGGGGGGGGTTGGGAGCTTGTGGGCCACACCCTCAGGAATAGTGTTGCGGGAAGCAGAATCTCTTCAGATAGAGAATGTAATGGGAGGAGAAGGGAGGGAGGGGAGACCAGCATGGCCAACTTTCAGGAGTAAGAGTTGGTAGGACAGGCATCACTGACCCACTGAGGCTCAGCGAGGTTAAGTGACTTGCACAAGGGCACATAGTGACAAAATTCTGGACTCAAACCCAGGCCCCTGCCTTCTTATTGGGTATATTACAGCTGCACCTTCCCCTCTAGAGAGGATGTCAGAAAGGTTTCATGAGAATTGTGAGAAATTCTCCCCAGTAACTGTCACAACCTTCTCCTGACAAGACCTGGAATCAGGGGACAGTTGTTCTGTGGTTCCAGGAGGGAGGGAAGAGGAAGTGGCTGGGAATCAGAGGGGCGTCAGGAGAGAGTGATGACTTCAGAGCTCTGTTCCAGAAAACCATGGCTGTCTCCTTATCGTGAGCATCGCTGCACTGTCAGTAGGGCTATATGTGTTCTAGCATGTTCTGAGAAGTACAGTGTAGCACGGGTGACGTGGAATGTGATTCCTAGCTTTGCCAGTTACCAGCTGAGTGACGCTAAGCAGGTTATTTACCCTCCCTGAGATTGGTCCCTCATCTATAAAATGAGGGTAATCAGATTTTCCTATCTCACAGGATTTGGGGGCGGTTTAAAAAGAGTTAACAAATGTATAACCCTTAGCAGTTTTGCTGGCTCATAGTGAGTGTTCAGTAAACCTGCCTTGTGCTGTTGTCATCCTCTTGTCCAAGGCCTGGCTCCAAGGGGAGCAAGCAGCCATGGAATTAGAGGGACGCCTCAGTGAGAAAGGATGGTGTCTCAGCTGTTTGCTGCCATATGAACCTCCCATTATTTGTCATTGCTGCCTCTTAATTTACTCACGCTCCCCCTTAGCCACCTCCCTGACCCGCATCCTGTGAGAGCTTCAGTTTTAAGAAAGGGCTTCTTTAATTCCTCTTCCCCAGGGAGAGCACAGGTCCAGCTCACTCCCCCCCCCACCCCCCACCCCCAACAAACACTGTGTCAAATGACCGGGATGCCAGTTTCAGGGAGGTGGAGGGCAGACGGCAGAGAGGAACATTTTCAAGAGATCTCAGCTGGGTATTTCTTTCTGACTGGTTGCTTAGGAGATTTATCGCAAAACAAATTTTGCAGGGTCCTCTTATATTCTTTTTTAAAAGGGCACTGATAGTTACTGACCAATTGCAACATGCCAAGAACTGTCTGGCACTAAAAAGTTTTTTCATTCATGTGTTGCAATGATATTTGCAGAGCGGTTTTAATTATTCCCGCTTTATAAATGAGAAAGCAGAGATTATGTCGCTTGTAAAGAAAATATAGTATTTTGAGAAAATGGAGTTTGGAATCAGGATTCAAATTTGCTTTCTGGCTCCAATTTCTGAGCTTTTGTCCTAAGTTGATGTCTTACCTGGACGCTTCCTCCTGAAAAATGAGTATCTTTATAAGGAGGTACCTTGACAAGGGTAAGTAGAGAAGGATTTTGGGGAACAAAGGGTGTGATTTCCTTGAGATGAAAGCCATCTTTCTGCTCGCCCTGGTGGGTGAGTCTGACTCTGCCCCTCTGTCTCAGACATCTCTTTGCAATTATGCCCTTTTCTTTGGCTTTGCAAAATGTGTATTAACTCCACCCAGAGTTAGGTGAAGGGGGTCAGTCAGAAAGCTGCTAGGGGTATGACTCTAGAGCAGGCACAGAACCACCACTGGAAATGTAATGACACAGAGAACAGTTTACCTGTTTATTTAGTGCAGGGAGAATGCTGTCAGTATGGAAGAATGTTTGATAAACCACCGAAGTTGGGAGTGTAGAAATATGTCCGGTACAATTCTCAGTGTTTTATGTGTATTTATTCCAATAATTCTCATAATAATCCTACAATATAATTAGTTACAGACCCAATTTTACAGATGAGAACACTGAGGCACAGACAAGTTGAATAACTTGTCTAAGGACACACAGCTGGAAAGCAGGTTTCAGACCCAGGCACTCTGGTGACAGAGTTCATTAAAGGCAAAAATCATGCTGGGAGTTGTGATCTTGTCAGCACTTCCCCATCAACCGTATCTCTGTTATCAGCAGAAAATGGAAATGCCCAGTTAGAGATGCCTCAAAGGAAACAGGAAGCAGAAATCACTCAAGTGCTATATGCACATGGAAGGGCGTGTGTCAAAGCCAGGAAGGGACTGTCCCTTCTTACCGATAGCAAGAAGAGAGTTGAGAGAATATGTTCAGATGGTTCCCAGAATCAGGTGGAAGAGCTAATTCTCTGTCACTTTCATCTTCAGACTCCCTACCCCATTCTACAGACTGTCATACCTGCCCTGCAAAAGCAGAGCTCCCCTAAGAACCCAGAGGAGAACCTCCCTCTTTACGTGTCATAATTTCGTGTGCGAAAGAATCACTTAGAGTGTATCTGTAAGTTCTGCTGCATTACAAAGACCTCACACATCACAGTGGCTCATGACAACTGATGTTTATTTCTTATTCATATCACATGATACTTATTGGGCAGCTGTGGCTCTGCTTGAGTAAGGAGAGTGTGAGGTTGTGGGGTGACTGCTGCTCAGCTCAAAAGATCTTCTCTGTCTATGACCCATGTGAAGGAGCAGCCTGTTCTTCCTTAGAAGGCAGGAGTGCAAGAGGCCGAGCTCAGCTATGCAATCGCTTTAAACTTCTGCAGAGATATAGCTCACTGTCCACTGGCCCAAGCAAGTCACCTGGTCCCACCTGACAATATAGTAGGGACGTTTTCTGGACCTATCAGAGGGCATGGCAGGGGTGGGATGCATAATCCTTTTGAAAAGGACTGAACTAGAAAGAAAAATTGTCACAGGGAGTTTGTTAACAATGCTAATTTCAGGGCCCTTCTCAGGCTATTTTAATTCACCAGGCCAGAGTAAGTAATAGCAATAATAGTGGCTGTAATTATAACATTAAGATAATAGCTAACATTGTTGTTTGCCTCTTATGAGCCAGAAACTGTGTTTAGCGCTGTAAAAGCCTGATGTTGTTTAATCCTTACAGCAACCCTGTGAGGTAGGAACTATTATAATCTCCTTTGCACAGGTGAGGAAACAGAAGCTCAGAGAGGTTCAGAAACTTGTCCCACAGCTAATAAGTCTTTTTCAGTTCCTCAAATGTGCCAGTCTCTTTCAGGCCTCAGGGCCTTTGCACTTGCTGTCCCCTTGACCCAAGTTACATATCTTCCCATTCATTCACTTCATTCTTCAGGTTTCAGCTGAAACAACACTTCCTCAGAGGAGCTCCCTGACCTTGGCCCTTGACTCACCCACTTTATGCATCTCCTAGATTTTCTCAGCCTCATCTGATCTCCTGTGCTGTGGCAACTTGCTTGACAGAGAGCCTGACCTTCTACCCATCACCTGGCCTCCTCACACCTCAGGATGTCTCAGTCCTCCCCAGAAAAGCCAGAAGATGGAGACCACAGTTAAATCTCTCCCTTCCATCTCCTGGATGATCCTCCAAGGCATGGCTGTCCCACGTGGCCCATCCGCCTGCGCCATTGACTAGAGTTTCTTGTGAAGCCAGGCCCAGTTTGGGAAAACAGCACCTTACGTTTGCCTTCCCTCATTCGCTGCCTTACTTTCCCTTTCCCTTCTCTCTTGCTGCTCTGGGACTGCACCATCATGAAAGTTAGCAGATGAGTTGCCTGCAGGCTCTGCTGTCTTAGGAGCTCAAGCTAAGGGATCCCCCACTTAACCTGGATCCCCTGTATTTTTCTCACCCAGTACTCTTGATCTTTCTCTCACAACCTTTAACAAAGTTGGTGATGGTGTATCATATTTACATTTGTGTGATTACCTGTTTATTCGAACTCTCTGCCCTGCTACTGTAAGTTCCATGAGGGCCAAGATAGTGCAGTGTTTCCATCACGGGTTCCCTGCACTTAGCACAGGCCCAGTCCACACCAGGCCCTCAAAAAATTAAGTTAGATGAATGCACAGGCATGGCTTTGATGCCCTGCTCTGTCTGCATTGTCTCGGGCAGTTATTAAAGCTCTCTAAGCTTCACTTTCCTTCCTTTTTAGAAAAATGGAGTTGGGTACCTGCTTTAGACGCCAATATGTGATGATGAATGTGGATGTTCAATAACTGATAATAATTGCTGGTATTATTGTCTTATCCAAGCGATTGATAATAATTTCTGCAAAGTTAGATAGTAAATATTTTAGGCTTTGCAAGGCCTTCGATCTCCTTTGTACCCATTCAAATTTGCTATGGTAGTGCAAAAATAGTCACAGAAGTGGGTGTGGCCATGTTCCAATAAAACTTTGTTCTAAACTTCTTTTTTAAAGAATTTTTAGGTTATAGAAAAGTTACATTGAAAATATAGGGGATTCCCATATAGCTCACCCCCTCTCCCTCTCACATTTTCCCCAATTAATAACATCTTACATGAGTGTGGTACATCTGTTACAACTGATGAACAAATACTGAGGCATAGGCATTAACCAAGGTCTATAATTTACATTATGGTTAACACTTTGCACTGTACAGTTTTATAAGTCTTGGCAAAATGTATAATGGTCTGTATCTGTCATTGCAAAACCATTCAGAACAATTCCAATGCCCTAAAAACGCCCTGTATTCCACCTATTCTTCCTTCCCCCTCCCCTCAGAACCTATGGTAACCACTATCTTTAATCAATGTTACAAGTTCTTCCATTAGTACAATAATAAGTCTACTTTGGCCCCTGGTTGCATTCCCTACTTATGTTTGTTCATTCTTCAGTCTTGATGATTTTGGGCTGGTGATGCCCGCCCTGCTGAGAAGGGGCTTAGACCTTATGGGACAGATGGAGAGAACTATTTTGCTTGCAGTTGTAGACACTCTTTTCTTTTTGGGATGGGGATTGTCCATCATCATTATTTTATTCATTGTCCTGGGTGAGTTCGATGAAATAGATAGTCTCTGAGACATGTTTTTAATGGATATGGTGCTAATTATAGGTTCAAATAAAAAGGGTAGAAGAATCTTGTGTAGGGAAATTATAAATAAGCCTAAGTCTGTTACAGTGGGGAAATAGGCTATCATATATTCCAAGGTAAAACCCACCAATGGGGTGCTGATTTCATGGGGTTGTCTACCTTGTCTATAGTGTCTGGATGTCTCTAGAGCCTTCAGGAGCACCCCTGTTGGAGGTTTTGTTTACTGTGGCAGTTAATGAGATCCGCCTGAGACATGCATAAGTGTAAGCTCTGGAATGACCTCCCGACTCACTTTGAAATCTCTCCATTGCAAAAACTCTTTTGTATTTCATTTCCTTCCCTTTTGGTCAAAGTATTTTTCCAAATGCATCAGTGGTTGGGACTTGGTAATAATCCTTCAGTGCCAGGGAAGCTCATCCTTGGGAGTCATGTCCCAAGGCAGAGGGGAAGTGGTGGGGGAAGATAGTGCATTTATATGCTGAGTTTGGCTTAGAGAAAGGACACATTTGAGAAACAAGGAGGTTTTCAGAAGGTAACTCTTAGGCAATAGATATTACTAGGCTAAGTGTCAATTTTGTAAGAATAAGGTTTATAAGTACAAACATTAATATTGAGGGCTTGGCATATTGGTCTGTTTTCTTTTGTAGGCACTGCCTATCTACTCTGGAGATTCTTGCCACTCTATAAGAGAACATAGCAGGACTCCCCATATGGGATTTCAATATTTTGTTGGTTATTGTGTGGGTCTTCACCTACCCACTGAGATACTGAGATAACACCCTTTGACCACATGAACACATTCATATTCCATAGAGGCATGTCCCATGTGCACCCTTTCCCATACATCCCCTCACCACCAGCACTCTGCACCAGTGACCCTCCCCTGCCATAGTTGCCAAATGAACACTCCCACATTTGTATTCTCATTCTTAGTCCTCTACATTCCCAGGGTTCACCTGTTCCTTCCTCCAGGCCTGCCCCCAGCCCTATGGATAACTTAACCCACCCCCCCAACCCTGCTCACACTCACACTCCAGCATCATTGACCCCATTCATATCGCTGCACCACCATCACCCCCATCCACTGCTAAACCTCCCCCATCGACCTTATCATAGATTCTATCCAGATTGAGCATCAGCTCACCACTCTCTATTCACCCTCTTTCCCTTGGTAACCTGTCTTCCAGACCCTAGCTCTGTGAGTCTGCTCAATATCCTTAGTTCATATCAGTGAAATCATGCAATATTTGTCCTTTAGTGACTGGCTTACTTGAGTCAACATAAGGTCTTTGAGATTCATCTATGTTGTCATGTGTGTCAATACTTCATTCCTTCATACAGCTGAGGAAGAGTGCATCGTATGTATGTACCACCTTTTGTTTATCCATTCATCTGTTGATGGACATTTGGGTTGCTTCCAACTTTTGGCAATTGTGACTAATGCTGCCATGAACATTGGTGTGCATATCTGTTCGTGTCCCTGCTTTCATTTCTTTTGGGTATAATCCTAGTAGCAGGGTTGCCAAATCATATGGCAGTTCTATACTTAGCTTCCTGGGAAACCGCCAAACCGTCTTCCACAGTGGCTGCACCATTCCACATTCCCACCAGCAGTGGATGAGAGTTCCTAGTCCTCCACATCCTCTCCAACACTTGTAGTTTTCTGGATTTTATTTACAAAAACAGGTGGCAGGCCAGCTTGACTCAGGGGTCATAGTTTCCAGACCCCTGTGAGAAATAGTCTAAGCAACAGGACCCTAGAAGATTGTTCTAGGCCACAATAATCAGACCCCAAACATTCGGGAGCTTTCTAGGTAAAGCTCATTCCTTCCCAGTTTTGAAGATGAACAATATTTTCCTGGTGGTGACAGTGTGCTAGCAGGGAAATCCATGTTCTCAGAGATTGTGTTAGTTGATAATATTTCTCTAAGAATTATGAGTGGTGAGAGCCCTCCCACATATTTTCACTCTAACTTCTTGTTTTCTCATAACCATGCCTTGTCTCTATACGCCTCCAGAGCTAGACTGTGACAAGAAATCTTGGAATTTGGGAAGACTGAACTGATTTTTTGCTTGTCTCCCAAGAAAGACCCTTTGTAATAGGGTGTATCTATCAAGACTCAATGGTTTCTTTAAAAAGATATTAAAGACACAATGATATATAATTTTTAATTTGGTGAGGTGGGACAGGGGAGTATATTTTTTGTGGTTGTCTTTGGAGTAACGGGGTCAAGAGAACAGGACAAGTGTAGCTTGGTGGTATATAAAAACATTTGTAGTTTTTTAGACCCCACTATGGGTCAGGTACCTGGAAGGGGCCCAGGACTCCAGGGTTGATGGTTCATCCCAGACCACATGGAATGGGGTAGCTGTGGCATCCTGTAGGAAAGTTGGGGTACTGTTAATTGAAGAAGGGGGAAGTGAGGTTGGGGATTTCAAAATTGCATCTGGTTTGGGTAAATATGAGGCGGCTGGCCCCCTTCACCCCTCCGTGCATCGCTTTCCCCATCTGTGAATGCTGCCCTTCTTTTGCTGATGAAAAATGATAATTTCAAAAGTACCTTGCTCATTGTCTGGGTCAAAATTGACATGGAAAATGGATGCTACAAGTCTTCATCTTTCTTAATTATTTTAATTACTATTTAAATGTGACAGTCTGCATGTCCTAACAAAGGTCAAGGCTATCCATGATAATCACCTGTCTGTTGGACTCTGATACACATCAGCTTTGAGTGTCATCGAAGACCTATGGTCTGCACATCCTTCTGTTCTTCCAGATCCTTAGTGTTTCAGCAGTCACTTCCCTCGTGGTTACAACATGGCTGCCTCAACTCCAGGCATCATGTCATTGCAGAACATCATCTTAGGCAAGAAGGAAGAGCCTCCTGCTCATGTGCTTCTCTTTGTTTCGGAGAGGGAAATCTTTCCAAGAAGGTTCCTTGAAAACTTTCTCTAATGTATCTTTGGCCAGAAGTGTATCACAGGTCCAGTCCTAAACCAATCACTGTCATAGTGAGTGGGGCTACCATGACTGGCTTAGAACATCATGATTCATTCACTGTGGCTGAAACAAAGAAAGAGGATCCATGGCCACTGGGTAGACAGAGTCTGCCCTGTCTCCTTTCTTGTCCATTTTGTCTCATGGGTAACAGATGTCTGTTTTTTTCGCTAGTTCCTTACAGAGTGTGCCTGACACAAAATAGGCACTCAGTATATATTTGTTGGGGAATAGACCATGAATAATTATTTATTCAATAATGAATAATGAATAAATGAATTTTCCCCATTTATTCATTGGATCTGATGTAGGTGGTCAGGGAGTTATTCTTCCATTTGAAGACGACTCTTCCTGAATTTGGTAACAGGGTAAGACTTGCATATGACCTATCAAACTTTGTTCTAGACTTGGTGTGAGTTGGGAGCGGTGGAGAGCCTGTGTGGTCAAGGAAAGGACTGCATGGGTGAGGCTGATGGTGGACTCGAGGGCCATGTGGACAGGTATGACCAGGCCATTCCATGCAAGACTGGAAATCAAGAGAAGTTTGCTGGCTTTAATCCCCAGCCTGAGCAGTTTCCTCTGGCTTTTCAAGCTCCCCTATTAAGAATGTCAGTAAACTAAAAAGGGCTCTGCAGAGAATAGTTAAGAGAAATGGTTTGAAGTGCCCGGAAGTACCTCGGAAACATCCGTTATCAAGCACTTAATGAGATAATTATAACCTTTTCCCACTTAGCTTATAGAATTGGAGGTCTAAGCACCTTTGCCAGGCTTAGCTTTGTTTATCTAGTCTGAGTGCCGCACTGAAAACTATAGTTTAAAATAGGTGATTGTTCTGTATTTTTCCTGATTTCAGCCTTGTTTATCCTCTATGTTAGGTCAAAATGGGGATTTCTCTGCTTAGAACTGAAACTTCCTTGGAAGAAGATGTAATGGCAGAGTGGTTGCCTAATCTTGGACGAGGGTGATCACTATCACTTATTAGCACATTGGGAAAGTTCTCAATTTCCTCATCTGCAGAATGGGGCAACCGTGGAGGGTGGCTCTGGCACAATGTCTGGCACATAGTAAGGGCTCAATAAACGCCCTCTGTAACTGCTTTTGCCAACACATTATACTCTTCAGTTTGCAGTTGAACTGAGAACTTTCTCAAAGACAGTTGTAGTTGTCATGTTTGAAAAATAGTTAATTCCATTTGGGAAACCCCAATGTCAGTCCACATAACAGCAGTTAGCCAACAGTTGTGAGGTGCCTTCTGTGGTCTTGGCACCGCACTCAGCTCTGGAGTTATATTCAGAACCTGATGGGGTCCATGTTGCTTAAAATACCTTTGACTGATTATAGCAGTCAATTAAACGTGATTTAAAAAACCAGACTTGATAGTTATCTATCTATCTATCTATCCATCTATCCATATTTATCTATCAATCTGTCCATATTTATTTTGTAGAAATAGGAGGTTCTTTGGTGGTGAATGGACTGATTATGTCGCCTGGAATGGTCACTCCAGGTTCTGTCCTGAGGTTGGGGGTAAGGCATAGACTCGGGAAGCATAGCATCATGGAAAGCCCAGCAGACCAGGAGCAGGATGACATCTGGCTTCACCAGCCTTGTTCATGAACATACGCAGCACTTCGGTTAAATCGCCTCACCATTCTGGGGCTCAGCTTCTCAGTCTCTAAAGTGAGCATAAAAACCCCTCCCATAGCATATAGCTGGTTATTGCCGAGTGAAAATGAAGTGATCTTGTTATGGTAATTATTATCATGGTTACTTACTGTGGTCTGAGAAGAGACTTCTTTCAGAAGCTGGAAGTTCCTTAGGTTGAGTATGAAAGTTCATATTTCCAACTCTGAGTAACGCTTAAACTAAATGTAAGAGGAGACTTTAAAATATATCTCTGACTTGATCACCTGGAAGTCTGAATGGACTAATGTGGAAGTTTAGGTCCTCTGAGAAGCACACACTGAGAAGGCATTAGATTTGCAAGACGCCTGTGAAGGAAAAGAGAGAAGATGTAGAAGTGGTAGGGAGAGCCTTCAGACACGGGCACACTTCGCATACCGGGGAAAGGAGAGGAAGAAGGAAGGAGCATTGGGCACAAAGTCTCAGGCGGCAGTGCAGTTCTGAGTTCTAGCTTTTGGTTAGGCCAGTGGGGAGTCCTTGAGCCAAATGGGGCTGGACTAGTCCCCTTGCCTTGCTTAATCATTTAGCTGGGAGCAGCCGTGGGAAAGTGTGGCCTTGGGGTGAGCTCAGAGTGGATTTAGCAGCTGGGCTTTCCCATAACAGGAGATCTGAGTGGCACGTTTTTATGGCCACCTCACTAAACTGCCAGGGGTTTTCAGCTTGAAACACAGATAGGATGAGTTTGCAGAACAAACCAGAACATTTGTGATAGTGTAGCCTTTTGCACCCAAATCAACGCTCCATTCCCTCCTCTGACTTTCATTTCCCCCTCTGTTTCATCTAGACAAATCATGTTGAAAACCCCACCCAGGTCTGTAGAGTTCCTCATTTGATGATTTTTTAAAAAGCTGTATGTGACTAAATCACATGAACTTCCTTTGTTTTATCTCCTCGGTGAGTTATGATTTACTTTCTTGAGTTTCACATATTTTCTCCCTCTTGACCCATCATTCTTTTGGTTAGAAAAGGTCTTTGAGGTCAGTGTGCACCTGTGACTTCAAATCTTACCAGAATGAACTCAGTTATTCTCAGAGTTTGGACCAGAAGCATAAAATCCCAAAAGATAGATGATTGAGAAAAAAAATTTAAGGCAATAATTCATAGAGGAGAGAGGATATTATAGGAGGTGGCTGTAGGGTTTACTGAGCTTACAGCAGTCTTGAACTTTTCATTATTACTGGATGCTGCTTAAGAGTTCCCTGAGGGCCTTCATTAGGATTTAGCATTCTAGAGTCCCAGGAAATGGCTGTTTATATGATCCTTGAACAGTGACTGGGCTCTTTCAAAAGGAAATAAGTTGATTTTCTCATTGAAAAATAAGTTGTTGGGGAATGTGGCAGAGACTAGCTAGATGTTCACTAAATCCATTTCATCTTCTTTCTGAGCATACAGCTGGGTGAAATTTCCCAGCCACCAATAGAGTTAGCTGTGGTCATGTGACTGAGTTGTAGCCAATAGCGTGTGGGTAGAAGTGAAAGGCACTTCCAAATGTGACCCCTACCTGCCATGACATTGTCCCATTCTCAATCATCCCTCACCTGCTTGGATGCACAGGACCCAGTGAACTCCAAGGTCTAGAAGAGGACAGAGCCACTGAATGAAGGAACCAGGGACCCCAAATAACTGAGGAGCTGACCCACACTGGGCTAGGAAGTGAGTGAGAAATACGCATGTTTTGAGTTAAGCCACTGAGTCTTGCAGTAGGCCACAGCAATTGTCCTACTCTAACAAAACATTGAGAGAGGATGTGGGAATGCTTTGGAACAAGGATCGTGGCCATAGGAAAGGAGACGGGGTGGAAGGGCAGTGTAATTCCATTTGACAAACACTTCTTGAGTGATTTTTTTGCATCGAGCACTGTGCTGGGTCTTGAGAGTGTAGGCATGGGTGAGACATGGCGCTGCCTTCCAGGCCCCAGAGCTAGCAAGTCTGAGAGGCATAGAGACATATACTTACGATGCAGCTTGACAAAGCCAGCAACAAGATGTACAATGTACAGGGGGCCACGAGACGGGATGAGGAGGCCAGCAGCTACTAGTGTTCCCAGGAGAGAGAGCATGAGAGCAAAGGGCAGAGGGGGGGCCGCCACCTACAAAATCCAGAAAGCTCTGAAAATAAAAAAATTAAACTCATCTGGTGTGAAATTTTACCTTACTTCACTGATTATACTTATTTGGCAGGAAAACCTTCCCTGAAGTGACATGAGTTTATCCATTGTCTTTCTTTATCCCACTTAAAGTGGATTTTCACCTGCTTGCTGGCAGAACTTATTAAAGTGTTTGTTTATTGGGTACTTTCTAGGCCTTTCTATGGTATTTCATAATTTCTGCATACTTGCTCTATTACCTTTCTAAAATCTAAAAGATGGTGAATAACAAAACACAACTGGATACAAATTTGTGGAACTTACTAATCATTACCTTTACAGGGTGCCTGCAATTCACCAAGTGCTTACAGTCACATCAGATGGACTGCTTCTCTGGGCGGGCAGCCTGGCGTCATGGGCAGCAATGGCTCGGCTCTCCCACTTCACCTTGCCCTGCCCCTCCCACCTCTCACCCTGCCCAGGCACCCTGGCTTTCTTTCTCTTTCATGAATACATCTTCTCACTGGCTGCTCCCTCTGCCTGTAAAGCTCTTCCCCTGCTAATCACATTGTTGAATCATTCTCATGTCTCAGTTTAATGAGCCCTGCCCTGAGTCTACACCTATTGGTGGCCTCTCCTGATGACACAATCACATCACTCCACTGATTTACATCATGGCACTTACCAGAATCTGTAATAATTTTATTTCTTGTTACCTGCTTCTTGCTTCTGTCCCTTAGGTTAAGTTTAATGTAATGTCCAAGATGGCAGGAACCCTGCCTGCTAGTCACTGCTGTGTTCCTAAAGCCTGCAGCAGTGCCTGGCACATAGGAGGCATTTAGTATAGTTGTGGGATCAATGGATGAACATCCCAATGAACAGGCTGTAAAACTTGCCACCCTCCAAGTCTGTGAACTCCTTTTTGGCAGGGTCTTTGTTTTAGAGTGGTGGCATATGGCGGAAAGACTATAGGTTTTATTCTGTGATCAGACACAAGCTAGCTGTGTGACCATGGGCAAACTGCATCATCTCCCTGGGCCCAGGTTTCCCTTTTGTCTGATGAGGACAGTAATAGTATCTACCTCACCAAGATGTTATAAATATTAAGAGATATAATATATGTAATGTTTTCAGCACAGTACCTTGCACATTGTAGGTGTTCGTTTAATGAATGAATGAGCATATATAAGCCTTGGCTCTGTTCCCTGAAATCTTGCAGTGCCCCAATCCCCATGTAGTCCTAATGGATCTAGGTGAGAGCAGGTGGTTGGGTAAAGGATTGGAACCATTGCAGCAAATGAGCCACAATTGAGCACTTACTGTATGCAGCTACTGTGTTAAGCATCATAGGACAAGTGGAGATGACTAAGACATGGTCTCTGTCCTCAAAGAAGTGGTGGCATTTCAACATGGCATTAGGCATTGGGAGTTATTAATGGGTAGAAGCTTGGGGGTGGGGAGAGGAAGCAGGGTGTGGAGATAAACAGCATGAGCAAAGGCAGAGTCATAGACTGAAGATAGTGGGTTTGGGAATGTTGAGGGGTCTAGGACGTGGGAAAATAGAGTGGAGGATGGAGCTGGGATGTTTCCTTAAGATCAAACCCTTCAGGATCAGGAATACCAAGCTGAGGAGATTGGACTTGATTGTGTGGATACTGGTGAGTCGATGGAGGCTTTGAAGAGAGAAGTTGAATGACCCAGTTACTCCAGAAAGGATGATCTGAGAAAGAATGCCCCGAAATGGCATGTCAGAGCAAACCCAATGCAGGCAGTCCTCCTCAGTGGGTTCGGGGAAAACATCTTAGTCAATTAATGAAGATTAGTCTTTATTTTCATTTTCAATGATAGGAGTCTCTAATAATTGAATATTGGGAACTAGTTCTTCTAGGTGGGGAGAAACCTAGAAGGAGGAGGGTTTAATCCCTGTCACAAATGCGCTTTCTTTAGAAGAGGGGAGAAAAATCAGACTCACCAAACAGTTAACTCGCGTTCTTTCTATCAACCAACGTTTTCTGTGCTCCCATTATGCATCAGCATTGTACTAGGGGCTGGGAGAGAAGGTGAGGTTGATAAACAAGCAATTGCAGAGGTGTGTTGCTAGCAGCCAAGAAGAATGGAACAGAGTAAGTGACAGGGAAATTTGGTCGCAGAAACAGGTTAATAGAGCTGAGATAGTGGAGAAAGCCTCGTCAGAGGGGAGGGGACTTCCACTGGGATTTGAACGATGGCTTTGAGGAACAGTGCAGAATGTTAGGAGGACGGTATTATAGAGAACAAGAGTGCCTGGGAGGTGTGGATCCCGGCTCCTCTTCCCGGCTGTGTGACAGTTAACTAGAGCAAGTTTGTCTCTGTGCCTTAGTCTACCCAACTGTGAAACAGGAAAACCTGTGAGAGCTCACTTGCAGGATTATTCAGAGTACAGAGCAAGCAAACTTCTAAAGGGCCAGGTAGCAAATATGTTAGGCTTCACAGGCTGTGTGGTCTCTGTCACAACTACAGGACTCTGTTGTTGCAGGGCTAAGTAGCTGCAGACAGTATGTAAATGAGTGGGCGTGACTGTCTTCCAAAAAATCTCTATTTATGGACATGGAAATGTGATTTCATATGAGTTTCAGGCATCAAGAAATATTGTTATTCTTTTCACTTTTTTCTCAATCATTTAAAAGTGTAAAAACCATTCTTAGCTTTCTGTCCATATAAAAACAGGTGGTGTGCCGGATTTGGATTGCTGGTCATCGTTTGCTGGCTCCTGGGATATAGCATGCAGGGATTTTTAAAAATTTTATTAAAAAAAATTTTTTTTTTAAAAAAAATTAGATTATACAACTGTCACATAAAAAATATAGGGGATCCCCTTATGCCCCACTCCCCCCACCTCCCACATTTTCCCACATTAAGAACATCCTAGGGGTCGGATGTGGCTCAACTAGTTGGGCATCCGTCTCCCATATGGTTCGATCCCCGGGACCTCCCGGTAAAAAAAAAAAAAAAAAAGAACATCCTTCATTAGTGAGGTACATTCATTGCAATTGATGAACACATTTTGGAGCATTGCCATTAGGCATGGATTAAAGTTTACATTGTAGTTTATACTCTCCTACCCAATTCTGTAGGTTATGGCAAGATTTGTAATGGCCTGTATCTGTTGTTGCAATGTCATTCAGGACAATTCCCAAGTCCCAAAAATGCCCCCACATTACACCTGTTTTTCTCTCTACCTTCAGTCAGAACCTCCAGTGGCCACTGCCTTTACATCGCTGATATAATTTCTTCCATTGCTAGAATCACAGTAAGTCTATAGTAGAATAACAGTAAGTCTACTTTAGTCCATAGTTCATCCCCCAATTCTGAGGATTCTGGGATGGTGATGTCCACTCTACCTCTAATTGAAAGGGGGCTGTGATCCCATGGAGCCGACGGATGGGACTCTCTTGCTTGCAGTTGTAGACTTTCTCGGTTCCTTGATGTGGTAGCTGTCCATCATCACCTCCATATTATTTGTCCTGGGTGAGACCAATGAACTGAAGAGTAGGTGTTTCAACTCCATTGAGATTCAGGGCCCAGCTGGCACACGGAGAGCCCAAAGATTTAAGTCTCTTGGACATACACTTACCAATTCTAGTACTAATTATAGGTTCAAATAGAAAGGCAGAAGAGCCATGTGTAGGGAAACCACAACTGAGTCCAACTCTGTCACTCTGGGGAGCATAAATTCCAAAGTAGGGGCCACTGGCAGGGTACCAAACTCCTGATCTATCTGCCCTGACTATAGTGTTTGGGTGTCTCCAGAGCCCTCCAGAGCCCAGCTATTTGGGGTAGTATCTACTGTGGCAGTTAAAGAGAACCTGCTGAGATGTGCATAAGCGTAACCTCTGGAATGACCTCCCGACTCACTTTTAAGTCTCTTAGCCACATAAACTCATTTGTCTTTACCTCTCCCCCCTTTTGGTCAAGGTCTTTTTCCAGTTGCATTATGTAGGAATTCTTAACCTTTTTTGTTCCACAGATCCCTTTGCCAGTCAGGTGAAAACCATGGACCCCTTACTAAGTCCACACTCCACTGTGTATTATTTAATAAATATATCACACCTGCACCAACACGGCCCCACAGGAATGTTTTTTTGAATTTCAATTCAAGTCCACAGACCCCTTGTTAAGAACCCCTGGAGAGAGTAATGCTTCCTAGATGGGAAAAATGGAGTCTGGAGAATTCACCGGAGACTCTGGAAAAGAATTTTTGCCACAGAAGTGGATCCTCATCAAGTGTTCCAAATCAAGAGAGAAGAGTTGCACTAATTCAAGGCACAAACTCTTGGTCCATTCCTCACCTTAGATTTTCTCAGGTCTGTTTACATATTATTTTTAGAATTCTCTGAATAGCTGCCACAGGAAAGCCAACTATCCAAAACAGAAGAAAAAGAGAACTGAGATGAAGGGAAATACCTTGTTTAGCGCATACTAGTGATTTACCATGGTGGTGCCAGCCACTAATCCCAAGTCAGAATTAAGTCACAATCCCCAAAGACATGTGAGCATGAACAGTTGAACAAAAACAAAACAAAACAAAACAAAACAAAACAAAACAAAAAGACCTTCAGATTTTTTACTTTAAATACACTTGTAGGGATGCGAATGTGGCTCAAGCCCTTGGGTGCCTGCCTACCACACGGGAGGTCCCGGGTTTAGTTCCTGGTGCCTCCTAAAGGAGATGAGCAAGACACCAATCTGATACAACGGGCTGGCGCAGAAAGCTGACGCAACAAGATGATGATGCAACAAGATGATGAAGCAACAAGGAAACACAATGAGAGACACAACAAGTAGGGAGTGGAGGTGTCTCAAATGATCAGGCCTCTCCTTCCCACATGGGAGGTCCCAGGTTCGGCTCCCAGTGCCTCCTAAAAAAAAATGAAGTCAAAGAGACAGCAAATGCAGAAACAGTGAGGTGGGGGCGGGAGGGAGAGAAACAAATAAATGAAATAAATCTTTTAAAAAATAGAATAAAGTACACTTGTATTTAGTGGTCTGTGACTCCTCCCCTCCCTCAGCTTAGCAGGCTTCCTTCCCCTCTCCTTCCTCAGGGGAAGAATGAATGTTTCAAATAAAAATAGGTGTAAATCACTGTGTGAATGAAGGGAATAAATATGATGTAACCAGAAACAGTACTTAATTTGAAGCTGCATTTCCCCCTTAGCCTGAGGGAATACATAGCTTACATTTCCATGTTGTTTTGGTTTTTTGGAGACTTCTATGTACAATTAGCTTATTTATTTCTCACAGATTTTTTTTTTTTTAATTATAAAAAGATGGTTGCATACTATACAAATTTACCATTTCTTCTTCTGCCACCCCAGGGTAAATCAAAATAAATTGTGTAGTCAGTGAATCACTACAAACTTTCCCTGTCCCCTTCAGGTCGTGTGTCCATGCAGCATCCAAGGTTGTATTTCAGAAACACATATTTGACTCTTCTGCTTAACATCTTCTAGCACCTCTCCTCATTGGACATGGGATCAATGGATGATGTCCCAACCCTGTTAACATGGCACATGAGTGACTCTGTCACCTGAATCTCTTTCTACCTTTCTCTTCCCAAAAAATGGAACCTGTATTCAAGTCACTTTCTACAGTTCCCAGAAGTGTGACTACTTGCTCACGTCTTTATGCCTTTGCTCATACTGTTCCCTTGGGAACGCATGCTTTCCACCCAAGGATCAGCCTGCCTTGGGTGCAGACCAGTTCTAGAAAGCAAAAGATACATCACTGGGAAGGTGGATGGCAATCAGGCCTTTTAGGTGTCCATCCCTCCTTCAAAACACCAAACTCATCAATAAGTTTGAAGAATGAGAAACCCAAGAGTGGAAGTACCAGTTTATGCTTCAATCTGAAGTGGACTGAACATCCTCTATGTGATAGATGCCGGGAATTAAGTGATGAATCATTCTTCAGTGAACTTGTAGCTAGCAGGGAAGATAAGAACAGTCTGTGAATGCACAGAACATCAGGCACAAAGTAATAAGAAGAATATGTACAAATAAAAGTTTCCATATAAAGCCCAGAGGAGGGAGAAACTGTGTTAAGCTGGAGTGATCAGAAAAGACATTTTCAAGCATTTGCTATGTAACTTGAATCATGAAAATGAGAAAGATTTAAATATGATTTGGGAAGTGAGGATAGGAAAGGATTGTTGCCAGAGGAAAGTCTGTGCAAAGACAAGGAGGTGGAAGAAAGCTGGGCTTTCAGAGAGAACAAAGAGAATCAGCTAGTCAAGATCAAAGGAGAACTGAAGCTCTAGGGCTCTGTCCTTCCACAGAAGCTTTGAACAACCAGCAAGAACTAGCAGTCACATCTTTCAGAAAGCTCCAGAAAATAGTAAAAGGGCAAGAGCCAAATAAAAAAAGGCTACTTAATTGAAGTATGATCTCCTGGAAGCCTGGCATACCTCTTCCCCACCCCCTCTCCACCTAGGCACAGAGTCAGACCACATTTCCAGTGCACATCCCTGGTTCCAGTTCCAGAAGGACCAGAGAAACCCTTATGCACAGACTGGGAGTATATACATCTGGCCCAGTCTGTCTGGTGGTGGCTTCACCATCTCAGAACTTGTTTTGCATGTAGAAAGTGGTTCATAGAGCTCTCCTACAGAACTCAATGGGAGATCAGACAAATTGTGCTGCCTGGGGCAAGGGTTGATGATTATAGGACATACAGTGCAGTGCCCAGAACTGTGAGGAAATTTTCCTATGGAAGAGGGGACAATCAGAACCATGTAGATGGGCAAATTCCTAGGGCTATATGCACATGCCCAAGATAAGACATATGTGCAGAAAGAATCAAGGAAACCCCTATGCTTTGGCCTGGTGCT
>JAKSZT010054489.1:17944434-18042362 GCA_026826555.1 Tolypeutes matacus
TTTTTTTTTTTTTTTTTTTTTTTCAGTTTCTGGCAGTCAAGGAAAGCCCTGGATACAATCCTAAGGACAGACATCTTAGAATCTAAATTCCAGCAATAACATAATAAAACATCAAAATGTCCAGTTTTCAACAAAAGGTCACAAAACATTCAAAAAAGAAGCAGAAAGTGATAGATCAGGCAAAGAATAATATTAAAGCATTAAAAATTATCCATGAGGAGGACCAGATCTGGGACATGCCAGACAAAGACTTTTTAAAAATGGTTCTGAATGTACTCAAAGAGCTAAAGGAAAACAAGGATAAAGGTCTAAAGGAAATCAGGAAAATGATAGGTGAACACAAAGAGAATATCAATAGAGAGATGGAAATTATGAAAGGAAGCAAACAGAGCTGAAAACCACGGTATCAGAAATGAAAAATTCCCTAGAGGGGTTCAGTAGCAGATTGGAGCTGGCAGAAGGGAGAGCCAGAGAACATGAAGATAAGACAATTGAAATCAACTGGAGGAGCAGAAAGAAGAAAGAATGAAGAAAAGTGAAAAGAGCTTGAGGAATCTTTGGGACACAACCAAATGTACTAATATACACATGTGGGAGTCCAAGAGGGAGAAGAATGAGAGAATGGAGCAGAGAGAATATTCAAAGAAATAGTGGCTGAAAACTTCCCGTATTTAACAAAAGACATGCACATCCGGGACACTCAACAAACTCCAAACAGGATAAACACATATAGACCCAGGCCACGGCACATTGTAATCAAGTTGTTGAGTGCCAAAGATAAAGAAAATTCTGAAAATCACAAGAGAGAAGCAACCTGTCGTGTACAAGGGAGCCTCAGTGAGAGCAAATGCTGATTTCTCATCAGAAACTATGGAGGCAAGAAGTCAGTGGGATGAAATATTTTAGTGCTGAATGCAAACAATTCTCTATCTAGCAAAACGGTCTTTCAAAAATGAGGGAGAGATTAAAATATTCCCAGATAAAACTCAAGGAAGCTTGTCACCACTAGATGGACCATACAAGAGATACTAAAAAGAATCCTGCAAGTTGAAAGGAAAAGACAAAGCTTCATGAAGAAATAAAACTCTACAGTGAAGATAACAACATGGGTAACTATAAATGCCAGTACTAGTGGATTTGGGGTTTATTACTTTACTTTTTGCTCCTTAAAAGATCTAATAGGCAAATGCCTAAAATGTTATGATAAATCAGTGGTTTGGGACTCATATATAAACATGTAATTTGTGACAAGAACTATATAAAGGTAAAGGGATGGGGGTTTAGGAACATAGTTTGTGTAACTTTTGAAATTAAGTTGGTGTCAAGGCAAATGAAATTGTTATAGATTTAAGATGTTAAATTTAAGCCCCATGGTAACTCCAAAGAAAATATTGGAGAATATGCAAGCTGATAGAGATAGAAATTAGAGTACAAGTTTCCAGAGGCAGAGGCAAGGGGAATGGGGATTTAATGCATAATCGATGCAGAGTTTCTGTTTGGAGAAATGAAAAAATTTAATAATTGAAGATGGTAAAATTACTGCAATATTGTGAATGTGTTTATGCTTGGGGGTGGTTGATATAGGAAAGTTTATGTTGTATATATGTTCCCATAATTTTTTTAAAAAGATAGCAGCTAGAGAGGCAATGATAATTAAAAGCCATACATGATCCTGGATAGGATCTAGCAAGGGAAGAGAAAAGACTCAAAGGGACATTATTGGGATATATGGAAAAAATTGGAATATAGGTTGCAAGCCATCATGTGAAGTTTTTTGAACTTGGTAACTGGATTTAAGGTGGTTACATAAGTGAATATCCTTGTTCTTGGGAAATGTACATGGCAGCTTTAAGTGTTCAAGAAGCATGATATATTATACCAAATACCACTGATCATAACATTTCAGATGAATTGTTTGCTTTATTAATATGTATCAATAAAATTGGTTTGTTAAAAAAAAAGCATGATATATACAATCTACGCTCAGGTGTTCTGAAAATGTGTGTGTATGTATGTACATACATACATATATATATGCAGACAGATAGATAGATAGATAGATAGATAGATAGATAGATAGATAGATAGATAGAATGATATGGCCAATGTGGCAAAATGTTAAAATTGGTGAATCTGGTTATCTGGGGGTTATGGGTATGTTGGCATTCTATGTATGGAGTTTGTATTATTTTTGTAACTGTTTTGTAAGTTTGAAGATATTTCAAAAAGTAAAATAAATAGAGAAAATGAAGAAATAAAGGGTAGAAAGATGAATCAGGGCCAGATGATGGGGGAATCAAAGATGTTAGCTGATAGCACTAACCCATGGATCCCCAGGCCCCAAGCTAGCCACAGGTTCAGAAATCTTCTCCTCTGATTCAAGGAGGAAAAAAGAGGTTGCCTGGCAGTGTGACTCCAGAACTTGATCAGAAGGCAACTTGTCTTAGAGATGTAGTAGAAGACTTTTGTTCACTTTGGACATCTGTTGAGTTTATTTGAAACATTTCCCCTGAAAAGGAAGTTAGAGATCCCTTGTTGATAAGACTTTTATCTTGAAAAGGAAATGCTAGAAGAATGTTAAGCTATTCCATCCATATCCTTGTGTGTATATGTATCTTTTTCATGAATGGTCAAATGACTTTTCCAACATCATCTCTTTAAGACTCAATAGTCCAAGGTGAATTATTAATGTATTTTTTCTATTGGAGAAGTTGTAGGTTTACAGAAAACCATGCAGAAAATACAGAGCTCCCATTTACCCCCCATTACTCACAGTTTTCCCTAGTATTACCTCTTTGCATTAATGTGATACCTTTGTTATAATTGATGATTCAGTATTATCATTATAATATAAACTATAGTCCATAGTTTACATTAGAGTTCACTGTTTTGGGTTGTACAGTTCTATGGCTTTTTAAAATTTTATTCTAGTAACATATAAACAACCTAAAATTTCCCATTTTAACCACAAATATATACAGTAATTTAGTGATGTTAATTGCATTCACAATGTTGTGTTACTATTGCCACCATCCATTACCAAAACTTTTCCATCATCCAAAACAGAAATTCTGTACTAATTAAGCATTAAATCAACATTCTCTATTCCTCCACTGCAGCCCCTGGTAAACTGTATTCTAGTTTTTGACTCTATACTTTTGCTTATTCTAATTATTTCATATCAGTGAGATCATACAATATTTTTCCTTTTGTGTCTGGCTGATTTCATTTAACATGATGTCTTCAAGTTTCATCTATCATGTCATATCTATGAGAACTTCACCACTTTTTAAGGCCAAATAATATTCCATTGTATGTTTATACCACATTTTTTTAAATCCATTTATCTGTTGATGGACACTTGGATTGCTTCCATTTTTTGGCAATTGTGAATAATGCTGCTATGAACATAAGTGTGCAAATATCTATTTGAATCCCTGATTTCAATTCTTTTGGATATATACCTAGAAGTGGGATGCCAGATCATATGTTAATTCCATACTTAACTTCCTGAGAAACTGCCAAACTGTCTTCCACAGAGGCTGCACCATTTTACATTCCAACCAACAATAAACAAGTGTTCCTATGTCTCTACATCCTCTCCAACACTTGTTATTTTCTATGTTTTTAATAGTAGCCATTCTAATGGGTGTGAAATGGTATTCATTGCAGTTTTGATTTGTATTTTCTTAATAGCTAATGATGTTGAGCATCATTTCATTTGCTTTTTGGCCATTTGTATATCTTCTTAGGAGAAATGTCTATTCAAGTCATTTGCCCATCTTTTAATTGAATTGTTTGTCTTTTTGTTGTTGATTGGTAGGATTTCTTTATATATTCTGCAAATTAAACCCTTATCAGATATGTAGACTTCAAATATTTTCTCCCATTGTGTAGGTTGTCATTCTACTTTCATGATGAAGTACTTTGATTCTGAAAGTTTTACATTTTTGTAAAGTCCCATTTATCTATTTTTTTTTCTTTTTTTGCTTGTGCTTTTGTTGTAAAGTATAAGAAGTCATTGTCTAAAACAATGTCCTGAAGATGCTTCCCTATGTTTTCTTCTAGCAGTTTTAGAGGTTTGGTTCTTATGTTTAGGTCTTTGATCCATTTTTAGTTAATTTTGTATGTGGTGTGAGGTAGGGTTACACCTTCATTCTTTTGCATATGTATATCCAGTTTTCCCAACAACATTTGTTTAAGAGACTATTCTTTACCCATTGAGTGAGCTTGGCATCCTTGTCAAAAGTCAATAGGTGGGGGCGGATGTGGCTCAAGTGGTTGAGTGCCTGTTTCCCACATGAGAGGTCCTGGGTTTGGTCCCGGGTGCCTTCTAAAAAACAAAAACACAAATGACAAGCAAGCAAACAACAAAACCAGCTCAGTCGAGCCGATGTGGCTCAGTGGTTGAGTGCTGGCTTCCCACATACGAGGTCCGGGGTTCAATCACCGGCCCTGGTACCTCAAAAAAAAAAAAGAAAAAAAAGTCTATTAGCCATAGATATAGGGTTTATTTCTGAACTTTCCACTTGATTTCATTGGTCTAACTGTTTTTGTGCCAGTACCATGCAGTTTACTGACTGTAGTTTATAATATGGTTTAAAATTGCAAAGGGTGAGTCCTCCAAATACCTTTTTCTTTTTCAAGATGGTTTTCGCTAATCAGCCACCCTTATGCTTTCGTGTGAATTTGATGATTATCTTCTTCATGTCTGCAAAGAAGGCTGTTGGAATTTTTATTGGAATTGCTTTGAATCATTAAATCATTTTGTGTAGAATTGGCATGTTAGCAATATTTAGTCTTCTAATTCATGAACACAAAATGTCCTTCCATTTATTTAGGTCTTTGTTGACCTAATTTAGCAACGTTTTATAGTTTTTCTGTGTACAAGCCCTTACATCCTTAGTTAAATTAATTCCTATATATTTTATTCTTTTAGTTGCTCCTTTAAATGGATTTTTCCTTGATTTTTCTCTTCATGTTCTTCATTACTAGTGTCTAAAAACCACTTCTTCATGCTGACCTTGTACAAGGCCACTTTACTGAATTTGTTTCTTAGCTATGGGAGCTTTGTTGTGGATTTTTCAGGCCATTCAAAATAAAGTAAAATGTCATCTGCAAATAGGGAAGGTTTTCGTTCTTCTTTTCAAATGTGGATGATTTTTAATTCTTTTCCTTTCCTTATTGCTCTGGCTAGAACTTCCTGCTCAACACTGAATGACAGTGGTGACAATGGTCATCCTTGTCTTGTTCGTGGTCTTAGAGGGAAAGCTTTCAGTCTCTACCATTGAGTATTTTGTTAGCTGTGGGCTTTTTATATTTGCCCTTTTCCATTTTGAGGAATTTTCCTTCCATTCCTAGTTTTCTAAGTATTTTTCTCAAGGTGGGGTGTTGGATTTTGTCAAATGTCTTTTCTGCTTCAATTGAGATGGTTGTTTGGTTTGTTGGTTTGTTTGCTTTCATTCTAATAATATAGTGTTTTACATTAATTGATTTTCTTCTATTGAACCACCCTTGAATAACTGGGATAAATCCCACTTGATCATAGTGTATCACGTTTTTCAATGTGTTGTAATATTCAGTTTGCTAGTATTTTTTGCATCTATATTCATAAGGGATATTGGTCTGTTAATTTTCTTGTGGTGAGATCTGTTTCTTCTTGAGTAAGTGTAGGTAGTTTTTGTGTTTCTTCTAGGAATTTGTCCATTTCATCTGGTTATCTAGTTTGTTGGCATACAGTTGTTCATATTATCCTCTTATAATTCTTTTTCTTTCTGTGGAGTTGGTAGTAGCATCCCTTTTTTATGATTTTAGTTATTTTTGTCTTCTCTCTTTTTGCCCTTGTTAGTCTAGCTAGAGGTTTGTTGATGTTCTTGATCTATTCAAAGAACCAACTTTTGGTTTTGTTGATTCTCTCTATTGTTGTTTTTTTGTTATTCTGTTTTCATTTATGTGCTCTGTAATCTTTATCTCCTTCCTTCTGCTTGCTTTGAGTTTAGTTTTCTCTTCCTTCTCTTTATTGTCCAGAAGTGAGATTAGAGCTCTGATTTGAAATCTTTCTTCTTTTTTTAATGTAAGCATTTATATGTATAAATTTGCCTCTCAGTACTACCTTTGCTTCATTCCATAAGTTTTGATATGTTTTTGTGTTCGTTTCATTCACTTCAAGATAGTTCCTAATTTCTCATATGATTTTTTTCTTTGACCCATTGTTTGTTTAAGTGGGCATTGTTTAATTTCCACATATTTGTGAATTTTTCAGTTCTCCCTCTGTTATTGATTTCTAGCTTCATTCCATTGTGGTCAGAGGAGATATATCATATGATTTCAACTTTTAAATTTATTGCGACTTGTTTTGTGTCCTAATGTATTGTGTATCCTGGAGAATGACCCATGTACACTGGAGAAGAATATAATTCTCCTGCTGTTGGGTGAAGTGTTCTATACATGTCTTTTGGGTCTAGTTGGTTAAAAGTATCATTCAAGTCTTCTATTTCCTTATTGTTATTCTGTCTAGATGCTCCATCCATTATTGAACGTGGTGTATTGAAGTTTCCTACTATTAATGTAGAACCACTATTTCTTCCTTTACATCTGCCAATATTTGCTTCATGTATTTTGGGGCTCTGTTCTTAGGTACATATATATTTCTAATTGTTACATCTTCTTATTGAATTGACCCTCTTATCAGTATATATTGACCTTCTTAATCCCTAATAAAAATTTTTGACTTAAAGTCTATTTTATCTGGTATTGGTACAGCTACCCCAGGTCTCTTTTGGTTACTATTTGCTTGTTATATATTTTATCCATCCTTTCACTTTCAACCCACTTGTTTCTTTGAACTTAAGGTGAGTCTCTTGTAAAATGCATATAATTGGGCTAGTTTTTTTTTTTTTAATCCATTGTGCCTATCACTGCTTTTTAACTGGAGAGTTTATTCTATTTTCACTTAATGTAACCACTGATAATGCAGGATTTTCTTAAGCTGTATTTCTCTTTGGTCTTGTAATTCTTACACCTTTTTTGTCTCTCCATTTTTTTTTGCCCATGCCTACCTTCTTATTTGTTTTGTTGTTATTGTGTATCATTTTGAGTCCCTTCTCATTTCCTGCTGTACATATTTCTAAGATATTTTCTTTGTGGTTATCATGGAGCTTAAATTTAACATCCTAAATCTATAAAATCATTTTTTTTGGACCCAAGGTTCCTGTGAAGGCTGGAGGGCACAGTTGAGAAGGAAAATCTGTCTAAGATAATGATTATGAGGGTAGACCCTAGAGCCAGAAGAGCCTTTAAAGCCTTAAATAACTTTAAAATATATATTTATTTATTTATCCCCCTCCCCCTTGTTGTTTGTGCTTCCTCTGTCTGTTCATTGTGTGTTCATCCCCCTTTTGGAGGCACCAGTCTGAACCCAGGACCTCCCATGTGGGAGGAAGGCACCCAATTGCTTGAGCCATGTCCGCTCCCTGCTTTGTTGTGTCTCTCATTGTGTTTTCCTCCTTGTGTCTCTTTGTTGTGTCAGTTCACTGAACCAGCTCATCATGTCAGCTCACTGTCTTGCCTGTTCTCTGTAGGAGGCACTGGGAACCAAACCCAGGAAGTCCCATGTTGTAGTTGGGAGCTCAATTGCTTGAGCCACATCTGCTTCCCTTAAATAGCCTTTTTAAAAAATTTTATTGAAGTATATCTCTCATACATAAACATACAGAAACAATAAGTGTATAATAATAGTTGTGAACTTACAAAACAAACATACATAACATCATACAGGGCTTTTATAACTCACCCTACCAACAATACCTTGCATTCTTGTGAAACATTTTTAACTAATAATTAAAGAGCATTCTCAAAATATTACTACCAACCAAATGTATCTTACATTTGGTGTATTTTTCCCCCAACCCTCCCTATTATTATTATTATTATTATTATATCATTTATATATGAACATACATGAACAATAAGTGTATAATAAAAGTTAGGAACTTGCAAAGCAAACATGCATAACATCGTACAGGGGTCCCATACATCAACCCACTACCAACACCTTGCATTGTTGTGAGGCATTTGTTACAAATGAGGAAAGACTATCATCAAAATCTTATACTAACTATAGTCCTTATCTTACATTTGGTGCATTTTTCCCCCAACCCACCCTATTATTATTTTTAAAATATATTTTTATGACAGAAGTTGTAAACTTACATAACAATCATGCACATGTACAGAATTCCCATATAACACCCCTCTATCAACACACCATACCATGGTGGACATTTTTACAGATTATGAGATAATATCAGATTATTACCAGGTCCATAGCATACATTTGGCACACATTTTCCATACTCCCCCATTATCAACCCAGTACATCTTTGGCATAGATGCCAAATATCACATTATTGCTGTTAAACACAGTCCATAGGTCACTCCAGTTGTATTTTTCCCATGCTTCTCCACATTCCCCCCACCCTGCAATAGTGATGTACATCTGCTCTAGCTCACAAAGGACACTCTTGCATTTGTACCATCAACCACAATTCTCATCCACCTCTGGGTTTACTGTGCTATTCAGTCCCTAGATTTTTCTCTAGCTTTCTTTCAATTGGCATTTACATCACTAGAATACCCTTTTCAGCCACATTCCAATTTATAAACCAGCTGTTACTTACTATAATGTGTTACCATCAACTCTGTACATTTCCACACTTTTATAGTAAAGTTAACTAAAACTTCTACATACAGTAAACATCAGTAGTCCATTTCAGTCCTCTTCCTACCTCCTTTAAGAATCCACCATCTACCACCATGTCTTGAAAACATTTTCCTACATTTTTTTCTAGAAGCTTTAAGGTTCCTGCTTTTATATATATATATATATATATTTTTATCCATTTTGAGCTAATTTTTGTGTAAGGGGTCCTCTTTCCTTCTTTTGGCTATGGATATCTAGTTCTCTCAGCACCACTTTTTGAATGGACTGTTCTGCCCAAGCTGAGGAGGGGAAGGCGGTTCACAGGCTTGTTAAAAATCTCTTGACCATAGATGTCAGGGTCTGATTCTGAACCATCAATTCACTCCATTGGTCCATGTGTCAGTATCATGCTGTTTTTACCACTGTAGCTCGGTAATATGATTTAAAGTCCTTGGGTGGGAGTCCTCCAACTTTGCTTTGCTTTTTTAAGATGTTTCTGTCTATTCAGGACCCCTTACCTTCCAAATAATTTTAATAATCATATTTTCCATTTATTTTTAAAATGCTAGTGGAATTTTTATCAGGATTGCATTGAATCTGTATATCAATTTGGGTATAATTGACATCTTAATGATATTTAGTCTTCTAATCCGTGAGCATAGAATGTTCTTCCAATTATTTAGGTCTTTTTTAAATTTCTTTTAACAATGAGTTGTAGTTTTCTGATTACAAGTACTTTACATCATTGGTTAAGGTTATTCCTAAATAGTTGATTCTTTTAGTTGCTATTGTAAATGGAATTTTTTCCCCTGACTTCCTACTCAGATTATGCATTACTAGTGTCTTTTAAAGTCTATTTCATCTAATATAAGTATAGCTATCTGACTTTTATTATTATTATTATTTGGTTACTGCATGCATAGAATATATTTTTCCAGTCTTTCACTTTCAGTATATAGGTATCGTTGAATCTAAGGTGAGTCTCTTGCAGACAGCATATATATGGCTCACATTTTTTTATCCATTCCATCAGTCTATGTCTTTTGGTTGGGGAGCTTAATCCATTAACATTCAATGTTATGACTGTAAAGGCGGTTCTTATCTCACCCATTTTGACATTTGGGTTTTATCTGTCCTTTTATTTGCACCACTCTTTTGAGACTTTTAGTTACTTTTATTGATATAATCTTCATTTCTAGACTCTCTTCCAAGCCTCTCTCTCTTGGCTTTTCTTTTCAGACTCTAGCACCGTTTAGTATTTCCTGCAAAGCCAGTCTCTTGGTTACAAACTCTCTTAGTTTCTGTTTATTTGTGAATATTCTAAACTCACCCTCATTTTTAAAAATAATCTTGCTGGATATAAGATTCTTGTCTGGAAGTTTTTCTCTTGCAGTATCTTAAATATGTCATACCACTGTCTTCTTTCCTCCATGGTTTCTGATGAGAAATCAGCACTTAATTTTATTGGGTATCCCTTGTATGTGATGCATTGCTTTTCTCTTGCTGCTCTCGGAATTCTCTCTTTGTCTTTGGCATTTGACATATGTGTCTTGGAGGTGGTCTATTCAGATTTATTTGGATGGGAGTATATTGTGCTTCTTGGACATGGATATCCCTGTCCTTCAATAAGGTTGAGAAATTTTCTACCATTATTTCTTCAAATATTCCTTCTGCCCCTTTCCCTTCTCTTTTTTTTCTGGGACACCCAGGACACATATATTTGCACGTCTTTTACTGTCATTTAGTTCCCTGAGACCTTATTCAATTTTTTCCATTCTTTTCTTCATCTATTCTTTTGAAAGTTTGTTTTCGGAGGCCATTCTTCAAGCTCACCAATCCTTTCTTCTCCCTCCTCAAATCTGCTATTGTTTGATTCCAGTGTATTTTTAATTTCATTTATTGCACCTTTCATTCCCATAAGATCTGCTATTTTTCTGTGTATGCTTTCAAAGTCTTCTTTGTGCCCATCCAACGTCTTCTTAATATCCTTAATCTCTTTAGCCATCTCAATGAATTTATTAAGGAGATTTGTTTGAACATCTGTTCATAACTCCTTTATGTCATCTGGAGGCTTATCTTGTTATTTTAGCTGGGCCATATCTTCCTATTTCTTGGTGTGGATTGTAATTTTTTGTTGATATATTGGCATCTGGCTTACTAGATGTGTTCCTTCTGGGTGCAGTGTCTCCCTTAAGTTTAGGGCTTTCTTGCCCTTTCTCCCTTGCTGGTTGTGTAGTAGGAGCCAAGGATGTAGTTGGTGCTATAAGCTGCGGAGGCTCAAGCTGCCCGCATTGCCCCAGGGACCGATGAAGCTTCTCCCAATTTTCTCCTTTGCCAGGGGTAGGAACAGAGCCACAGCTGTGTGGAATAATCCAAGGCATGCAGGCCTAGACTGTAGTTGCTCAGACAGACTGATGAAGCTTCATGCCCCTTTCTCCCCTGCCCGGGGCGGGGATGGAGCTGCAGGTGTGGGCAGCAATCTATGCAGTGCAGGTCCAAGATGACCACAGTTGCCCCAGTGGGCTTCTGATTATTCAGTCTGTGCCATCTAAATGTACCTGCAGTTACCTGGATAGGCTGGTGCAGGGCTCGTCAGCTTCCCCCCCTACTAGAGGCGGGGCTGAAACCTAGGATAGGGCTGCAGGCCAATCTGGGTGAAAAAAACGGTCTCTACTGTCACTGTGATTTTCAGTCAACCCGGGTTCCCCTCATGGTGGGATGGAGTGAAAATGATGGCTACCAGCCTCCTTCTGACTTGGACAGGTTCAAACTTTAGCTGTTCTTAGGGTTATACTTTAGCCAGATGACTTTACTAATCAATAGAGGAAGTCGGTGGCCAACCATCTCTTCCTCCCCTGTTTTTGGAAAGTGGAGCTTCCAACTCCAGCCACAGAATAGCTCCTGAGGCAGCTTGCCTCACCAGGGTAGGACGATCACCAGCCTCTGTGGCATGGCCTGTATTTTCCCCGCAGAGGCTGGTGCAGGTCCCCCCAGGTTCCTCCCTGCCAGAGATGGGGCTGGGCCTTATGCTAGAGATGCAATCTGATCTAGATGGAAAGAAGCTGGTCCCTACCAGCACTGTGATTTTAAGTCTGCCCAGCTTCCCCTTGTGCCAGGGGCAGAATTAAAATGGTGGTTACTGGCCTCTTTCTGACTTGGACAGGTTCAAACTTAAGCTGTTCTTAGGATTATACTTTAGCCTGCCAAATTTACTAATCAGTAGCTGAAGTTGGTGCCCAACTATCTCTTCCTCTCCTTCCCTTTTGGGAAGTAGAGCTTCCAATTCCGGGCCCAAAATAGCTCCCAAGGTGGCTTGTGCCGCCAGTGTAGGATGGGCACTGGCCTCTGTGGCGTGGAGTCTCTACTCACAAATCTTCACTGCAGATGGGCAATCTCTTCCTTTCATTCTTTCCAGGATGTTGCAGGATGCTCTTCTGGTCTCCTGGAGCCCCCACACAGGTGGTTTAGATAGCTCTGGGTGATTTCTAACTCTACTGTAGCCCGAGCTGCCTATAGCAGCTCCTTACTCTGCCGCCATCTTGCTGGTTGTTCTATAAAGTCATTTTTGATGTTCCTATACCTTTCTTTCCTCCTACCTTTTTGTTGTACTTGTTATTAATTATATCTTTATATATTGTATTCCCAAACCATAGATTTAGCATAACTTTTTATGCATTTGAATTTTCAAAGCCATAAGAATTTAAAAGTTGACTTACATACCAAAAAATACAATACAATAGTACTGGCATTTATAATTACCTGTATAGTTACCCTAACTGGAGGTCTTTATTAGTATTAATATTATTTTTATGTCAGTTCCATCCACTGTCTAGTGTGCTTTCCTTTCAGTCTGAAGAACTCCCTTTAACATTGCTTATAGGGCAGGTCTAGTGGTAATGAATTCCCTCAGCTTTTGTTTACCTTAATCTCCCCTCATTTTTGTAAGACAGTCTCACCAGATATAAAGTTCTTCTTTGGCAATTGTTTTCTTTCAGGGCTTTAAATATTTCATCCCACTGTCTTCTTGCCTCCATTGTTTCTAAAGAGAACTTGACACTTAATCTTATTGGGACTCCCTTGTATAAAATGTTGCTTTTCTCTTGCAGCTTTCAGAACTCTCTCCTTGTCCTTGGCTTTCAGTGGTTTGATTACTATGTCTCTGGGTGTGTTTTTCTTAGAGTTCATACTGTTTGGGTTTCTTGGGCATCTTGAATATGCATATTCTACATCTTTCATTAAATTTGGACAGTTTTTTTGTCATTTTTTCCTTTGTATATTCCTTCTGCTCTTTCTACCTTTCTTTTCGTTCTGGGACTTTTATAATGTATCTATTGGTACATTTGATGGTGTTCCATATGTCTCTTAGGCTCTTTTTGCTTTTTAAGTTGTTTTAATTTCTGCTACACAGCTTGACTCATTTCCATTGTCTTTTCTTCGAGTTCACTGATTTTTCCTTCTGCCGTGTCCAGTCTTTTGTTGAAGCCTTCCAGGGAATTTTTCATTTCAGTTATTGTGGGCTTCAATATTTCAGTTTGGTTCCTTTTTAAATTTTTAAAAATCTCTTTATTGAGATTCTCACGTTGTTCATCCATTATTTTCCTTATATTATTTATTTCTTTCTCTCTGTTTTCCTTTATCTTCCTAAGAAAAAATTTTTTTTTAATTCTTTGTTTGGAAAATCTAAAGTCTGGTTCCTTCATTGATGGTTTCTGGATTTTTTTTTCTTCATCCTTTGGATGGGACATCATTTCCTGTTTCTTTTGTTTGTCTTTTAATCTTTTTTTAAAAAATACTGCATATTTTAATATTTTAAAGTATTAACTCTGGGATTATTCTCTGAGCTGTCTGTCCCTTAAATTTGTATCCAGCTGTCATATGACAGAGATTTTCTTACATGACAGGAGCTAACAAAAAACAAACAAACCAAACCAAAAAAAAAACACCTTTTACAGTCTTTGCCAATTCGCTCTGCACTGGTTCTTCTTTAGAATTTAGCCATCCTATCAAGAAGATCAACATTAGGCAAAGTGAATTGCTATTTCCTCTCAGTCCTTTCTGAATCTTTGTCTTGTCCTGGCTTGTTCTGGGCTTGTACTTGCTTGTAGTCTTAGGAATTTCCCTTTACAGGAATTCTAATGTCCTTCTACTCTCTAAGAAATAGACCCTCTCCCCACTGCCCCACCCCCAGATGCTGTATCTTATATCTCAAAGTACTTAACCCATTGCCCCAGGCCACTTCAACAAAATTGTTTCTCACCCTGTTTCCCTGTCAGCAAACTGCTTCTGCCTACAAGGCAAGTTCTGGGAGGGTGAGGCAGATACATGTTTTATAGTTCATTTTTTCAGGCTGCTCTGCTAGATTGGCATCAAAATAGAGGCAACCCATTATGCACATGGAAATTACTTGGCTCCCCTGGAACAGAGCCATGGAACTTTGGACATCAGCTGATTCCAGACCTCATTTCTACAGACAGGAGATTGAAATTCAGAGAAGTTCAGTGGTAACTACTAGTACAAGGTTTCCCAGGGAATTAGTAGTAGTGGAGAAAGGTATCCTGATGTTCTGCTCTCAGTTCTTTCTTGTGAACCACAGATATTCTTCTCTCAGTTACAGGTACATATGGGGAAGAGCAAAGAATTCTGAAAGGACCTTTTTTTTCTTTCTCTAGCATATAGAATACATCTGAATTCTAAAGGAGCCTCAACTTATATAAAGGCTTTAACATAATATTTTATATGATAGGATTATGTTCTACAAAATCCAAAAAAATTAAAGGAGGTTTTTCTTTAGTCATGAGCAATTGTTCTTGGCAGGAGCCACATCCACTTTCCAAAATAAAAAAAAGACCCCTTTCTCTCTTTCATCTGGTTTTTCAGTGAGGTACTAGAGGGAAATGTTGGGAACAAATGCTTGTTCGAACTATAATATTCCCTTGAAAAGTGGATCTTGAAATTCTTTAGGGATTTCAGTGTTCTTTTAAAATTGAATTTGATTCTGTAGAACTTCATCCTAACTAACTTCCATGCTGAAGTATATTGTGACTAGTGATTGGATAGTTTCAAGAATATTTAAAAAATTAATTTCTGTATCAAGAGCAAAAAAAAAAGGTTCATATCATTTGACCTGCAAATTATCTTTTAGGAGTATTTCCTAAAATGGTAATAGGAAGGAAACTATGAGGGTAAATGATTAAGTGGAGAGGATGATATACTGTCCTAATGGAAAACATGAAGTGAGCCAAAAAAGTGCTCCAGGGAAAAGCAAAACGGCAAGCCTTTTTATTGTATTATCAATAATAAAAATCCATGATTGCTGCATTTATTAAGTGCTTGCCAAGTGCTGGACACTGTTATAAGCCCTGACAGGGATTAACACATTTAATCTTCACAACAACCCCATGAGAAGGTACAATTAATACCCCCATTTTAAAGAGAGCAAAAAGAGACACAGAGAACTAATTTAACTTGCTTGAGGTCATGTTTCTAGGAAGTGGTGAAGTACACATTCAAACATAAGCGGTCTGGCTCCACAGTCCATGCTTTTATTTTTAATTTTTAAACTTAAAATTTTAAATACCAAGGTAAATTTTATCCCATGGACATACCTCTAGATCCCCAAATTCCACTTAAATGAACTAACAGAGACACACACAAATATTTTTGAATAAGGATGTCCATCAAAACATCTCCAATAACAAAAGTTTGAAATAATCCAAATGCTGAACAATTAGGGATGTAATAAGGGCCCAATTTAAAAAATAGAAAAGGGAAAGCAAAGCACAAAGCAGAAAATAAAAACCACCCATAATCCCTATAATCAGAAATAACTACCAAGAAATTTCAATGTATATATATTTTAGCTTTTTTATCTTTTTTTCTGATATAAATTGACATTTTACTGAATATATTGCTTTATGACCTGACTTTTCTAGGTTGATAATATTGTAAATACTTTTCATGCCATTAATTTAATGGCTTTGTGGTATTCCATTAGTCATACATATCATGATTTATTTAACAAACCCTTTCTTGTTGGGCCGAGGCCCTGTTTACCATGATGCTGCACTGCCTTAACCACTGGTGATCCATCATCCATAGACAGACGTGTAGACTTACTAACTTAGAGCTAGCACCACTCATGACCTGTCTCTAAACAGCTATTCCAACTTACCCTGTGTTTTGCTTCACTAAACACTGAGTTGTAGCCAAAACAGAATCACTTGTTCTTCTCCAAGCCTTCCTGTCTTATCTCCTTTAATCATGCCCGCCTCACATGAGGCCAACTTACCCTTTCGTCTCTTTATTTTTCTATTGTAATCATCCTCAGGTATTTTACATTTTCATTGAACAACTTTTTGATCTCCCTGTAAATGATCTCTCCTTCTTCATACCCCTAGAAGTTTAGTTGGCCATCACTTACGGTACCCATGCACTATCTCGTATTATAGGTATTTACCTACTGATCTAATTATGCATTAGGGCCCCATATCTGTGGTAGATACATTCCAAGACCTACTGTAGAGGCTGAAACTATGGGCATATACAAACACCTACACCCTATCACGCACTGTTGCAGTTACTTTTGCCCTTTGAGATGCACCAGAAAAGCTAGCACAAATTTTGTCTCTATGCTTCATCACTTCACGAATTGAAGAGTCATTCGTTCCATACAACCTGGTGATCTGCCAATTTTCTTTCTTTTTCAAACACTTTGAGAATTTTTACTTTTCCTCTAATGGGAAGCACTTCAAGTTTTCTTTTAGGTTTAAAAGCCTTACCAGCACCTCTAATTTTGTACTTTGGGGACATTATTACAGTAAAAAAGGGCTTTCTTAAACAAAGGCACTGCGATAATGCTACAAGGAATACCATCAGCGAGACCACTAGAAGCAGACTGGGGAAGAGGGAGATGAGTCATGTACTGGGCTGGTAGACTTCACCTGCTTGGCATGTGGTTTGAAATTTATGAACCGTTTGTGTGTTTTTTTCCCGGAATTTTCCAAATATTCCAATTTTTTCATTTTTTTCTCCACGGCTAACCTCAGGTAAATGAATCAGCAGATACTGAATCAGCAGATATATTGGGGCACTACTTTACTCTACTAGCCTGAAGAGTAGAGTAAGCAGAATTCCTGCTTGAATCAGTTTCTTAACCCCCATATGGCTGAATCATGTCTTACACTTAGTAGATGCTCAATAAATTTTTATGGCATAAATGAAGGAATGCAGTATTATTTTCAACTGTGCAAGGTTGCAAATAGTTCAAATATCTAATGATGGGTCACGATAAACTAAAACACATCAGTTCTAAAGAATTTTAAGCAATAATTAAAAATAAAACTATAGCAAAAGGGAAAATGTCTGTAAAATAGTGTTAGATGAAAAAAAATAGAACATGGAATTAAATGAATTTTAAATATGTATGCCTGAGGGGCTAAAAATCAGAAGGGACCTGTGGAGTGGTGGTGTTGTAGGGGGGTTATATTTTTGCTTGGATGACAGAGTGGGTGAAATGTTTTCTTTCTTTATTTTCTGTCATATTCTTATAAAGAAGTAGTAAATGAATAAATCACACTTATCAACATATTTACAACTTTTGAGATGATTTTACTGTACAATGGAAAATAAAGCTTTTTTATTTTTTAAGGTAATATGTTTTGAATATTTCCTGTATTGCAAGAATTGTGTTGGGCACTTTATGTATTTTATGTTGTATAATTCTCAAAAGTTCCAGAGAAGTAAGTACTATTATAGCACCTATTTTAGAACATCGAGGCATGGAAAGATTAAATAGCTTGGCCAAGGATGCAGCAAGGAAACGTCAGAGCTGGGTCTTTAATGCAATTCTGTTGGACCTCAAATCTCATATGGTACACCACCATGAAGTAACAGCAAATATATTAAGGTTGGCTCAGACCCAGAGGAAAAATATCAGCTCATTAATTTAAAAAAATTCAGACTCTACCTTCAAGAGCCTCATGGTTTTGTTTTAGAATCAGTGCCTACATGTGTGAAAAAATACTAGAAGGAAATATGTGATAGTTTCATCTTAGAATCCTCTTCCTTCTTTAGCTGTCCAGTGACCTTCTGCTCATCCTGTAATATCCAAGTGCCTCCTCCTTGGAAAATCTCGCTCCGTCTTCCCCTGGCTCCTGTATTATCACTACCTTGAGTCTTAGTTTCTTGTTCAAACTTTCACTAGAACGTTCAGCATTATGCTGTTGTGTTGTGAGACCATCTGGAATGTGAGCTTGTTCATGGTAGGAAATGTCTTACCAATCTCTGTATCTCCGTACCCCTCTGAGAATTTAAATATGGCACATATAAATTTTAATATGTTACCACTTTGCCACAAGAATTCTTTAGAGAACCGGGAGCCCCAAAATGTGGCATTACAATTTAGGGCTGCTAAAAGGATATGTAAATGTCGTGCCTGTGGTTAGCCCAATTGTTCCTGTGGATAGCTTACTTTCTTTAAAACAGGCACACAAACTCCCCACAGAAGCACTTTGATTTGTCACATTTCTAAAGCACCCAAGTGTCAAAACTGCTTTGGGCCATATTTGTTCTCTGGACTGTAGAGACATGAAGCTTCCTAAGAGCTTCTTTGCCTGGTTCTCATCCTCTGTCTCAGGCACCCACTCAAAAGCAAAATGCAACATTCTGTTCGGTATCTTCTCCAGGTAGGGTGGGTAAGTCTTGTTACTTCTACAGAAGAATGATGCCCAATTTATTTTCTTTCTATTCAGGGCCTATGATCCATTACCAAGGTCTGTCTTTCTCTCTTCCTCTCCTTTTCTTTATCCCTCCCTCCCTCTTGGGTTGACATGGTCCTTCATTTCTTCTTCTTTTAGTTGCCTCCATTCTTCACCCTAGAGTCTACCTTCAGCTGCTTTCTCATGGCCCATCATGGCCTTTAGCCCTTGAGTCTCTGTATCTCTAACCTTAATCTCCAGAGCTTTCTAGTGTGTGAACAATTCAATTGCTATGTCTTAATTTAAGATTTTCAGGGAGAAAAATAATCTGCCCCAACCTGGTGAGGATCACATGAAACATGGCACAGATTGATCTCAAAAAGGATGCTGGGAGCAACTGCTAAAGTAGCTGCCCTCGGAAAACCTAAAAATAATCGTGCCGTTTCCCTAATTCAGAACCTTCAATGGCCTCTTACTGCTTATGGAATAAAGTCCAAACTCCTTAGGATGCTATATCAATTTTTTGAAATTCAGAGCCCTTCCGCCCTCCTCCATCTCATTCCTCACTATTCCTCCACTGGCTCTTTGTGATCCAACCACTGTACAGTATTTGCTGCCCACAAGCCCACACTGCACATCTCTCCTCTCTTCTTGGAGCTTCTGCAGCTCTTTGTGTCACACTACTCAGGACTCTGGTCTTGACATGGATGTTTTTATTTTCCCACCTTGAGCAAGTTTTTCCTAAACAGTTCTCTCCGAACCCACTGAGCTTTACAAAAATAATAATGAAAATTACATTGGAAAAAAATATGTTTGGTCTTCCTAGGAATTCACAGGCTCAGCAAAATGTCAAGTTTGTCTAATTTTGCTGGAATGAAATCAATTTAGAGTAGCTGTGCTACTTCATGTTAAGTAGAAGTTCTAATTGGCATCTTCAGTTACCAAAAGTGGGGAAAGTGTCAACTTGTTAGTAAAAGTGTTTTTTTAGTTGGTACACATCTCTTTAAAACTTAAAGCCTGGTGGTAGAAAAATAATTGGTGAAACACCCCTGGACCTCACTGCCTCAAAAAATCTGGGACTCAGCTTCAATAGCTGTAAAATGGAGACTGACTGATCTCTTAGGCACCTGCAAGCTCAGGCATTTATATTCAAGGAAATAGGTTAAAATGAGCTCTGTTTTTATCTGTATCCTTTGTTGATCCACAAGGGTCTTATCTCTTTGTGTATTCCCAGTTCCTAAATCAGGGATTAGCCTAGATTAGGGGATAAACCAATACTTATTGACTAAATAAATGACCAAATTCAGAACATTTTCTGAAGAAAAAGAAAGAATTATGGCCAAGGATGTAGGAATGAATGTCGAGTTAGACCATATTGACTTTTACAAAAGAAAATAGAGGCACCTTGGAAGCAACCATACAAGTGACAGACTGAGGAACTGTTTTGTTAGATGGGAAGAGAATGAGCTGAGAAATCAAGGAACCAGGTAATCCTTTGTGAATGGTTCCAGAACAGACATTGAAGACAAATAAATAATGATTCATAGAGAGATGAAAAAGAAATATGGACATTCACTGCCCACTGAATGGAACTCTCCCACCCTGCTGCCCGCAAATATCTTTCTTCAGTTTATGAATAAAGAAATAAAAAGAACATGACCCATAATCACTGAGTCAGGGATGCAAAAGATAGGCACTCTAATGTCATGATGGTGAAGATGACTATGATTATGATTCTTATTTTTTTTTAGAAAAGGGAAGCAGATGTGGCTTAAGCAGTTGGGTGCCCGCCTACCACATGGGAGGTACCGGGTTCGGTTCCCGGGGCCTCCTAAAGAAGACAAGCAAGACAGTGAGCTGATGCAACAGGCTGGCATGGCGAGCTGACGCAACAAGATGATGCAATGAGATGACGTAACAAAGAGACACAACAAGGCAACACAATGAGATACAAGAAGTGGGAGCGGAGGTGGCTCAAACCATTGGGCACCTCCCTCCTACATGGGAGGTCCTGGGTTTGGTTCCCGATGCCTCCTAAAAAGAAGACGAGCAGACACAGACCACACAATGAACAGACACAGAGAGCAGGCGGTGAGTGCAAACAATGGGGCAGGGGAGGGGAATAAAAAAAACGATAGTGTATATAATATTTAAAAATATTTTACTAGCACCTGTCTGAGCTCACCTTGTGCAATGGGGTAGGGCAGAGTGGCAGGGAAAAGATAACATAGTAAGGGAAATTAAATGATATTGTCAATAAAGAACCTTAATCTAGTAGGGATAAATAAAAATTGATTCCTTTTCTTTCCTTCCTTTAAAGTCAGATAAATCTATACTTGAATACAAGAACTATTTACGAACCATGTGACCTTGGACCAGTTACTTAACTTCTCTGAGCCTCGGTTTTATTATCTGTAAAATGGGAAAAGTAATACTTTACAACATTATCATGAGGATTAAATGAAATACTATATGCAGACAGATAATAGACGCAAAATACCACTTGAAAATACGAGATTTCAAAAATTAGATATTCATACCATTCAATAGTTAGGTAAAATGTATACAAACAACTATGAATAATAAGCAATGGAATCTGATATTATTGTAGTTTTTCTATATTAAGGCATTGATGAGCATACTTAGTCATTAAGATAATTCTCTCTGTTCTAATCAGGTCTTGATTTCTTCTCTTCTTGCAGTGCCTTTATTTTATTGATCTTCTGTGTCTTACACCATTCTGGTCCTAGGTTTTGTGGGTGACTGCTAGGTTTCGGCCTGAGTGACTGGAGAATGGGGTTATCATCCACAGAGATAGGGGAGACTGGGTTTTACAAGTTTGGGAGGGAAGATCAGGATTTCAGTTAAGACTTGGTGACTTTGAGATTGTGATTAGATATCCAAGGGGATATATCAAGTAGAGAGTTGCATACACTAGCCTGGAATTTGGGAAATGAGTCTGGGCTAGAAATATAAATTAGGGTGTTGATGGCATTTAGAGAGATAATATTGAAAGAGATGCAGGACAGTTGACAAGGTGTACCTTTAGTTTTTTCCAAGATTGAGGTTGCCTTGTTTTAACCTAGATTTTAGTTGTGGAGTTTCTCCTTTCTTCCTCTCTCCATTCCTTCCATCTCTCTGCCCTATCCTAGTGACTCCTTGCTTTAGCATGTACATTTTAGCTCCCCTGTGCTTTCCTAACTTATTGCTTTGCCTGTACTCAGCTTTTCCAATGCAATAACTGTCGCACCTTGCTGGCTGTGTAGGATTTCAGTCCATACACACAAAAGAACACAATGAAGCTGAGCAATGCAGGAAGTAAACTTGTGGCCCTGGCTTTGGGAGACTGCTGTGCTAACCACTGAGCTACCAGAAACATGGATTTTTGCATAACCCTTTATAGAACCAGGTGTTAATCGCCACCCCAGCTTTCAACTGAACCTCCGTCAAAGTGCTAGTGAATTTGGTTTGCATATTCTGGGGGCTCAAGTGATTGCTGTTTTCTAGAGAGGGTGCAGTAGGTCAGAGAGAATTGCCTCTTGCCTTCGAGGAATATATGCTTTAGTAGGGGTAGTCTACTCTTACTCAAGAGAAACCATTCTATGCATTCAGGAGAAAAGAATGGGACATTGGTCAGATGGTGGGGTCGCTGAAAAATTAGTTACTCCTGTTTAACCATCGTGTTCCATATTGTCATAAGTCTTCATTAATTCCCGAAAATCAGTACCAGTAGGTTCATGACACTCCAGAGAATAACACTTATTATTTTTATAAGTAATATTAATTTTATTACTGTAAATTAATGCATCTTTTTTTTAAAGAGAGAAAATAAAAATAAACACAAAAAGAAAAATTTCACTTCCAGAGATGACCATGTGAGTGTCCTGATGTTTTTCCTATGAATATACACATGCTTTTTTTTTTTTTTTTTTTTAACAAAAATGAGATCTTACTATTTCTTTGCAGGCTCTTTTCTCGTTTACAATAGAACTGAAGAGTTTCCCATGTCACTAAGCACTCGCTTACAGCATCGTCTGGGTACCTGCCCATTACCAACTGCATATCTGTATCACCATGGTGGGGACCGTGGCTTGTTTCATTTTCTTCCTCTTCAGCATCCAGGACAGCGATGAGTAACAAGAGGTGCTTGGCAGTCACTGAATGCTGCAGAACCGAAAGCTCCTTTAGACATCATCTCGTTAACCTTTCCTTTTGCAGGTGGGAAAGCCGGGGCTCAGAAGGTGAGCCTGTCTTCAGGCCACATGGTCAGGAAGCTGCAGAGCCAGGATGCACACAAAGCCCTGGACTCCAAGAGCCATGTTCTTTTGCTACAACATCTGGAACCTGAGTCAACCTGTCATCTGTGAAGTTCAAGTGCAGAAAAGGAAGGGAGTCAACTTGGCAGGAGAAGTTTGGGGTGGAGATGACAGCACAGGTCTCTTGTGGTTCTTTTTGAACTTTCAATTTTACTTAAAACTCTGAGACCCCAGAACGTGGTAGAAGAGCGAAGTTTGGGTGTGAGGCATGGAAGGAGACAGATTTGGGAAAGCAGCTCATGAGCTCAAGTTTGCAAAACCCACAGTTGTAAAACAGCTCAGCGCTGGCCAACACCCTGAGGACGTGTAGAAAACACCCAGGAGAGTTCGGGGCCACTCAGAGTCTGAATTCTGGTTTCATGTCAGATGTGAGGGAACTCCTGTTCCTCAGTTGGGGCTTATGAGACCTAATAGCATTGCAGCTTTGCTAACTGTCAAGGTTGGTTTTACATTTTGACTTTGTCAACCTGGAATGTTCTTGATGTCCTTGAATGACTGCCCATCCCTCCTTTCTGTGGAGGGAGCAGGGTGGTATGTGGGGAGCCTCAAGCCACACTCACAGTGAGTGCAGAGCACAGGATGCTGGGAAGTCCAGCCTGTGTGGAGGTAAGATGCCACCCTTCCACCTCCTCTCCACCTTTCCACTGGTGTGGTCTACCTAAAATGCTAAGCCAGCCACACCACTCCTGCCTAAGACCTTCCCATGACCTCAGGATGAGTCCCCATGCCTCCCAGCGGCACACAGGCCCTCTGCATCCCGCCCGCCCGCCATTCTTGCCTCTTCTCAGCCATTTTGCCGTCGGTACCACTGAACTTCCTGCACCTGACCCGTGCCATCCTATTTTTTCATCCAGCTTCTACTTCCTAGAATGCTCTTCTTCCTCTTTTATCCACAGCTTGTCCCACCTACCTGGATTTGGCACCACTCCTGTCAATTTACATGGCTCTAAATGAGATGATTCGGTGATAAGTTCTGAAATATTCGGTGAAATAATTGAGCCTTATCATAAATCTCACACTCCCATCTGGGATCAATGTGACTTCCCCTAGTAGCACATTCCAAATCCTAGGTAAACGTGCAACATTAAGGAAGCAGCGGGCATCATTTTACCAGACTTGAAATCAAGAAAAGATGCCATTGCTTGTTTTTGCCAGCTGCAAATAATCTGGATGGCATGGATGGTTTTCTCTAGTACTGCACTTAGGATATTTACTTAAATATTGGCAGTGATAAAATGGTGGGTAAGAAATTGCACATTCATCAAAAGTAGGCAGCCTGATAGAAGTGCATAAACATGGTACTCATCTCAAAATTAAATTACCATATGTACATGGTTTGACTTGTCATTTATGTACTTGTATATTTATATACCCATCATCCTTAATCACCTACGAGAATGAATGAGTGCATTTAAGAACAAATGTTTGCAACATAAGCTAATGGTTAATTGAAAATTTCTTCTTGCAGGAGAAAGCTGAAAGACATTACCAGAGAAGACAAAAGCTTTTAAAAAGGAACAGCAAGCTTCAATATCATACACTTTGATTTTAGCTCAACCTGAAGAAAATTCCTGATGAGATGCTTCAATATTTTTCTTTTTAGAGCATGCCATGCCCAGCACAGAAAGAAGACTCAGCTTATCATTTCAAGCACTACATTTAGCATCGGGAAACTTAGGTTCAATTCTCTGCATGGCTTTTTTTCTGGCTGTGTGGTCATAAGAAAGTCATATAACTTCTCCAAGTCTCTCATATTTAATCTGGGAATAATGCTGCAAGCTTGCTATTGAGTTAGAAAAATATTCTATGTGAGCACATTTTAAGGTGCTGACTCTCAAGTGCATTAGTATGTTATTTTTTACACTTATGTGGAGCTTAAAAAAGTCAGGGTCCTTGAGCCCAGAAATACTACTACCACCTCCACCATCGTGTCTACTTTAACTCCTACAGTTGATGATGATAATAATAATAATAGCTGCTATTCACTGAGAGTTTATGCCTGTATTGCCTAAGGGTGAATTAATGAATTAATCATTTAGTCATAAAAAATATATGAAGTGCTACTATTATTTTCCCCATTTTATAGAGAAGGAATTGGATACCCAGAGAAGTTAAATAAGTTGCCTAAGATCACATAGACAGTCGTTAAAAGAACTGGGATTTGAACCCAAGCTTGGACTGCTGAGTTCAAGCTCTTAACAATTACACTCTACTCCTTCTGTAAGAACAATCCTAAAATTAATCTACAGTTGGATAGTGCTCTGTTTCTCCAAGGAGATAATCTCATTTTATCTCTGCAGCAGTCCTATGAAATAGAGATTATTATCATTATTTTATGGATGTGAAACTTGGGTCAAAAAGATTAAGGGATTTGCCCCAATTCACCCTACTCCAGAATGGTACAATCAGATGGTTGTTTCACTATTATGAGGACTAAAAGCATCCTCCATCCTGTTTATGGCTTTGTGCTGCTTGTTGTGGTATCTCCCCCATTGAAAACGCCTTCTCTGAGGACCCCACTGAGTCCCTGGTGTTCTGTTTTGGGAGTTCTCTCATCTCTGTCATTCTCTGTGTGACTTGTGAGACTAATTCTTTCTCAAGCAACTCGTGGTTCTGCAGAGCTACAAAAGCCCAGGTGTTGTTGGTATTTGAGGACGTCACCCTGGGAGGGTAACTCCGGGTGAACGCAACCTGTGACACCAAGGTCACCTCCTTCAGGCGCCCAGCTCACCACTTACCTACAGGGAAATGTGTGGTCGGCTCATTCACCCCCTTAAGCAGAGCTTTCCCCTTGTCATTGCTTTCTGCATGTGTTAAGTGCTCCCTACCTTATGTTGTCTGCAGTTTTTAACTCTCCCTAACCTAGCCTCAGTTGACCTTCTAAGCCTGGACTCCAGTCAGAGCCCCTCCAGCCTGTAGTGTCTCAGGGCTGTGGTCTTTCTCTGTGCCCACTGCGCCCTGGGGCTTACATGTTCCTCTGACTACAGCTTACCTCTCCTAAACCCTGGCTTGGCCAACGTCATCTCAGCTTAGATGTGACTTCCCCTACAACGCCTTCCTTGACTTCCTAAATCTGTTTAGGTGCCACTCCTCTGCCTCCTCTGCTTTCCCATCTCATCTCATCTTTCTGCTCATCTTAGCATTTATTACATTGCCTTGAAATTACCTTTTTAATTGTCTGTCTCTTGTACTGTGCTATGAGCTCTTTGAAGGCAGAGGTTCCCGGTATCCGTTGTAATGCCTACATGCAGTAGGTGCTCAGTAAATAACTATGGATTAAATGCTTGCTTCTGTCTCTGAACTCACCAAATATTTTGAAAGAATCTCTTTATTGATGTATCTGCCATCTGGCCTATGAGTTCCTTGAAGGCAGATATTCTCTCATATCAACACTGTATCCTCAGTGCCTGGCAGGGAAGAACACTCAGTCAATGAGGAACTTACCAGAATTTCAAATCCTCTAATCCTGTCCTTCAGCATGCTCATAGCATGCCATGCCTCCAACAAAATGCATCCCTCTCCACAATTGCTCTATTTTCCATTTTCTCTTTATCACTAATGCCTTTGTTTATGGTTGGATTGACACAATTTAGCATTTTCTTAGAGTGTTAGCTTTCACTTTTCCTGTGCCTTAAATGCTCATCTCCCTCTCCCCTCATGAAAATATAAGCATGAGAATATCTTTTGATATTGGTATAACTTCCCTCATCTTCTTTTTCATATATCAAAAATTACATAGCTCACTGATAAACACCCATATTTAATGAGCCCTTGATAGCAACCATAGAAGTAGGCCCTGGGGAAACTGAGGCTTAGTAAAGTTAAATGAGACCTAACGTCTTACCCATATGATGAATGACAAAAGCATAATTTAAATACAAAGCCTAGGTTTCTAATCACTTCTGCTTGTACACCATGGACAGTTTAGAAAAATAGAGAAATGGGAAGCGGCTGTGGCTCAATCAGTAGGGCTCCCGTTTACCATATGGGAGGCCCCGGGTTCGGTTCCCGGGGCCTCCTGGTGAAGGCAAGCCCACCCGCACGGCGTGGTTAGCTGACCCAGCGAGCACAAGCAGCAAGGGGGGGATAAATGAATAAATAAATAAAATCTTTAAAAAAAAAAAAAAAAAAGAAAGAAAAATAGAGAAGCAATAAGAAGGTAAAAATTAAAGACCACTTGTAATTCCAATCCATTGTCTAGAGACAACCACTGTTCACCTGGTGGTTCGTGGACTTCCAATCTGTGGCTGCAGCTTCTAAGATGTCTCCCAGTGATCCCACCTCCTGCTGTGTAATCACCTCCTTTTGAATATGGGCTAGAGTTAGTGACTTGCTTCTAACAAATAGAATATGGTAGAAGTGATTGGATATAACTTCTGATATTAAGTTGAAAAAGGCTGGCTTCAATCTTGGGCGATTCTCTCTTTCTGTCTCTCAGTCTCTCAGTCTCTCTCTCTCTCTCTCTCTCTCTATCTCTATCTCTATCTCTATCTCTCTCTTTTTCTGCCTTTCTCACTGTCTCTGCCTTTCTCTTTCATCCCTCATCCTAGGGGAAACAAGCTTCCCTGTTGAGAGCAGCTCTTTGGAGAGGTCCACATGGCAAGAGACGTCTCTCTCTGATCAAAAGTCACGAGGGTCTGTGACCTGGCAGCAGCCATGTGCATGAGCTTGGACTCAGATACTCCCTGGCTCAGCTCCAGCCTACACACTGATTCTAGCCCTGTGAGAGACAGTGCAAAAGAAGATGCCAGCTAAGATGTGCGGGATTCCCGACCCACAGAATCTGTGAGATAATAACTATTTGTTGTTTTAAGTTGCTGATTTTGGGGACAATTTGATACATAGCAATAGGTAAATAATACAAAATACTATGTGCTTTTATATAGATATGGATAATCTTCTGGTTTTACTCCTTATCACAGATGAAAATTGAATTTATTGAGCTGAGCCAACCAATAAATCATGCTTACATTCAACAGTTTTTTAAAAAGCTTTTTTATTGTGAAATATAGCAACATACAGAAAGTGCACAAAACATAAATGTACAGCTGAAAGAATTCTAAAGAAACATCCATGGTTCCAATTTTAGTATATTTTATTTTTTAAGTAAAATAAATCTGCAAATTATATATACAATCAGTAACTATTTCATCTTCAAAGAGAGGATGAAAGGAACGCTAAATACATCCACCATCTTGGGGTGGTTTGTGAATTAGAGAATCAGTATGAAATATTGCCATATACTTTTTTTTTTTTTTTTTTTTTTTTTTTTTTTTTTAGCCAACTAAAGAGGAAATTGTTAGTAAAAATGAGTCATGAGGAGGAAGGAAGTCTAGAAATTGTGCCACAGTAGGACACACATAATATGTGGAACAGAGTGGAGTCTCAGTAGGAAAATGATGGATGGATGAGTGGACTTGGATGTTAACCAAAAAACAAAAACAAAACAAAACATGGGTTTGAGCTCTCTCTCTTGCTTGGAAGTATGTGGTGTGCGGGTCACTTAATATCTCTGAACTTCAGTTTTCTCATCCGTAAAATGGAAACATGTTCATGGAGTTGTGAAGATAGAAGTAAATGGCACTGCTCTTGTAAGGCACTTTGCAGAGCATATGGCTCACAGCAAACCCCCAAGATGCAATTACTAGTGAATAATAATTCTGGTTGTAAGACATCATCAAATAGTGGTGTATCACTATAGTAAACTTAAGTCAGCATATGTTCTTTTTATAAATAACTTTATTCTTTTATTAAATGACAAATGCTCATTATAAAACAAATTTTTATAAATACAAAGAAGAGAGCAACAAATCAAGCTCAAATTCTACCAGTGAGAAATAACCAATGTTAGCACTTGGAAGACATCATTCCAGAGATCCCCATGCATAAAAAGGATGGAAGGTTGAAAGGCTATTTAGCAGATAAACAGCTAGCTAGCTAACTAGAGATGGCACCGGGCATGCTTATTAAAATAAAAGCATTAATTTAATGAGGTCAACGTGATCCTGCCCTCCCCTTAATTTTTGCCTGCATAAAGGTTTTCTCTAAAGTTGAGCAGGATATGTTTGGTGTCTCAATATAAGCTGTATTGTTTTTTCCTAGTATATTAATTTCCTTACAATTTGATGATTTAGTATTTTTCTAACATGAGCAAAATATTAGAAAACTACATCTCTGAACACTCATTTGTTGAGTCCTCTCCTTGAGAAATATCTGTGATCCTTATGTGGGGCCACCTTGGAAGTCTGTATTTATCATCATCTCTAACAGATTTTTTTCCTTTGTTTTCTCTGTGATGTTCTAAAGTCTTTTACTTATAGCATTTTAAAAATGTTGTTTTCAGTTATGCTAGGTCTCTTCTTTGTTGGTTTACATCTATTTATTTTATCTGTAAGGATGTTGTGTTGGCCCTCAGTTTTTTCCTTAACTTGGTAAGCTCCCATTTTATCACAGCGCATTGCTTCATCACCTTGTTTTGAAACTTGTATAAATGACTTCATAGTTCTTTTAATTGTTCTTTTTCAGATAATGTTTCTTCCTCTTTTGTGTTTTAGAATGTTTGGATAGTTGAAATGCTCCCCCCCCCCCCATATTTAGTATGGAGAGCTCTGCCCTGACCTTCTCTTTGCTCTGGTCCAATGTGGGAAAATGCATTGGGATTCCCTTTTGGCCTTGTTTTTCATCATGTGATCTTTGTCTTGTCACCTTTCATTAAATTTATTGGGCTGGATATTTCTTTCTGGACTCTGAAGTTGCATGGCCTGGGGTAAGTGAGAGTTCAGCTCTAGTGGCTGATTGACCTGACACTGCTTTCTTCTGAGGTCTCACTAAGTGTGCTATACCAGGGCCCAAACCTCTGGCCATTTAGATGAGTCTCCCACTCATTCACCACCTTAGCACAGTGGCCTTGCTATTTCTGCTGAAGTCCTCTGTGCCTCACTAGTAATCTATTTTCAATGCAACTGCAGGAACAATCCTTTAAAAATCTTTGTCACATCATGTCACTTCCCTGCTCAAAGTCCTCCAAAGGATCCCATCTCACTCAGAGGAAAAGCCAAAGTCCTTTGATGCTTCCAGGGCCCCGCCTGCCATGGCCCCGGGTACTGCCCTACTCTCTCATCCCTTGGCCCACTCAGCTCCAGGAACTCAGGCTTCCTTGCTGAGCCTCAGATGTGCCAGGCCCGCATCTTCCTTGGGACTTTCATGGTAGTGGTCCCCCTACCCAGAGCACTGTCACCCAGATATCCACATGGCTTCCTCCCACACTTCTTCAGCACTTGGTTTAGGAGTCAGCATCTCAATGAGGCCTTTCCTAGCTAGGCTATTTTATACAGTAACTGACCTAGCACTTTCTACTCCCCTTCTCTAATATTCATCTGCATAGCAGTTGACATCGTCTGAAATACTTTGTTTTACTGCCTAGAACTAGGCTTGGCACCTAGTAGGTGCTCAATAATTATCTGTTGAAATAATGGATAAATGAATGCATGAATGAATGGCTATGGGGAAGCTTTAATGGGAAAATTGTTGGGGAGGGTAGAACATATTTGTCCCTCTCTACTAAAGAAGAGGGAACAGGAAGTCTGCTTCCAGCCTGCCCTGAAGGAAGGAGCGACTCATCAGAATTTGGCCCATGCACAAGACCTGTTTTCCACATCCTTCAGTAAGCAGACCAGGTCTCTATTCAGAAGGCCAATCACCTCCAGTTCTCAGTCTGTCCCTGGGTGGGAGAAGCAGGTCATGCATCCCTGTCTGTGCATAGGGATGAAGAGCAGGCTCAGGGACTCCCTCACAGAACTGATCATTCCAGAACATTCCAGAACATGGCCTGAGAGCCAGGTTGAACTGTGTTAAGTAATCCTCTTTCCTTTTAGGAGAAGGGGTCATAATGGTGTGCTTGCCTGCCTAATACTAAGGTTCTGACTTTGTTTCCTATTATTCTTTCCATGTGATGCAAACTGGATAGGGCCTCTTTGAGGGGAAAGGACTAAATAGTAGGATTGAATTCCTAGCAATAATATACCCAAAAGTGCTTACCACATACTAGGCAATATTAATAGCTAGCAGATATAAGAATTTACCTCTTTAAGCACTTTAAGATATTACCACATTTAATCCCTACCACTATGAGGTAGGTGCTCTTATCCCATTTTATAGATGAGAAAATAAAGCCCAGAGAGGTTAAGTCACTCACCCAAAGTCATAGTGATGCTAAGAGGCAGATGGGGATTTGACCCTAGGCAGTCCAGGGCCTTCAAACTTAATAGCCATGCTGTTTTGTATATGACTGTACCTTCATCATATCGATTTCTTTTCAAATTTATTTTGTTATTGGTTTGCATTTTGATTTTTCCTGAACTTGGAATGGACTTAATGAAATTCTGCTCCTAAATTGGATGGCGGATTGGGCGTTGGGTGAGAAGATGATGTTTGGGGGGGGGAGGGAATGTCTAAAATTTATGGGTATAGGTCAGAGGGTGTGTGTGGTAATCTTCTTTCCCAGACTCCAAATACGGGGCTCCAGTTCAGCCACCCTGCCCAGGACAACCCGCCCAGGCCTCTGGTGAGAAAGACAAAGACTTCTTTTGGTAGGCTGCACGGCTGCCTGTGAGTAATGGAGACTTACAACAGTGCGGGAGACCCAGCTGCTGGGACAACCTGCAGAGGCTGGAGATGTTGAGTGAAAACTAAACTTGCAGTTTGAAAAGTTCTGTGAAGAATGATTAAGTATAAGAAAAACATTCTTGATTGCCTTTTTTCTCTTGCTCTGTCAGAGCAAGAGCTTTCAACTAGACTTTGTAGGAGAAAGAGACAGGCCACCATGGGCTTTAGTTACTTCTTTGGATATTTTCTTTTTGACCCTTTGAGAAACAGCTGCTCAGAAAGTAGAAAAGTTAAAACTAAGCAGCCCACAGACTTCTGATTCAAAATGGCAGCTAGCCGGTCACTCCCAAAATGGAGCCACTCAGCACTTCTTAAAGCTAAGACTGACAGTACAAACTGATGACAGGATCTGGAAAGGTTAACAATTATTATAGGGTAGATGGAGCTGAATTGAGGAAAACTGACCTTGGCACCAATCTATGGCACACTCTTGCTTTCCTTCTTTTTTTATTTTTATTTTTTTAATTTGCCTGCTGATGTTTATAGCAGCATTATTCACAATTGCTAAAAGATGGACACAACACGGGTGTCCATCAAATAATGAATGGACAAAGAAAATGCAGTATATACACACACTGTAATATCATTCAGCTGTAAAAAGGAATGGATTTTATTTTATTTTATTTTTAAAGAAGTTTTAGGTTACAGAAAAATTACACTGAAAATATAAGGAATTCCCATATACACCACCTCCTCCCCCTCTCATGTTTTCCCCTATTAATAACATATTACATGTATTAATTATTACAACTGATGAACAAATAATGAAACATTGCTAGAAACCATGGTCTATAGTTTACATTATAGTTTACACTTTGCACCATACAATTTTATAGGTTTTGACAAAATGTATAATAGCCTGTATCTGTCATTGCAGTATCGTGCAGAACAATCCAATGCCCTATAAAACATTCCTCTAAAAAGGTAGGCAGGGACTTTGTGCCTGTCCACCCGCTATGCCCAGACTCAGCCCCAGGATTTGCATCACCTGGAAGATGGAGCAGCTTACCCTCTCCGTATCTCAGCTGCAGTTCTCTTAAGCAGTATTATTTCTCCTTTCCCAAGTTCCCTTCTCTCTCATTTCCCTCAATCTAGGTATATCCGGGGAATCCCAGCAGAGAGCTGGGCAGAAAATAGAGAATGAAGTGGCATCTGGGAGGCAAGTTCCCAGACAATGCTCTGAAGCTAGCTGCTGAGGCATAAAGCCTTGTGCAGCTCCACATGCCAGGGTCAGAGATGTTCTCGTCCTGCACCATCTCTGAATGCCAGAAGCTGAGCTCAGGGATGGGAAGGAAGAGGGACCCTCCCATGATGCAGGCTATGCGAGCTGGGCTCCTGTATTAAGTAAGAGCTGGACTGGCATCTGTGAACATAAATTACAGATGAGAAAGGGGAAATCGACCACCACAGCCGTGCACAGAGCAAATTACTCTTCCTGGCTGTTAACGAATACTGACAAATGGACCTTGTCCTGTTCAAGGATGAGTAAAATGAACAGCATCATCAACAGTAACAACAAGGGGCCAATGGAAAGTCTCGAGTGAAGAGGGAAGAAGGAAAAAGGAATAACATTTGTAAGGCAGAGCAAGCCTGAAAATGATTTATTTCAGGATCTAGATGATCATTCCAGAAAATTGCATGGCATCCTCCAAAATTGCATGAAGACATGGTCTCTCTGAAAGCAGCAGAATGTCTGAAGGTGAGACCTGGACAGAAAAGAGGAAAAGAATTAGATGGAGGAATGGCGAAGAACGTGCGCTAGTGGCTGGAGTTGGTGCTGCAGCAGAGTAGATCACTGGTGTGGAGGACACATTGGAGAAAATCTCCCAGAACTTAGGACAAGGAGACAAGGAGTTGAAAGGATGAGAATAACAATAATGAAGTTCCAGGAACATTGACCAAAAAGGTGGAGTCATGTGACACAAGTAAGCATTCCTGAGCTAAAGAGAAATCAAGCTGGCGGTAGACAGAAAGAGCTGGCCCTGATTCAGGAAAACCCAGGGTAAGAGCATCGCATCTAGATGACTAAGACCAGCAGAGAGTTCTATAACCTTCCAGATATAAAGCAATGGATTGTTTCTAAAGATACACATTAGCCTGGCCCTAGTTGTCTTCTCAGAAGACGTAAATGCCAGGAGACAATTTAGCAGCATCTGCAGAGTTTAAAGAAGAAAAGGATATGACCCAGGAATCTTCAATTCCAATTAATATTTCCTCATGAAGGGAAGAGAACAATATCATTGAATATGCAAAGGACAGAAGATATACTATCTACAAACCTTCCTTGACATATTGCAAACAATTGAGTAAAGAAATCTCAAACTCAGGATTGGACTTGTCACCATATAACAGGACTGGCAGTGAGCAGTGACAGCAATTAAAGAAGAGAGAAGTCTAAATGTCACTATTAGGGTTATAACACTAAGTGAAAACATGAAATACATTTGAGAAACAGAGTGCATATAACATATAAAATAGCAATGTCATAGCAATGGTCTGGATGGCAAGCTTCAACTAATGATCAACAAAGATGGAGAAGTACATGAGGATGTGTTTGTAGAGTTTATATTTCTTTAGGCATACATGTATTTTCTGTTTTTTAAACAAATAAGTTTTTTTTCTTTGCTAATAAAAAAACAATTAAAGGTAAAGAAGATAAAAAAAACCCAACAAATATATAAAAGCACCTAAGATGAATTTGACCTGAAATTTTGAAACTCTAAAAGCATTCTAGTCTCTAAGGAGCCATCTCTTCTCATGGGTGAGAGAAATGGCATAGTGGGAGGCTGGGTTAGGGCTGGGACTTCACTGAGGCTCATGTCACTGGCCGTGGTGAGCTCTGGCTGCCCCACAGTTTCCTGGTAAAGGGAGGACATGGGGGATGGGCTCAGGGTCTCCATGCTTTTGCAAAGCTGAGAAAATGTTTAGGACTTCCATGTGATCCAGGAACACCCAGTGGAATTCAGGATTCACCTATGGTGGGTGGGACGAGAGGTGTCTCAACGTTTTCTCTGGAGCAGAGCAGTAGTAGATGGGTGACTTCAGAAATACTACTTTACCCCTCTTGGCCTTAGTTTCCTCATCTGGAAAGTGGGGGTGATAGGCCTATCTCTATGGCCCCTGAGAGGATTCAGTGGCATCATATGCACAAACCACCTAACATGGCAAGAGTAACAGTAGGTGCTTAATCAATGCTCTGTATTCCCAGCACTGCGAGGTATCTGTCGATCTAAACTTTGAAGAATAGATGAAGCATCAGCTGCCAATAGACTGGTTATCTGCAGAGTTCTTGGTGTGTCTCTGCAAAGAAGTGATGATGGTGGCTGGGTACAAAGGAGGGTAACACAAGGTGGAAATGCTGGCATTTCACTTCTGTATGTTGCCCCGACAACCATTTTAGAGGGGTTGTTTTCCTGTCCTTGCACAATCCCCTGGTGCAGCAATTCTAAACTGAAATACCTTGGCAGAAAACCCTTCCCCACTCACATTTCCAAAGAGGACTGTATTTTTTCTTTTTCATATTAATAACTGTAACTAATCACTCTTCCTCCAGAAAAGAAAGGTTTCTCTCAACATTTGAACACAGAATGGAGAGCCAATCAGTGTATAACTCTCTCTTCATTTGGTTGCATAAGATGAGCACTTCTTGGGAAGACTCTACTTCCCTAACTCAGGCTCTTGCAATCTAGAAAGGGAAACTCCTTTGATGAATCATTGACCAAGGCCAGGGCTGGGCCAACCTTGACCTTTCAAAACCCAATCTCTGGCCTCACATTCTCTAGGAAGTCTTTCTAGATCCCCCAATATGCTTGTTTACTTTATATCAACGCAGCATTACCTCCTCTTTCCTTCTTCACTCTCCCCTGCATGGAAGAAGCCCAGCTGGGAACCACACTCCCCAGACCTTTGCCAGCAATGTCTCAGGTTCAGTTCTGCCAAGGAGAGGACTTGTGTGGTATTTCAAAGCTAGAAAAGAAGGAGAAGCCATGCTTCTCAGCAGCAGCAGGCCTGGAGTCAGTGTCAGAAGCTGTGGGATGCTGCCAGTGATTCCCTCCATCCTGCTGAGAATTACCCACTTTAGTGCTGCTTCCTGGATTCCAGGGAGCAGCTTCCTAGAGTCCAGCCCTTCCAGATTCCTCACTATCATGACTCCAGTACTTCCTCCAGCTGCTAAAGCTTTTAAATCCTTTTCTGCTTAAAATACACAGAGAAACTCCTGTTTTTCTGTCCATCTTTGAAATATCCAGATGGAGTTAAAGCACTTGGTTCTTTTGCAATCTTTTAGTACCATGTGCCTTCTATTACCCAAATCAATAGCTTGGAGGTTGAGATTGTGGGGAGTAAAGCAGAGCTCTTTATGTCTTGGTTTCTTCAGCTGTGAAATGCAGTGGAGGAAGTTTTCCTTCCTAACTCCCCAGTTGGTCCCTTGTGTGTCAGTAAAAGAATGGCTGCTGAGAGAAGCCAAAAGTTCTTTCTAAAAAGCCCTGAGAGCAAACCAAGAGCCCCCTGCAGCTGACTCTGGCATGCCTCAGTAAATTCTCAGCAATACTTGTAGAATGATTTCAGCATACAGCGGATGATGAGGGGGGATCGAAACTAACAAAACCCATAGTAGTAAAGTCACAGACTCTGGTGAGTCATTTCAGCATCACAGGGTTAACCACTCAAATATATTGTGACTCTCCGTGTAGAGTTATTGGCCTATTTTTGTCTTTGTATAGGATCTAACAAATTTATCAACCTGTTTAAGACCAATTAAGTTTCCCCACCGCCTGCCACTTGAAAACCACATTCTGGTTTTGTAAAACTTGATATCAATCACTAGTAAAAGGTGTTCTCTAAGCTGCTAGAGTAGAGCACTAAATCCTTCTTTCACTTGTCTTTGCAATTGCATTCGGCTTCACTTTGAAGATCTGGAGAAGAAAATGACATGTTAATCATCTTCTGATAAAATACCACATACACCCTAAGCCAGGGATCGGCAAACTTCCTCTGTAAGGGGCAGATAGATAGTATATGTTTTTGACCTTGTGTTCCATATGGTTACTGTCCCAGCTACTCCATGCTGTGAGTGTAGAGACAATATGTAAATGAATGAGCATGGCTGTGTTCCAATAAAACTTTATTTACAAAAACAGATGTCAGGCCAGATTTGGCCTATGGGCTGTAATTTGTCAATCTTTTCACTAAACTAGTTCACCCTGCCTAAATGACTTCCTTCTCCTAGACTAAAGAATCCTCTGCACTCACTTATTGTTGTTCCTTGACCTTAGGAGTTGGTCTTGAGAAAAGGCACAGCTGGCATGAAAGTTCAAAAATCCTTTCATTGGGTCAACTGTGTATGGATGAATGAGAAAACGCATATTTCTTGGACCTAGGCTATGTCGTAGGCATCATGGCAGGAGCGTTCCATGCCTTACAGTACACATGTGAAGCAGGTATCACGATTGCTGTAGAAGAAGAAACTGAGGTGCAGGGAGGTTAAATAATTGCATGAGGTCACAGGGCTGGAAGTGGAAGTCCCGGGAATTGAACGTGGCCCTGCCTGGCTGTAGAGCTGGACTTCTGGCGGATCTTAGAACTGACTACCTTCAGGCAGCCATTTGGCCTCCATGCCTCCTGCCTGATGACTCAAAAAGCACAGCTTGGCCAAGACAACACAACACGTTCTTAAATATAGAAACGTCCTGCAGGGACAGGGCCCCATGGAGAAGATTCTGCTCATAGAGCAGTCTGTCCTGTGAGAGCCTCATGGTGGTGGTTGGGTTATTTATGAGGTGACCGTTGCAGAGTGTGGAGTAAAGGATGAGCAATAATGCAAATGCCTGATGAGGAAGAGAAGTGAAAATGCGGCAAGGCATTCGCTTGCATCTGACATCAGTACGTTGCACAGTTTCTCCACATAACCTCTGCATGAGCACTGTGGGGGGTAAAGAAATGGAAAATGCCTCTGTCAGAGCCTGGCATGGATACAACTTTCGATACACGAGAATGAAGAATGGAAGACTGAAAAAAATGCATGCGTTCATGGATAGATGGGTGGATGGACAGGCAAAGCAGACATAGTCAGGAGAGCCAGACGTAATCCTGTGTCAGCCACAGAACCACCTGTGTCACCCTAAGCTGACTATATGTAAAGGCTCCTTTAAGCTCTGAAGGTTCCATTCTTACTTGGTAGTGGGTTGGCGATGGGACTTGTTCCCTCCCACAGGTCCCCCACACCCTGCTTGCCCCCACTTCCAGGATCAGCTCTCAAACAAAATGCTCGTGGCAGATTCTCACCAAGCAAAGCCTATTGCCACTCAGCTGACAATTCCGATTCTCTACTTTCCCACCATGTTCTTTCATGTGGCTGAAGACACCCTGCTTCTAGTTTTTCAGGTTCCCTCCCTGTAAGTCCCTATTGCACAAAGACCAATGCATCTGAGCTCCAGGACCTGATTTGTGGGGTGCACGGAGCCTGCCTGGTTGACGCCCTCGCTCCTGTGGAAGCTGTGAAAGCTGTGGTTCCTGCCCTCATTCTGTGCAGTGAACTATTCCTTCCCTTTACTACAGCTTTCACGCTCCATCACTGTTTTTCTCTTGGTTTTGTTTTCTTCTTGCTTTGAAGTTAATTTTTAAAAATCTCATTATAAATCCTTGTGGAAAAATGAGAAAATTTAGATAGGCAAATGGTAGATACATTCGTCTATAAAACTGTGACCCAGCGTATATATATGACTGGTACATATGTCCTTTCGGATCTATTTCCATGCATCCTGTATCTACAGTTTTTGCCTTCTCCTTTTCTTTCTTTCTTTTTTTTCCTAGGAGAGACCAGGGATTGAACCCGAGACCTTGAATATGAGAACCAGGAGCTCAACCACTGAGCTACATTCACTCCCTTCTCCTTTTCTTTTAATGGGATCATGCAAGTTGGGAACCTGCATTTTTTTCCCTTAAATATTATATCATGAACATATTTTTAAGTCAACTACTCATTTATCATATTTCTAATACATGCATAGTTTTCTGCTTCATTGTTTGCTTACTCTGTGACCCGAGGCAAGTTACTTAACCTCTCTCTGCCTCAGTTTCTGCATTTGTAAACTGGAGTAATAGATGTCATCTACCTTAAGATAATGTTGTGAAAGTTAAGGTGCTACACGAAAAGAACCTAAAATAGTTACCAGCATGTTGTCAGCCCTCAATAAATGCTATTATTTTCATTGCCCACTTCATTGTGGGATCTAAGTAATTCCTTATTGACCTGAAGGTTGTTCCTGATTTTCCACTATAGCAGTTTGGCAGTTTGATATAGTCATGAATTCCAAAAATAGATATTGGATTGTGCTTGTAAACTGGTTTGTTCATCTGGACATGATTAAGTTACGATTAGGGATTTGATTGGGCCATGTCAGTAGGGCGTTGAGCCCTGCCCCTTGCTGAGTGGGGTCTCAAAGATAAAGGACAGGGTTGGAGTTTTGATGTTGGAGTTTTAATGCTGGAACCCGGGGAAGCAAGCACACAGGGGAGCTTGGTCGTGAGGAAGGAGAGAAGGCCCTGGGAAAAGAGACAAGCCATTTGCCTGATAGTCTACAGCTGGCCTTGTGGAGAGAGCAGAGTAGCTGAGCCAGGAGAGAAGCAAGCCCTGGGAAGAGAGGAACCCAGGAAGCCTGAACCCTCGCAGCCATCGGCAGCCATCTTGCTCCAACACGTGGCGACAAACTTGGGTGACGGAGGTAACTTATGCTTTATGGCCTGGTAACTGTAAGTGTATACCTCAAATAAATACCCTTTATAAAAACCAACCGATTTTGGGTATTTTGCATCAACACCCCTTTGGCTGACTAATACATCCACTTTATAGAAAGATGTGGCAATTGGCTGCACCGTTGCAGTCGTTTTGTTTCTTTTAAAGCCACCCCAATTCCCCTTTTCAGTGATATAGTTGACCAGAGGAGAGAGCTCCACCCCAGCTGAGACCCAGCCTGTGCCCTTGGCTTCCTCAGAACAGGCTTTGGTCACGTCAAGCCAAGGCCGCCCTGGCACACATGGCTCTGGCCGTGGTTTCTAAACGAGCCCTCTCCTAACTCATTACCAGCTATCTCGCCTGCGGATCTGCGGGCCTGCAGCTTTTCTGGGGGCTCGGCACAGTGATGCATGGCCTGGAGAAAGTTTAGTCAAATATTTATAGAGAGGAATGTGGCATTTCCTACCCTGGTGCTCTGATTACCATCAGGGCCTTATCTTTCCCCATAAAAGGAAGTGTGGACACGTATTAAGTTGTCAACACTAGAAAAACACAAGGTCTAGCATCAAGGGCCTGGGAGACTTCCCCATGTCCTGTAATATAATCTGAGGGTAAGAAGGAGACTCTGCTGGAACAGGGGATGTGAAGGTGTGTGCGAAGCTGGGAAGTCTGCAAGGCTGGGTGAAATTTCTCGCTGGCGTATCCGCCCTCTCAGTAAACCCAGGGTTTCTAGATGGGTTGGAAGGCCCTCTGTGCGTTGTTCTCTTTGCCACTCATATCTGGCTGGGCCTGTCAAGGGAAGAGGACTGTGAATGGCCAGCACAGTCTCCCATCCCAAGCATCGCTGTGATGGAAGCACACCTCTGAGGCCTCCTGTTCTCTGAGGTGGAGCCCCATGCTGGGTGGGAGAGCAGGAGCTGAGCAGCCAGGCAGAAATGCCTCTGACACTAAACTTTTAACCTTGAACACATCACAAAACCTCTCTGAACTTCAGTCTTCCTGTCTGCAGCTAGAGACAGTATGACCTAACATGCAGGCTTCTTATAAAGAGTAGGGGAGAGGGCGTAGCTCAGTGGTCATATGCACGAGGTCCTGGGTTCAATCCCTGGTACCTCCTGAAAAAAAAAAGAGTAAATGAGATAATATAGAAAACTCCAGGGCTATGGTTTGTTACATGAGATAAAGAGCGGGCATGCCAAATTGATAAATTCCCAGCCAACTGCAGGGAAACTGGATGTGTTTGGGACCTGGGCACTCTGTAAAACACAGATAAATCTGTGATTTTTATTAGCTGTTATAACTAATAAAGTGTATATTGGAAAGTACATCACCACACACAAGCCCCACCGTGAAAAAGTTCATCCTAGACCAAATTTAAAGATGCCGTCATTTCCCCCAGGTGATTTCAATGTAATCCAAATAAACACAGAATCATTCATTCATTCAGCCGTTCATTCCGCAAACGTTTACTGAGGGGTTACTATGTGCCAGGAACCCTGCTACACACCTTTTGGACAGTTGGTGTCTAAGAGGAAAAAGACACGCCCCCCCATAGATCATTTCGTTTTGTAAACTGACTGTTACAATCTGAGCTATGCCCATAATAGGGCTGCACTCGGGGCCAGCAGATGATGGGGTTTTAGAATGAATGAAAACCTAGAGGCTGCCCAATCCATACCTTTTCTGATGACGCCCAGGGTCTGCAGCCACGGTCTTCCAGCTCTGGCCGCCTCATCCCTAGTTCTGTGGCACTCACTGCCCACCTCTGCTTCTAGGCCCTGGCAGCCTCTGGACAGCTCTGACCATTTGAAAGTTTTTTCTTACATTGAGCCAGTCTGTCTCCTGGTAACTGCCCCGCAGTTAATCCCTTCCTTCTTCTACATCTTCTTCCACACAACAACCCTTCCAGTATTGGAAGTCATCTCTCAGGTGACGGGGCGGGGGGGGGCAGGGATCATCTTTCCTAGCCACAGGAATACTGGAGTGTTCTGGGACTCTTCCCGACTTCAAGTTCAATGGCGTATGCACAGGTGGTGTCAAGGGCACACACAGGAGCAGGATAAGGATGAGAGAAGACTTGCCGGTGTCAAGGATGCCTGGGATGGAATTTATTTATTTTTTAAAGATTTATTATTTATTTCTCCCCACCGCCTCGTTGTTTTGCACTTGCTGTGTCTGTTTGTCTTCTCCATTTCCCCAGGAGGCACCGGGAACCGAAGCCGGGACCTCCGATGTGGGAGGGAGGTGCCCAATCGCTTGAGCCACATCTGTTCCCCACTTTGTTGTGTCTCTCATTATGTTTTTCTTCTTGTGTTTCTTGTTGTGTTATGTTGTTGCGTCAGCTCCCTGCACCTGCCCGTTGCGCCAGCTCACTGTCTTCTTTAGGAGACACCGGGAACCGAACCAGGCACCTTCCATGTAGGTAGGCAGGAGCCAATCACTTGAGCCACATCCGCGTCCCCTGAGATGGAATTTAAAAGATGAGTAGCACATGCCCATAGAAAGTCAGCATGAGCCTAGATGACCTGGAGAGGAGAAACAACTTGTTGACTCTGTATGCAGGAAACACCAAATCATTTTGTGTTACTGGAGCACCAGGAACAAGATCGGATTTGGAGAAGGATGAGGCTGCAGGGGAGGCAGGACTACTTCCTTTAAGCTGTCAGAGATTGGTTTGGACTCTATCCTGCTGGCAATGATGAGCCAAATAGGATTTGAAGCCAGCCATAGGGATCTGCATTTTTGGCTTTGCTTTGAGAACCAGCTCTTTGGCAGCCCTGGAGGGGGATGGATTGGAGTTGGAAGTGGGCAAGGAGGTGGAGGGTAGGGTAGGAGATAGTCTGCTTGCAGGGAGACAGTGATGCAGGTAAGGGAAGCTAAACGCCTGGACTAGGGCAGTAATTATGGGACTAGGAAGGCTTTTTGCATGGTTTTAGGAGCAAAAATCAGAAAAAGTGATGACTGAGTGGTTGTGGGAGATAAGAGAGAGGGGGAATTCAGGCCATTTTATGTTCTCAGGAACTTCTAGATTGGGAGATGGACACTGTTTTACTTACTTATTGTTATTGCTTCACCTCTGCCCAGGATGAGGCATGGCAGAAAGGAGGTGTTCAACACCTATTTGTGGGTAAATTAATTACTTAAGCTGATTTAATTAAAAAGCACTCCCTTTCATCTTGGTGTTGTAGCCAAGACTTCTGGCTAATCACCTCAGCCTGTTTCTTCTTCTTTCTGGACACCCCATTGGCCTACCCTTCCCAGCTCCCTTGCAGTTAGGCGTGATCAGGGGGCTGAGCCCAGCGTAGGAATGCCATGTCCACTTTCTGGTCAGGCCCATCCATGCTCCCCCGGCCTGATGTGGAAGAACTCGGTGGCCTTGGAAATCACGTACTGGAGATGCTGAAGCCTTGAGCGGGAGGGAGTGGCTGTGAGGCTGTGTGGAATCAGCCCTTCAGCCAGGAATTTTAATTTTACATGAGCAAGGAATAAACTTCCACCATGTGTGAGCCATCATGAATAGGGCTTGTTTGCTATAGCAGTTAGCCTTTCCGAATACATCTTTCCTGATTCTTGTCTCACTGGGATAGGAGAGATGAAGGAGCTTCGTACGTGTTTGCTGGTGTCAACTGCTGTACTCTGTAGGTTTGTGAATCTTGCTGCATTAATCCTGTAAGTGCCCTGGCATTTTTAAAAACTCCTGTTATGCAGAAGAAAAACGGTGACACTTACTGGCTTGCTTAAGGTTTTACTATGTTTCCCCAGATGCAGGTACCTAAGGCTGATCAACACATGCAATTTCTTTGTAAAATCTTTCCTTTCTGCTTTTCTTCTCAGACTTAGAAAATAAGATGATGATCAAGAAGAAAGAGAAAGTGAAAGAGGAGGAGAAGGAGAAAAAAGTTAATCAACTGAACTTTTCACTTGCTCAGGTCTAACTCCTCTAACCATCACACAAATTAACTATCATATGCGGGCGTGCTGCCACATATATTCGCAATGACTAAAGCCAACACAGTTAGTGCTTTTGACAACAACGTTGTCCTCCTGTTGTCTCGGTTCTCATGCCCCTTCTACTTTTGGGTCTCTATGCTTTAGCCAAACCGGCTTTCTTTCAGTTCTGCTTTCTTCTTAAAGATTGCTTCCCCACGGAGGCCCTCCTTGACCCCCAGGCCCTGATACTCCTCATCTCATTCTTGACTTCTCCTTTGTGGCAGCACCAATGTTTTGATTATATAATCACTTTTGTAGCTTAGTGTTTCTGCCTGTCCCTTCCCTGTGGACTGTCAGCTCCATGAGGACAGGGATGGAGTCGGTCTGGTGGTTTCTGTGTCTCCAGGACCTAGCACAGTATCTGGCTCATTTTGTTCACTCAATAAATAGTGGGTGAACATGAAAAGAGTATTTCTTCTTAGTAAGGTAATAAAAGCCAAAGTCTGCTCTTCTGGGCTTTTTGGGAAACACAATACACATGTGAAATTCTGAAATGAATCAGGCTGCTTAGTAAATTGATCCTGGCTTGAATCTAAACTAAGATGCTGTCCCATTTCACAAGCGAAGTCAGAGCACGAGGAGAGCCTGGTGCAGATTTCCCACGGGTCGGGCAGCCATCCCTGCACTCTCTTGGGCAATTTCTGTTGGATGTTGACTTGATGGTCAGAAGAGCCAGTGTGACTCTGGGGGTAGAGGGGCAGAGGAGAGCCAGGCCTACGGAGAGGGGAGGAACACTGGAGTGACAATCCTGGCTCTGTTACTTTCAGAGCTGTGCAACCTTGAGCAACAATTTTCACTTCTCAGTTGGAGAGACTATCATCTTTTGAGAGCCTACATGTTGAGTTGTTTGCAAGGTTTACATGTGCTAATGTGGTTGAAAGGCCTTACAGAGAGACCTACACTTTGCAGTAGCTCAGGAAACATTGCCAACATCCAATGCTCTCCCAGTGCTAGGGTCTATTTCAGATGCTTAGGACACATTTAGATTGAACTAGCAAGCCAGCAACTCGTTAATAAGAAAAAGGAATCCTTTATCTTTTACAGGTAGATAAAAAGGCTGATTTAATTGCTGGATCAATGGCATAGACCATATTTCGACTTCCTAATTGTGAACTATACCTTCTTCACAAAGTGTTAGACAGTGAGCAAAGAATAGTAGTGGGGCCACAGACTGAATGAAGTCACTCTGTGAAAGAACTTGTGGATGACTCAAACTTTAGCAGATGAGGCCTTGTGAAGGAGTTTATTTCCCTAAATAATGAAACATTTTGTTGAGCACCTATTATGTGCCAGGTACACTTTTCACATGCTATTTTGTTATTTCTTAACCTACTTCTGTGATGAAGCTATCACAATCCCTATTTTAATGAAAGAAAATACAAGTTCAAAGGGATTAAGGAATGTGCCATCAGACATAGCTAGTAAGTAGCACAGCTGGTATTTGAACCCAAGTCTGTCTGAAGCCAAATTCCAAACACTTCAAAATATTTTACAATCTATTCCTAGGGAATAGGTTCAGGCAGGAAAGTGCAGTCTAGCTTTTTTTATTAATAATAATAACTATGATTATCATTATTATTATTGCCTGTCAACTTCAAACCCAACCAAAATTTCCATTGAATTGTAGAACTTTCCACTTCCTTTTGCAGTGGCTCACTCTTTCTGATGTTTTCTTTCTCTATTTGATTGGGCATAGAACCCCTCAGTAGAGAGGATGTTTAACAGAGTGGAGAAAGCATGGCATGATTCTAACCCCAGACCTCTACTGAGCATAACTCTGGGGAGTTCATTCAAGATCTCTGCACATTATTTTCCTCATGTGTGAAATAGGGACAATTATGCTGCTTACTTGGCCTACATTCATGGATTTTGTGAAAATCTATGAGGATCATTGTAAAACATTATGCAAAAGACTCCATAGTATTATTATTATTATAAGGCAGAGCCACCACTGTGCTCACATTTTCTCAATGCTTACAAATTCCTCTTGGCATCCCATACATCATGAGAATTTATGGTTGCTTGGGCATAATAGCAAACTCTCTCTTCCTGTGACTTATCTGTATCCTGAAGTGTCACAGTTTTTGCATACAGCAATGTCTTCTAATTGGGGGAGACATGATTCTACTCTGAGGTTGGGAATTCAAGGCGCCACTAAGCTGAGATTCATTTGCTTTCATTGACACGAAGTGAAATTTTCACTTGTGGACAGCTTTGCTTCCCAAACCAAATCTGTAATTGCAGCCAATGGCCTTATCTGGGGAGTCTTTTCCCTGTCAAAATCAAAGCCAAAAATTGCAAGGACTAATGGTTTCACTGAGGCAGTCATTTCTGTGACCACAGAAGCCTGCTGTGGAGGTTTCTGTCACTGTCAGAAGTCCTTGATGGAATTAAAGCCCTATAGTTCAGTTTTGTTCTTTCTTGTTTACTATCTGCATAAGCTCTGGACTCAGCTCTCTTTGCATTATCTGAGAAGACAGAGCCTGGCATAAGTGAATCATGTGGTCTAGTCAATTGCATTTCCACAATTTTATTAGAATAGCTGGGTAGATTAGGTTTACTAAACATGGAAAGACTGTCTTGGGTGTTCGCCAGAGTTTCCCACAGTTACTGAAAAGGGAACAGGACCAGGGGCCAGAAGACCTGGTTTGCTGGGTCATGATTCTGCCAATCCCTGGAGTACTGTTGGGCATTGCTGGAAAGCTTTTGGTTTTGGTCAACAATATGGACCAAGTGCCATGGAGCTCAGTGCAAGGGGCAGGGAATAGCAGGGGAAGGGAAAGGAAAGCTTCTCTATGGAGGTAGTGACATTTGAGAGTTGGGCTTTAAATTATGAACTTGATTTCACCAGGCAGACAGAAATGAAGGAGAGGGGCATTCTTTGCAGAGGATGCTGTGACCACTTGAGATTATTTGTGAATCCCAAAAAGAGAAAGATTATGTTTGTAAACTAATCTATTCTTCTGGGTGTGATACCCTTTGATTGTATTAGATTCAGCTGTGATGTCTTTGATTACATTACCTGCTAAGATTAGGACTTTGATTCAATCATGTCAGTCAGACATGACTCAGGTTGAGGCCCCGCCCCCTTGGTGGGTTGATATAATTGGATACTCATTCAAAAAGGCACATGGGGAGAGAGAGAGCTTGTCATTTTTGATCCTGGGGCCCAGGGAAGGGAGATGAGCCATTCGCCTGAGAGTTTGCGGCTGACCTTAGGAAAAGAGTTGAGACTGCTACAGGAAAGCATGAGAGACAAGCCGTATGCTAACCTACAGCTGAGATCAGGAAGAAGCTGGGCCCATAAGCCTCAAGAGGAAGAGGAAGCCCAGGAAGGAGAGACTGGGCAGAGATTGCTCACCATCTTGCTTCAACACGTGGCAACTGACTTTGGTGAGAAAGCAACCTTGAGTTGGACTCTTTAGGTCCTTGTAATTGTAAGCTTTTACTCCAAATAAATACCCTTTGTAAAAGCCAACAGATTTCTGGTACTTTGTATCAGCACCCCTTTAGCAAACTAATACAAATGCCATTGAAACAGAGAAATGTGAAATGAAAGTGGATGGTGGGGCTCAGGATGGGTGCATCTTTGGCAGTATTTGAAAAGACATATGGGTCAGTGGAGGCTGGAGTGCCAGGAGGTGAGACAAGGTTGTAAAGGCCTGGAGGTCCAAGATCATGTGGTTACCTTGGACAATGGGCAGCTCCCAAAGACTTTGAATAGAGGAAGTTGAGGAGGGAACATGATTAGACTTTTTTTACTGAGCAGCCAATACCTACCATAAGGTTTGCAAAGTCACTTAGCAAATACCATACCAACAAGCCAAAGGGATCGCTTGTTGCTCACACTAGCTCTGCATAAGTACCATAGGTATTGCCATTCAGCAAATGAAGACACTAAGGCTTGAAGAGGATACACTACTTGACAAATTTGCTGCCTCGTATTTCCTAATAGAAGAGTATGTTCTATTAATTCCATTAAGTGGGGATGGCAGGAATTCCTATGGGCTTCAGATGGAAGCTAAGCATTGTCTGCTGTGAGGCATTGCAAGGGTTTCCTCCAATCTCTTGTTTAGAAGTTCATCTAAGATTCTGAAAATGGAAAGAGGCCAACACTACTTCCACAAAATTCAGGAGATATTATTTGGCCTCCCTTTTAATCATTTCTTTCTCAGAACCAATATATCATTATTTGCATTGGCCTTTGGGAAGGCTGGGACTTGACTGAGGAATGCTGTGCAACTAGAAATTTTGTAATCTTTCTACGTCATTTCTGATAATGTAGATTTCAGTCAGTCCTCTTAATGCCAAAGTGAGGTTCCAGTAATTCTGGGCAAGCAAAATAAATATGACTGTTTACAAATACCTCCAGAGGAATGGATACTTTTATATGGACTTGCAGATAGGCCCCAAGAATCCACTAGCCTGGACCAAGTTTACTAAGGTTTACATGATTGCATCTCAGGGCAGGCAAGAGCAGTACTTTGAAAAAACTGGTTACTTGTTTCTTGAGTTACATTTCCAATTATTATAGAAATGAATTTTTGTGTTGAGATATTGCATTGGGAGTTAGCAGATACGGGTTGAAATACTGATAGAAATGACATTCTAAGATGTATAAATAAAAATTGATGGCTACAAACTAAAATTAGAACTTATTTGGACAGACTTTGAAAAGATTTATTTACAATAAATATTGTACATTTATTGCAAAGGCACTAGGAGTTTTTGCGAGGGGGTTAGTAAAATTCTAGAATACTATAAGTTTTATTTCAAAATGTGATGGTGCATTTTCATCATTATTGGCTTTCTGTAGGTTAGCATTATTCACTTTCTGCTGCTCTTGAAATTATTACCCACTTTTCTTATCCACAGCTACATCCACCCTGATGCTCTGGGTTGCTCAGAAATTCCAAGAAGTCTACTGCTGCCTTGCTGACTGGAAAAGTCTGGAATGCACTGCCACTGATAACAACAGAAGAGCACACAAGGGAAGCAGATGTGGCTCAAGTGACTGGGCTCCCATCTCCCATATAGGAAGCCCAGGGTTCTATTCCTGGGGCCTCCTGGTGAAGGCAAGCTGGCCCACGTGGTGAGCTGGCCCAGGTGGAGAGCTGGCCCATGTGGAGAGCTGGCCCAAGCGGAGAGCTGGCACAACAAGATAACGCAACAAAAAGAAACACAGAGGAGAGACAATAAGAGACGCAGCAGACCAGGGAGCTGAGGTGGCGCAAGCGATTGAGCAGTCTCTCTCCCACTCTGGAAGGTCCCAGGATCGGTTCCTGGTGCTGTGTAAAGGGAAGACAAGCAGACACAGAAGAACACACAGAGAGCAGAGCAGAAAGCGAGTGCAAAACAAGGGATGTGTGTGTGTGTGTGTGATAAATAAATAAATAAATATTTAAATTTTTAAAAAAAGAAGAAGAGCACACAAGGCGGCAGGCAGCCTCAGGACCAAAACCCAGTTCCACCAGTTTCCATTCAAAGGTACTGTATGTGGGACTTAGCCTCAGTAGATTGTGAGTCAGATCTCCTGGGGAGTCTAAAACTCTGAGGTTTGTGTGGAGGAGACTAATTGGGGGATGAGCTGGGAAGGGAAGAGGGGAAGAGAAGCAGCACTGAGCCAAGGGAGAAGAATTGTGATACAATTTCAACAGAGGCCTCAGGCAATCCACGGGGAGCTCTGGGGCCTGGATGGCACTTCAGCATTGTCCCATTCAAGGACTACTCGTGAATGGAGTCATGGCTGGCCAGTCATGGCTGGAGGCTGCCTTCTGAGGGGAGATGTAATGTGGGGCAAGGTAGCTCGACTTGGATACTGCTGGCAGCAGGCAGAATGAGTGCCTCTGTCCCGAGGGGCATCTGGACACCTTACTACATCATCCCCTCCACACTTGGCATGTCACAGGATCAGAGAGGCCTCCTGGCTGCTCTATCCAAAACTGCAGTCCCTTTCTCTCTTATCCCCTCTACCAATCTCACATGCTGTCATGCATTTGTCTATTGTCTTTCTGGAACTGCTTTACTCCTCCAAGCTCCTTGAGGATGGGGGTAAGTTTTGCTCATGGCTGTGTTCCCAGTTCCTAGAACAGGGCTGGCACGGAGTAAGCCCTCAATAAATACTTATTAATTGAGTGGAATCAATGAATGAATAAGTATAGCACACTGAGTGCCTAATTCATGGAAAGCACTGAAGTTCTAAGCACTTGCAGTAAGTAACAACAACTTACTGCACAACAACTCTGTAAGGAGATCCTAATATTATTCCCATTTACAGATGAAGAAACTGAGGCATGAAAGCTTAACTTGCCAAGGTCATGTAGCTAAGAAGTGCTATAGTCAGGGTAGAACCAGGCAATTGGACTTGTACTCCAAACTCACACACCAAACTACTACCCGCTACTCTCTCTTGCAGATTCTCAATCAATTCCATTCCCTTCCTCCTTTTCTCTGTTTGCTCTCACCGAGAATGCATGTATAATAATCATGTGTGGATGTTCTGGTTATCGTAGTTGAATCTTTGCTGTTTTATGGGCTCAGTCCAAGAGGTCAGAGCTCAACTGAATTCAAACTCCTGCCCCCTATTCCCATTTTCTCAATACTAGCATCTTAGGATCTGATCAGTTCATATAACATGATTTTTACACAGCCACTCACAGAGGCTTTTGCAGTTTATGGTGCTCTTTTGCAAGCATTGTCTCGTTTGATCACCCAACAGCCAAAGGATATGGGTCCTACAAGGATGGCTGCCTGTATGAAATAGATGAGAAGAAAGAGGCTGCCTAGAAGCAGAATGTCTAGTTCTAAGTCCTATGCTTGCTCTATTTTGCTCCTTTTTTTCCCTTGTAGTGGGCAGGAGGGTAGAAATTTAGCCTGGAACAGTTATAGAGAGGTGGGATGTCACCACTTGGGATGTGGGTGAGCATTGCTCATTTGCTCACTCCTATTTGATAAATGAAGAATCTGAGGCACAAAGAGGTTACATGCTTTCCCCAGGTCATGTAGCAAATAGTTACTAGAACATGGATATGAATTCCAAAGTTTATGTGCTTTGCAACACCCTCACTGCTTCTTCAAAGTTAACAGCTCTAGGGTCTGCTTCAAAGCCCTATCCATCTTCCTTTGAGCAATGTATGTGTTAGGGCTCATGTTTAAATTTTTTTTTAAAACAGTAATTAAAAAAAAATAAAATAAAGCCCAGTGTATTAGTCTAGGTTCTCTAGGGAAACAGACCCACAGGAGATATCTGTAAATTGTATGTGATTTTATAAAATTATCTCATGCAGCCAGGAGGAGTGGTCAGTCCATGCATCCCACCATGGACCCAACAACAATAAAAACAAAAAAATATGGATGCACAAGTCCAAATTCCGTAGGGCAGGCTGCAAACCAGGGGCTCTGATGGCGGTCCTTGATGAGTTCCCCAGGAGATGCTGGCTGTCTGAAGTAGAGATGGGAATTCTCTCTGAATGCTGAAATCACTTCTTCTTTTAAGGCCTTCATCTGATTAAATGAGATGTCAACTGATGATGTCTCATCAGTTGATAGTAGATGTAACCAGCCATCTATGCAATCAACTCACTGGTGATTAAAGTCCATGAAATGCCCTTGTATTACAATTAGCCCAGTGCTTGCTTGACCAAACAACTGGGTACCATTACCTGGCTGAGTTGACACATTAGTCTAACCATCACACCCAATGTATGTTAAAGGCACCCGGGATATAGCACCTGCTGGCCCCGGAAGATATTCAAGGAAAAGTTCCTTTTATCCAGTGACATCAGCAAAATTTCATGGAATTTTCCAGAGGCTTAAAGGAGGGCAGGAACATCTATTCTTCTCTTTGAACTTAAATTAATCCTAAAGCAGGCGAGAAAGCTTCCTGAGGGTAAGCTCTAGGACACAGATTGCAACCTAGAGAAGAGAAACTTGAAAGAGCCTCTTCTACCCAGGCCAGTGGCATACTTTGTTTCCTTACCACAAGGCTGTTGGAAAGATTCTTCTTCAAGGGCAGGTATGAGTGGACACCAAATGTGGCTGTCACCAGGTGGGAGGGACCTAGAAATAAATAATCACTTCTTGAGAGAAATGATTCAGAGAATGAATGTTAAAGTTCTGTCTTAATGGTGGAAAAACTCAATTCAGTTCCTCATGACCAAGGTTTGAGAACCATCACTCCAGTCAAAGCAGTGATAACTGTGGTTGTTTTAAAACATGACCAAATCTTCTTTGAAATGCATTCTGTTAAGAGGTGGAGTCTAATTCTGCCCCCATTGTTGGGATTTTGTAACTGTCTTGACAAATAAAATATGGGGTAAGTGACCCTATGTTACTTCTTGGGAGACTGGGTTAAAAATGGTCATGCAGCTTCTGCATGGTGCTGTCTTGGAACACGTGCTTTTGGAGCCCAGAGGTGTCAGGTACAAAGCATGGCTACCCTGAATCCTTTACACTGGAGAGACCACATAGAGACAGAGAGAGATGCCTGAGGACCACCACTGATGCCATCTAGAGCAGAGACGAGCCTTCCCTGCTGAGCCTCATCCAAATTGCAGATTTTATGAAACATAGTTGTTGTTTCACACGCTATGTTTGGGGTGGTCTGTTATAGCAACAGATAATCAGTATAGCAATGCCATAGATGGCACACTGGAATGTGAGTCATAGTCCACAATATTTAACAGGGAGGGATGCAGCATCTTGCATTTACATTCAAGTCATCAGGTATACATACAATGCTTTGAACACAAGAGTATTCAAATGAACCGATGAATGAATCAGTAAATGATCTTGGGGGGTTCTCTTTCAGTAGAATAACACTTGGGGTTTGTGATTGGCCACATTCCTAACTGGAGCCAATCATGGGTTGAGCTTTGTAAGAACTTGTGGAGGATAAGTTAAAGGAATGAATAGTTTTCTCATTTCCTCTAGTGAATTGATCACACAGTGAAGTCTTATGAGAGCTTTGGGCATGGCGTTTTAAAAGGAATTGACAAACTGAAGGATGACTAGAATGGGGCAGAAGATTGAAAACCTATATCAGGCAAAGTTGTAAGAGATTGATGAGGATAGGGAAGGAGATTGAAAACCAAATCGGCAAAGTTATAGTATCTTCAGCTTGGAGAACAGAAGGTGAGACAAAGAAGCTGTTTTGAGATTCCCAATGGAAGTGACTATCTTGTTTTCTTTTATCTCAAAGGCTGGATTAGAACAAACAGCAGATGCTATAAAGCAGGAGTTGGAAAACTTTTTGTGTAAAGGGACAGAGAGTAAATATAAGCATGGAGGCCATAGGGTCTCTGTTGCAACTATTCAACTCTGCCTTTGGAGCACAAAAGCAGCCGTGGTCAATATGTAAATGAATGTGTGTGGCTATGTTCCAATAAAACTTTATTCACAAAAACAGGCTGTGGGCTGGATTTGACCCATGGGCCATAGTTTGCTAATCCCTGCTATAAAGAGACGGTCCTTTCTTCTATGTAAGCCCAAATTCCCTAATAAATAGAGCCATCAAACTTCAAAATTAATTGTCTGGGAAGAGAGTGATGTTTCCCTAGTGGTGTTTAACATAGGTTGAATGGAGAGACTAGGAGAATATACTCTCAAGATACATATCTGGCAAATGTCTTGTATCTAGAATATATAAAGAACTCTTACAATTCAATAATAATAAGATGCCAAGGCCCTACAATGGGCAAAATATTTGAACAGCAATTTCACAAAAGAGAATATGGAGATGGCAAAATAAGCATCTGACATGTTTAGTCATCAGGGAAATGTAAATTGAAATCACAGTAGATACTAATATACTTATTAAAATGGCTGAAATTAAGAAGTATGGCTGTATCAAGTATTGGTGACAATGTGAGCAATTGGGAAGCTAATACATAGAGTGTAAAATGCATAACCACATTGAAGAACTGTTCGGCAGTTTCTTATAAAAAATATCACCTATCATATGACTTAGTCATTCTACTCCTAGGCATTTACCCAAGAGAAATGAAAACGTATGTCTACAAAAAGACTTGTACACAAGTGTTCATAGCAGCTTTATTCATAATAACCCCAAACTGGAACAGTCCGAAGGTCTAACAGGTGATATGTCCATACAATGGAATATTACTCATCAAGGAAAAAGAACTAACTATTCATCCAAAAGACAACATGAAAGAATCTCAAAGTATGTTGAGGGAAAGAAGTCATGATTCCATTTATATAAAAGTCTAGAGCTGGGAAAGATTTATAATGACAGAAAGATTAGTGGTTGCCTGGGGCTGAAGGCTGTAGTAATTGATTTTCAAAGGTCAGGGAAGAGCTTTCTAGTGTGATAGAAAAGTTTTTATCATGATTGTGGTGGTAGTTACATGACTATAAATTTGCCAGAATTCATCAGACAGTGCCATAAATTGGTACATTTTATTGTCTGCAGATTTTGCCTAAATAAAGATGAGCTTTAAAAAATAGTTAGGATGGCCATCTCTTGGGGATGTGGTAATAATAATAATTAGTAGTAGCATTTAATGGCTAATATTAGTGAATTGTTACATTGCTCCAGGTTCTCTACCAGATATTTTGTGTGCCTGTTTTGATTTGACTCAACAGCTCTCTTTTGAAGAAGTAGTACTGTTATCCCTATATCACAGATGGAAAATCCAAGCCTTACAGAGATTTTATAACTTGCCCAGGAGTTGTTTGCAGTGGTGGGGTTTAAAACCAGATTTTTCAGACCCTCAACCCAAAACTTACTCCAACCTCATTAGTTAGAAAGTTGACTCTTATAACCTCAAAAGTTCCTCCTAATTTGAGATTCTAGGAATATTTTTAAACATCAACTGTCTGATGTTAGACCAACAGATAAGAATCATTTAGTCTATTGACCAATTTAAACATATTTCTGAGTCACTGGGAAGTAGCACCACTGCCAGCCAGTTGACTATTTAGAATGCCTGCAAAGATAATCTCACACGTCATCTGGAGCATGTGGATGTCAACTCTCAGACTGAAAAATGAAATGTGGTTGTGTTTACTGTTAGGACTCATCTGCTGTGACCTCATAGAGCTTCTCTGAGGCAACCTGGTGTGATGTTGATATATTAGGAATCTTTGCATCCCAAAATAATTCAACTGTTCTTTCCTGATAACAGTTTCAGGACTTTTTCACAGTCCAAAGTGTTTGTTAATTACAAGTAATTAAGAAGAGTAACGGGCTGATGCATCAGCCCTATCAGGGTAAGAAGTGTGAACTACATGGCCTGCTCTTTTCTCTGCCCATAACTAGCTAGGTCCTTTGGGCAAGTCACTCTCTAGGTTTCAGTTTCTTTGTATGTGAAATGAAATAAAGGGCCTCTAATTATTCTTTAAACTTTACTTAAGGGTTTAATTTACAAACCTGATGACAATACTACCATTTCTACAGCTTCCCTGGCATGAAGAAGTGAACTTGTATTAGTTAGATTTACTGTAAAGCAACAAATAACTCCCACTATCAATGGCTTCTATCTACATGTTTCATTTCCTGCTTGTGGGTGTGCTGGTCAGGTTTGATGTGTGGATTGGATTTTGTCTGCATTTCAAGTTCAGGTTTACTCTGTGTGAATTTCTTTCCTGGACCCAAGCTGAAGAAGCAACAGTCCATTGTGCATTCATTTCTCATGACAGATGCAGGAGTGCAGAGATAGAATGGGAATACACAAAGCTCAAAACTGGCCCTTAGTCACATCGACCCACAGGCCCCGGGATCAAAGTAAGTCACATGGTCAAGTCCAAAGTGACTGGGGCAGGGAGGTAAGCACTGCCTGAGGTGTGGGGGAGAGAAGAATGTGCATTTCCTGAGCAAGAATGCAATCTCCCAGAGAGCAAAACCTCAAAGACTTTAAGAGAATTCTAAATAGTTGAATCTAGGAATCAAAGAGCCTTCTTTCTCATTTATTTAGGAGCTGACTCACCAACTTCCAGTTTCTTCACTCTCTTGGCCTTTCCCTGGGTTTGCTGGTTCTTCACTTAGACTTACAGGTCAAACTGAATGTCCGTGGAAGGCTTAAGATATTGACTTTCAGCATTTCTGATCTTTCATGGCATTTAAGAATCTGAATATCATTCTGAATGTTATTAAGTGCAGTATTAGTAGTCTTTTGTGGTCTTGATACAATAGGGCAAACATTTTCGAGGGAAGACCCATTCTCTGATGAATGGGGTATGTTCTGTGACACATCTTGCTCCCACAGCAGCTGCAACATTCTCTCTGACCACACTGGTTCGTGAATATCAAGCAGTCAAAATGAAGAGGCCTACACTGACTGGATTGCCCCTCCTTACTGCAACTTCAGCTTTCTTCTATGTAGGAGGACTTGATAGGGCTAGAGATAATTGAACCCCGCTTTGGGTGAGCCAGTTATTTGTGCGTTACTTCACTTGAGCAGATTTCTATAGAATTGATTTGCCAGTGATTGAATGACGTATCTTGAAGATAGTGGGTAATCTCAGGTACACATAGATGGCCAATTCTCTAGAATTTGAGAAAGTGAAGAGGCAATTAGGAAAGTAACTGGGAGATAGTGATGTGCTGTTGAGCATATTTTAGAGCACCCCTCCCCCGCCCCAAAAAGAGACCTACCTCAAGGAACCAATGACCCAGACACTAAGTCTATCTGTCTTTGATATTTTTGTTAATTAATTAGGGAAAATATTTTATTTGGGTGGTTGCTATAAACAAGGGACTATAATTCTTGTACAATATTTTTCATCTTTGCTGAGTTTCTTTAAGCAGTCTAACATACCACAAAATTATTTTAAGATATTTTGTTTGCTTTTTTTTTTTTTTTTTTTAAAGATTTAATTTATTTATTCATTTATCCCCCTCTTGCTGCTTGTGCTCGCTGGGTCAGCCAACCACGCCGTGCGGGCGGGCCTGCCCCCACCAGGAGGCCCCGAGAACCGAACCCGGGGTCTCCCACATGGTAAACGGGAGCCCCACTGATTGAGCCACAGCCGCTTCCCTTTTGTTTGCTTTAAAAAGTGTTCTCATTATCAGAGTAGTTGAAGAGATATTTCAAAGTATAACATGATTTTAAAAAGTCTAAGAAGTAATTGTATGAATTCTATTCTGGAGGGGAAGGAGGCTCTCAATGGAAGCTGTATGTCATTTATATTTCTGTGCCATCAAATGCAGATAAAAAGATCAGTTGTGCAATTCTGCTGTTTAAACAGGAAAGATTGGCCTCCTTGGCCCTAAATAAAAGGGCTGATATTTTAGGTTGACTATTTTATTGTAAATTAATCCATTCTGATTTTTTTAAAATTTGGTTGAATATTTTTCTTGTTAAATTTCTTTTTTTTAAATTTAATAATTTTTTTTAAAGGTACTTAGATTACATTAATGTTACACAAAAAATATAAGGATTCCCATATGCCCCACTCCCCATCCCTCCTACACCCTCCCACATAAACATCCTTCATTAGTGTGGCACAATCATTGCAATTGACAAATGCATCCTGGGGCTTTGCCATTAAGCATGGACCATAGTTCACATTGTAGTCTACACTCTCTCCCACACAGTTCTGCATGTTACATGATGATATGAAATGGCCTATATCTGCCATTGCAGTGTCATTGAGGATGATTCCCAAGTCCCGAAAAAGCCCCCATATTTTTTCCCTCTCTCTGCCCCCAGAGCCTCCAGTGGCCACTGGCTCCACATCAATGTTGTAATTTCTTCCATTGCTAGGATCACAATATGTCTATTGCAGAATACCAGTAAATCCACTCTAGTCCATAGTTCATTCCCCAATCCTGAGGATTCTGGGATGGGGATGTTCACTCTACCTCTAATTGAGAGGGGGCTTATATCCCATGGAGAAGATGGATGGGACTCCCTTGATTGCAGTTGCAGACTCTTCCTGTTCCTTGGGATGGTCGTTGTCCATCATAGTCTCCTTGTTATTGTCCTGGGTGAGTCCAATGACCTGTAGAGTTGGTGTGGCAACTCTGCTGAGGTTCCAGAACCAGCTGGCACATGGATAGCTCAAAGACGAGAGTCTCTTGGATGTACACCTACAAACTCCAGCATCAAGTATAGGTTTAAATAGAAGGGACAGATGAGTCATGTGTAGGAAAGACATAATTGAGTCCAACTCTGTCACTCTCAGGAGCACAAACTCCAAAGTATGGCCCACTGGCAAGGCACCAAACTCCGGAGCTATCTGCCCTGACCATAGGACCTGGGTGTCTCCAGAACCCTCAGGAGCCCCACTATTTGGGGTAGTATCCAATTTCGTAGTCTATGAGATCCTGCTGAGATGTGCATAGGCATTACCTCTGGGATGACCTCCCAACTCACTTTGAAGTTTCTTAGCCATATAAACTCATTTGTCTTTACCTTTTCCCCCTTTTATTCAAGGTCTTTTTCCAGTTTCATTGCTAGTTGGTGCTTGGTAGTAATCCCTCAGTGCCAGGGAGGCTTATCCCCAGGAGTCATGTCCCACACTGGGGGCAAGGTAATGCATTTGTATGGTGAGTTTGGCTTAGAGAGGAGCTACATTTGAGCAATAAGAAGGTTCTCAGGAGGCAACTCTTAGGCACCCTGCAACAATAGGCTAAGTTTCAATTTCAAGAGTATAGGCTCATAAGCATAGTTGTCAATATCAAGGGCCCATCAGTGGATCATCCTCCTTCCTCAGTAATTGCCCCTGCACTTGGGGGACTGTTGCTGCTCCATTAGAGAATGTGGCAGAGCTCTCCAGGATGGGAATTCAATGTTTTCTCTGTTATTGTGTGAGTCTCCACCCACTGTGGCAATGCCCCGTCAACATTTAAACATTTTCATATACCTTATATGTATGCCCAGGTGAACTTCCTCCCATGTATCCCCCATCACTGACACCCCACACCAATGATCCTCCCCTGCCCCTGTTGTAACCTTTCTATGATCCAAAGCTTCTTCAAAAATGAAGCCATTAAAATAGCCAAATACAAATAATAGGAAAATGAAATAATAATAAGTTTAAATATAAGAAATAAAATACATAAGAATATAAAAAAGCTAAAACTAAAATAAAATAAAATGAAAAGATTGGGATATTAAAAAATAATGAAAAATATTAAAAAAAATTTTTTTTTTTTATTGTGCCTTTCATCACTGTAATATCTGGTGTCCTGTCTGTGCAGTGGCGTTTTCTTCCATTTATTCCCCAGTGTCTTACTATTTTTCATTTTGTTTTCAAAGAAGTTTTAAGTCACAGTAGAGTCACATACAGAATACAGGGTACTTTCATATATCCAACATCCTCCCCTTTTCCTCCTTCCTGTATTAATGCCTTTTTATGTGTGGATGGTACCTTTGTTAAAACTGATAAACAAATAGTGAAACATAGCTACCAAACATGGTCAGTGGTTTACATTATGGTTTACATTTTAGACCGTACACTTTTATAAATTTTGATGATATTTAACATGGCCTGTGTTCATCATTGTAAGATCATGTAGAACACTTCCATTGCCCACTTAATGCCACCTGTTCCATCTATTCTATTCCTCCTTCCTACTCCCCTCGGGGTTCACGGTGACCCCCTGGCTTCACTACTTGGATGACAAGATTCATAATTACTTGCAACAGCACTGAGGTCTTGACACACTGGTTTGTCCTCCCCTATTAGGAACTGCCCATGCTCTCAAGAGACTCCTGCCTCTCTATTTGTGAACAAATCAGTCCTCTCGAGGATGGAAGAGTCCAGCTCCTTCCCAGTCATTAGGTGGGTTTCCACCCACTGATACAACACATTATGACAGAATGATCACTCACACACTGTCTGGAAGCCTGCTCCAGGTGTGCCCTGTCCCAAATACTCCCCATCCAATACCCCAAACCAGTAACCCTTTCTTGTCATATTGTCATAAAAGCATTTCCAACTTTGTACTTTCAATCACATACCTGCAAATCCCCAGTGTTCACCTGGCCCCTCTCCTAACCCTCCCCCTAATTCCCTGGACTTTGCAACCCACTCTCTCCAATCTATCCACCTGTCAAACCTGCACCACCCAACCCAATAATATCACTACCCTCCTGTCATATCCCTTCAATACGCAACTACACACTTTCACCTTACCATAGATTATGTCCATATAGGTGTTAGCTCACAACCTTCTTCTCCCTTTCTATTTCCTGTAAACCTTTCTTCCAGATAATAGCTCTCTGAGTCTGCTCAATTTGCTTAATTCATATCAGTGAGATCATGTACTGTTCATCCTTCAATGCCTGGCTTGCTTCACTCAACATAAGGTCCTCAAGATTTATCCATGTTATCCCATGTGTTAGCACTATATTCCTTCTTACTGCTGAGTAATATTCCATTGTATGTACATACCATATTTTGTTTATCCATTCGTCTGTTGATGGGCATTTAGGTTGATTTCCAACTTTTGGCAATACCCAATGCACCAGACAATAAGTTCTGTTTTTCTTTGATATTGATTCACATCCACAGAGTCATTTGTGGCATTTAATTTAATGAGTAAAAGCTTGAACTCCCTTTTCTGCTGCCCACTTCCATTCCACCTTGATTTATTATCAAGACAGCTGCCCTAAAACTTTCACAATCCTGTCTAAGCAGGTATAAATGAAATGCAATCTCTTAAGAGCCTCAGAAAATTCTAGCCTGCAGCTCAATGAACATGGAATTGGGCCCCAAACATCTGACTCATTCCACAAGAGAGACCAGTGACTTTGTGTGTCCCCAAGAAAAGCCACAGAATAAGAAATGAGACTGATTGTCCTGTAAGGTCATTTCAACTCTAATACTACATGAGTCTGTGATGCAAATTTTGCACAGTGAACCTCTTTGATGGGAAAGTCTCATGGACTCTGAGGAGAAAAGACACATATCCTTAACTTTGAAGATTTACTGCTCTTCCTATTTGTGAATGTGAAAGGGGTAGGTGGGGAGAGGGTTGTGGTGGTGGAACCAGAGGTATTTGAAAATAAGAAAAATTCACTGGCTCATATAATATCAATAATTAGCAATATACCTCTTAAGCTGTCAAATAAGAAATTAAAAATAAACATTTTTCTCTGATTCAATTTAATAATTTATAAGTGCCAATTAACTACAAAGAGCAGTCGTTAGGTGTTAAGGGGGAAATCAAGGCTGAAGAGACCCAATTTTTGCCCTTAAGAAACTTTCCTTCTCATGGGAGAAGAAGACTACTGCCTGGAAAAGGAAGCCATTTGGAATGTATTCTAGTTGAACATAACAATAGCCAGCATGTCTTGAGTGCTTATTGTGTACCCAGCATATTCTAGGCATTTCAAACTATTTCCTTTGTTTCTAATAATGATTCCATGAGGTAGATGCTACTAATATCCTTGGTTTTTAGAGGAGGAAACTCAGGCAAGGTTGGTGTACCCAACAGCCTGGCTCTCGAGCTCGTGTTCTTTACCACTATGCACCGATGTTCCCCCAAAAGTCCCCACTCTTGATGTGGGACTGAGGCAGGAGAGACATGTTCCGACAGAGGGGGCAGGGTGGAGAGTGAGGCTAAAAGATGAAGATGCTTTATGTGAGGACAGAATGGGAGGTGGGAGACCATTCCACCACGTAGCATCATCCCCCCTCTCACTGATGGTGATTCCCATGCACAGAGATGTATTACAGTGTGCTGACCTTCCATGGAGAATTAACTAGAGTGAGGACTGGAACTCTGAAGCTTGCCTTGTCTTCAAGGCTTTTCCCACCAGCCCAGGAGTTCCTCAAGCATTAGTAATCAGTCAAGATTTTTTATCCATTTGGGTACTGTATTTTCTTTGAAGTTTTCTTTAGAGTAACTCTTTTTAAAAAGCTATATAGCAATATTCCATTGAAAAATTGTTCTTACTAATTTAAATGGAAAACTGGTATCAATTGTTGTAAGTATTGAAAATAGACTTCTTTTTTTTTAGATCTCAAAATCACCTCGTTCTAATGAACACTTACAGAATACAGTCAACAACTTCAGAATACATATTGTTTTAAATTGTGCAGTGGTACATGAACCAGACAGACCATATTTTGGGCCATTAACAAAGTCTCAGTATTTAAAATGATCAAAATCATACAAAGAGTATCTTCTCAGACCACAAGGTAATCAAATTAGAAAATAGTATTAATAAGATTTCTAGGAAAATCTCAATAGCATGCTTCAAAATAATTCACAAATCAAAAGTGAATCCATGAGGTAATTAGAAAATATTTTGAACTGGAGGACACCAAAAATACAACATTAAAAGTTGTGGTTGGAGCTAAAGAAGAGCTAAAGAGAAACAAATATCTTTAAATATTTATATTAGAAATGAAGACAGATCTAAAATTAATGACAATATTCTACCATAAAAAACTAAGCAACAACAGTTACAAACCAGAATATCAAGAGCAAATTAAGCCCATTGTAAGGAAAAGGAAGAAAATAGTGAAGATGAAAGCAGAAATCAATGACATAGACAGACAAAAGCTAATCGCTGGTTATTTGAAAAGATCAACAAAATTGAAAAAGCCCCAGGGGCAATGATCAAGAAAAAGACAGAAAGAGAAAACGGTCACCAACATTTGGAATGAAAAAGAGTTAATCACACAGTTCAATAAATATTATAAGGATAATAAATACAACAACTTTACACCAGCAAATGTAACAACTCAGATGAATGGACAAATTTCCTGAAAAATATGACTTATCAAAATTGACACAGGGAAAAATAAAAATTAGGATGAAAATAGACTTCTAAACTTTAAAATAAAATAAAATATTTCTCCATGCAACACCCAGAAGCATCTCCCCATGTGTAGCATGAAGGCAATTGCCCAGGGCTTCCTCTCAATCTCACCTGTTGGGGGTGGGCTTTGAGTAGTTGCTGTAGGTTCCATGACTCACCATGCTCCATCTCAGGGTAACTCCCTAAAAAAATGCAAATTATATGCAAATGAACCAAGCTTTGACCCTTATACATACTTTAAAAACTCACTAAATTTCTGCCTTTATTTTCTCCTCTTGCGAAACATAAATGTCATAGTCATAAGAAGAGGTCTTGGTGAAAGGAGAGCATCAGCTGGCCTATTGGCCTCAGCTTCAGGGTCTGCACCATTTCTTGACCACCTGCAGGAGCACAGGCCACCATAGGGAAGGGCAGTCCTTGAGCATGGGGAGTCCCATCTGAAGCTGATTTGGGGGTTACAGAGCTAAGGGCCTGGGTGCAAGGTGGCGCTGCCCGCAGCCACCTTCACTGAGTCACTAGTATGTGCCAAGCAAATGCTGAAGCCCACCTACGGTGTTGCGTTTGATCCTTACAACTTTGCAGGTAAAGAGGCTTTTATTATCCCCATTTCACAGACTGGGAAACTGAGGCTCAAAGAAATAAAGCTATTTGCCTGGGGTTATAGTATTTAGACAAAGCCAGAACAGATAAAATGGGGAGAAAGATTTCTTCTGTTTAAGGGTAGCAAGTGAGGGAGGTGGAGAAGAGTCTAAAAGATAGGTTGGAGATAACCGCTGAAGCTCAGTTTCACTTGTGTCTGCTGACAGGGGGAGGTTCTCAGGCAACATTGACTTATGTGTGCCCAACAGAGTTGACAGTGAGGGGGAAAAAGGAAGCCTGGTTTCTAATTTTAACTTCTGTGATACTTTACCAAAAAGCCCCTAAATGTGCCGGAAGCTGGAAGTCCTCCAGGTCAGAAGCCTTGGAGCCACATGCAAAAGGCCCTGGGCAAAGGTGGGAGGGCACAGGGAGATGATGGTACACCACAAGGCTTTCTGCCAGCAATTCAGGTGTCATCCAGCCTGCTCTCAATTTGCATAATGCCCTACCCATTTGGTGGTGTTTTCTTTGCCTCTTCAAGGGGAATCACCACTTCAGAAAGAGACAAACAGAAGCCTTGACTTTAAGCCTTCTCCTCTCCTGCCCTCCCACCCTTTTATTCACTCTTTCCTAGTCTATGCCTCTGTTTTCTGCATCACGACTTTTATAAATGAGGACCTTGCTTGAGTGATAGGATCTGTTTCTTCCTGGGAGCAGTTGCCAGTGGGCATTTGTTGTGATAAGGGGTTTAGTCCATCAACTCCGATGAGGGTAAGCATGGCCTGCTTCTATTCCTTTCATGATGGAAGCTTAAGGAATATTCCAAGGTTGATTCTGCTCAGATAGATCAAAGGTTTGAATTGCATTCTGTTTTGCGATTCTTCTGAGATTTCTGAAGATAGATGACCTAAATTTTGCCATTTTAGTTCTTAATCTTGCAATTTTACACACAGTCCCTTAATGCTCTTCAAGACAGGCATACTACCTGTGTTACGTTGAGGATAAGAGAGCAAATTGTTTCAGCCTTCCCTTGTTCTTGAAATGATTCTTGGTGACTCAGTCATTCATTTATTTGTTCTTGGCTCTTTAACCTATTGTGTGCAAATGTCTGAGAGGTATAACACAACAACCAAGAAAAAAATAAACATAAAAGACATTAGAGATACAGCTAAAGGCGCATCCTTTATTTTTATGCATTTTTTTTCTGGGAAGAGGGTCCATAACTTTCATTGGCTTCTTCAAGCTTTCATGACAAAACTGTTTTGGAACCATGCCCTCTGCAGTTGCAGCAAGAAGTTTAAATAACCTATTCCTGGTGGTCTACAGGTGGGATCCTCTCTCCCTCTTCATTGCCCAGCCCTCGTGAGTTATCTGCATTTTAGACCTTGTCATCTGCCTTTAAGTCCATATTCTGACACTAAATTTCATTAAATCCTTGTCAATGTCTTTGTCACATCCACATCCTCAGCACAAGGCCTTGTACCCATTAAGTTTTCACATTTTCCAAGGGCCTCGCTGGATGCCTTGCATCAAATAGGAGGTCTGTAAAAGCTGGGTTGATTAGGCTCCAACCTTTCCACCAAGTTCTCCATTTGGGCCCTTGCATGTCCCAGATTTTGCTCCATCCCTGGCTACTTTGAAATATTCTGACCTCTCCAGGGCAAGCTGAGAATAGAGAACAAGCCTTAACTGGGGTGCGTGTGCACACACACGTCACACACATCACACACGTGCTTACTCTAGAAGCTCTTTAAAACCTGCATCCTTAGTGTTTGTTCCTCACTATTATGTGGAGAGAAATGCTTTAAAACCATATTAATAATATTTCTTAGCATGTATGTGGAACATTCCATTTTCCAAGGCATTTATAAACATTGAAAGATGAAAGAGAGCACCACCCATCTTGGGAAAAGGGAATGTTCTTCCCCATCATGTCCATTTCTTGGAGAGGTCCACAGAATCTGAGAGCTGGAAGGGATGTCAGTCTATGGGTCTAATCTCACCTCCTAAAGGAATCCCTTTTCTGTTGGATCCCATCAGGGTGGAATATTCCCCACAGTCTCTTTCTTCAAGTCAAGCAAACTCAGCCCTCTGCAACTACCTCTGAACTACTTTCAGTCATCTATTTGTCTATCCAGCTATCATCTTTCTTTTTTATTTGTTTCTGTTGAGCCTTACCGAATTGCAGGTTCATGAACAAAATGATTGTTGATTTAAGCCACTACATTTTGCGGGGAGGGGTTGTTACCTTTCAAAAGATAGCTAAAACACCTGGGCAGGTTGGGATAGAAATCACCCTATTTGTGGTGACATTTCAGACAGCATAGCACCCTCTATCCCCACATTTCTCCCAATCCTGGAACTCCTTTCTTTGCTCCACTTCTCTGATCTAAAGGGACCCAGGGCTCTGATTCCATATCTTTGCTTCTCCCTGTGCACAGACCTTCAGGTGTTATTCTTGCAACTGCTGCCCTGAGACAAGCTTATTCCATTCCCTAAAGCACGGATGGATGCAGAGAACCTTGACAAGCTACCACTTCTCTTTGGTGTTTCATAGTTTAAAATAAAGCTTGTATTTATTGAATGCTTGCTACTTCTCAGGCTCTGTGATAAGTGCTTTCTACGCACATAATTGTCACTAAAACTCTCTGAGGTAGGTGATAGTTATTATTTCCATTTACAGATCAGGAAGCTAAGGCCCAGAGAGATTAAGGAGCTTCTCTAATGCCATGCAGCTAAGAGGCAGTAGATCTAGGATTTGAGCTCAGGTCTGTCTGGATCTACTAGTTCAATTAATATTTTGCTATGTAGTATGGCACACAATAGGTGTTCAATAATTACAGTGTATTACTTGCCACTCTTTTCCTCCAAGTACTCCCTTCATTATTTTTTTCTGTCATGAACCTTTTGTTTTTAAAGAATTCTTCTACCAAATAACCTATATATATAAAATATTGCATACTTTTCCCCCCAGTTTCTTATTAACGAAACAATCAGTATTTTAAGAGTGGTAAAATATAAATCAGTTAGTATTTCACTAGCATTTGTAAAGAGCAGTGTTTTTTTTTTTAATATAGTCTTTCATTGATCCTCAAGAACCCATGGAGGTTGGTATTATATCCCCATTTTATAAATGAGGAAGCAGAGTCCTGGAAGGGCTGAATTCCCCAAGATCAACAAGCAAAGCTGGGCATTGTATTCTGATTCCAACAACTCTGTTCCTTTGAGCTAGCTCTACCTTGCTTCTGATTGTCATGAAATAGCCAATGATTCCAAATTGGGCTGTTGCAATTGCAGCAAAAAAAGCACAAATAATAATAATAATAATAATAATAAAACAAAAAACCTGTATGCAGCTGCAGATGCGAAATAGGATTTGCAAGGTAAGGCAACTGCCAGCCTTGGGATCTGGGTCCAGGTCGATCTGATCGCCAAGCCTAGGCCCTTCATCAGTGCAGTGCATTGCAAAACATCGCCTGATTTGAAATAAGCGTAAGAGACTTCTGGCATCTTGAAAAGAGAACCTTATACCCCGAAACAAATGAGGACCATCTTACCCAGTGCCTTGATGCCATCTCTATAGGATCTTCTCTTTGGTGGAACAGGACAAAGAGTGGGGGAAAGGGTGGAGGTGAGGGTGCTTGGTGCTTCTCAGACCCAGAATTCTAACAGTAGACATTATTACTGCTTCCTTCCAAATCTCAGGTCTAAAGAGCAGTTGTTCTAGGTGGTTGTTGATGCTCATCTTTCCCCTTTGACTGGAAGCTTCTTGAGTACAAGGTCCTTGAAGATATTTCATAGATCCTGGGTACAATGCATGGCACATAATAGGGACTTAATATCTCTTGGTTTGATGTGGAATTATGAGAGGGTAGCTTGGAAAGATCATTATTTACGTGGAATGTGGAGAGGGACAGCTGGTAAACACCCTAGAACCCATGAACAGAAAGAAAAGGCGTTAGGGTAGGAGGAGAGAAAGTTATGAATGAGGTGGGGGTGAGATAAAGACAACCTGTGGGCTTATCCCTGCTTTGCCAGAGATTAGCTGTGTGGTTTTGAGTGAATCCATTAACCTCTCTGGATCCACATTTCTGCAGGGGATAATTTTACCTACTTATCTTTTAAAGACAGCTGCTATGCCATGGGATCTAAGCCCCCTCTCAATTAGAAGCAGAGTGGGCATCACCATCCCCAGATCCTCAAGGTTGAGGAATGAACACAGACAAATATAGACTTATTAATATTCTTCATAGACTTATTTTTCTAACAATGGAAGAACTCTTATCATTCATATAAAGGCAGTGGCCACCAGAGGTTCTGAGAGATGGGAGAGGGAAGAGTAGGTGTAATATGGGGGCATTTTCAGGATATTGGATTTGTCCTGAATGACATTGCAATGACAGATACAGGCCATTGTATATTTTGTCATAACCTACAAAATTGTGCGGGACAGAGTATAAACTATAATGTAAACTGTAATCCATAGATAGTAGCTATGCTTCAATATGTGTTCATCAATTGTTACAAATGTATCACACTAATGAGGGATGTGTTGATGTGGGAAAGTGTGAGGGGGGAGGAGATGAGGCATATGGGAATCCCTTATATTTTTTATGTAACATTTATATTATCTAAAGCTTCTTTAAAAAAAAAAATTAATGATAAAAAAATAAAGATAGCTGTTATGAATACTGGAAGACAGAGCACATGTGAAACTTATGGAAAATAATAAAAGAATGTAAATATAATAGCAATGATATCAGCCGCAGCATGATAAAGAAAGTTTCTATGGGGGGGTGGATTGCCTCCCTTCATTTTTGCATACATTGTCCTTACAACCACTCTGTGGGTTATTATCTCCAGGTTATGTATGAGGAAACATTGAGATATTATCATTATTAATTACATAATTATTCAACACCAAAAAAAACCCTAACATTCGCTCAGTTTTCTGGGATGGGACAGAGAGAAAGAGTTGGGGAACCAGAGATAGCAACTAGTTGGACAAAAGCAAACCTTCCAATTAAATCTAGTTTAGATTGTGCTGGATACACTGTGTAATATTGGAATCACAAGAGATTCTTGAAAAGTAGAATTGCTTTTCCAGTCAAACATTTTGTACCGTCTGCGGTCAAGGGAAATGCCCAGGCCTTTCTGGAAGGGACCCACTGGTAATGTCTGAATCGGATGAAAGCAGCCCATTCCCAGGCCAACTGGCAATGGGGTTTGGGCCACTCCATTACCTCATCCTCTTTGCTGTCTTGAAGAAACAAACATAATGACACTTTCCCAAGGCTGAGGCTGGGTAAGTCTTAATTTGTCAGTGTTTATAAAGGGTTTTGAAGATGGAAAATGTTATTTAAGTACTAAGGATTATTATTTATTGTGGTTTCAAACACTACTTCTCCTCCCCATTGTTAGGCTACAAAACAATACAGGGCGTGGTCAAAGAGCCTCTGATGTCTCCAAACATCTATAAATTAGGTAACTTGCCCTGAGCTCTGTGATGGTATCTAGCAAACCTAGCATAGTTTTGCAGCATTTCTGTGTGGGCTGACAGTTGCCTAATTTGCTCTTAAACGCGCCAGCAGCAGGCCCTAGCAGAGGCTTGGCACACACAGGTGATACAAGCGCTCTTTGGAGACCTGAGTTGCTGACCTCATGCTTGGCTGCGTTCTCTTTGAGATGCAAATGAGGTTCTGGAGAAGCCGCTGGTCCTTTCATCATCTACTCTTAATGGAAGTGAATTAACCCTCATTGAGCCCTTCTATGTGCCAGACACTCTTATGAACATGATCTCATTCTCACAACAATCCCTGTGAAATAAATCTGAATGGCCCCATTTTGCAGACAAGCCAGCTGAGGCTCATGGAAGTTAAGTAGTTTGCCCCTGAGCACATAACTAGCAAGAAGCCAAATTAGGGTTGGAATTCAGGAGTGTCTGGTTTCAAGAACGCTGTTTTTCTTTTATTGTATTAAACTGTATGTAGCATGCCCTACACTTCCCCACCAACGGCTCAGTCAATTCCTCCAATCCCCTGCTAAAATGTTTTCGGTGCCATTCCTTTGCCCTTAAGTGGAAAAAAGACCCCAATCCTAACGTGTGACTGTAAGATCTGGCTCCGGCTCTCTGCCCAGCTTCCTTTAACCCCATACTCTTATTTCAGCCCAGGCATACCTCACTTCATTGAGCATTGCTTTGTTGCACTTTGCAGATATTGCGTTTTTTTTTGCAAATTGAAGGTGTGTGGCAACCGAGCAAGTCTACTGGCACCACTTTCCCAGCAGTGTGTGCTCACTTCACGCCTCTGAATCACGTTTTGGTAATCCTTGCAATATTTCAAGCTCTTTCATTATCATTACATCTGTTACGGTCATCTGTGATCAGTGACCTTTGAATGTTACAATCGTCATTGTTTTGGGGTGCCGTGAATTGAGCCTATATAAGACAGCGAACTTGATAAATGTCCTGTGCGCTCTGACTGCTCCACCAGCTATTCTTCCATCTCTCCCACTCCGTGGGACTTCCTTTTCCCTGAGACACAGCGATAGTAAAATTAGGTCAGTCAATAACACTACAACGGCCTCTAAGTATTCAGATGAAAGGAAGACTCTCACGTCTCTCACTTTAAATCAAAAGCCAGAAATGATTAGGCTTAGTGAGGAAGGCATGCTGAAAGCTGACACAGGCCAAAAACTAGGCTTCTTGTGCCAGTTAGCCAAGTTGTGGATGCAAAGGAAAAGTTCTTGAAGGAAATTCAAAGTGCTACTCCAGTGAACACACAGATGATAAAAAAGCGAAACAGCCTTATTGCTGATATGGAGAAAGTTTTAGTGGTCTGGATAGAAGATCAAATGAGCCACAACATTCCCTTAAGCCAAAGCCTACTCCAGAGCAAGGCTCTAGCTCTCCTCAATTCTATGGGGGCTGAGAAAGACAAGAAAGCTGCAAACAAAATGTATGAAACTGGCAGAGGTTTGTTCATGAGGTTTAAGGAAAGAAGCCATTTTTATAACACAAAAGTGCTAGGTGAAGCAGCAGGTGCTGATGTAGAAACTACAGCAAGTTATGCTACAGATTTTCAATGTAGGTGAAATAGACTTCTATTGGAAGATGCCATCTAAGACTTTCATAGCTAGAAAGGAGAAGTCAATGCCTGGCTACAAAAGGACAGGCTGACTCTCTTGTAAGGGGCTAATGCAGCTGGTAACCTTAAGTTGAAGCCAGTGCTCATTTACTGTTCTGAAAATCCTAGGGCCCTTAAGAATTATGCTAAATCTTCTTTGCCTGTGCTCTATGAATAGAACAATGAAGACTGAATGGCAGTACATCTGTTCACAACATGGTTTACTGAATATTTTAAGCCCAATGTTGAGGCCTACTGCTTAGGGGGAAAAAAAAAAAGATTCCTTTCAAAATATGACTGCTCATTGACAATGAACCTGGTCACCCAAGAGCACTGATGGAGATGTACAATGAGATGAATGTTGTTTTCATGCCTGCTAACACAACATGGATCAAGGACTAATTTTGACTTTCAAGTCTTATTACCGAAGAAATACATTTTGTAAGGCTATAGCTGCCATAGATAGTGATTCCTCTGATGGATCTGGGCAAAGTAAATTGGAAGCCTTCTGGAAAGGATTCACCATCCTAGATGCTATTAAAAACATTTATAATTCATGGGAGGAGATCAAAGTACCAACACTAACAGGAATTTGGAAGATGTTGACTCCAAAGCTCATGGATGGCTTTGAGGGTTTCAAGACTTCAGTGGAGGAAGTAACTGCAGATGTGGTAGAAAAACAAGAGAACTAGAATTAGAAGTGGAGCCTGAAGATGTGACTGCATTGCTACAATCTCATGATAAAACTAACAGATGAGGAATTTCTTCTTATGGATGAGCAAAGAAAGTGGTTTGTTGAGCTGGAATCTATTCCTGGTGAAGATGCTAGGAATATTGTTGAAATGACAACAAATAAGTTAGAATAGTACATCTACTTAGTTGATGAAGCAGCTGCAGGGTTTGAGAGGATTGACTCCAATTTTGAAATAAGTTCTGCTGTGGGTAAAATGCTGTCAAATAGCATTACATGCTGCAGAGATATCTCCCTTGAAAGGAAGAGTCAACCAATGTGGCAAACTTCATTGTTGTCTTATTTTAAGAAGTTAAAATAGCCACTCTGGCCTGCAGCAACCACCACCCTGATCCATCAGCAGCCATCAACATCGAAGCAAGACCCTCCAGCAGCAAAAAGATTCAAACTCTGTGAAGGCGCAGATGATGGTTAGCATTTTTTTTTTTTTTTTTTTAGCAATAAAATATTTTTAGCTAAGGTATGTACATTTTTCTTTTAGACAATGCTATTGCACACTTAGACTACAGTATAGTGCAAAGATAACTTTTTTATGCACTTGGAAGCCAAAAAAATTGTCTGACTCACTTTATTGAGATATTTGCTTTATTATGGTGGTCTGGAACTGAATCTGCAATCAATAACTCCGAGCATCTCTCCCACTTTGAACATGCCACAACCTCTCACCTCTGGGCCTTTGCACAAACTGCCTGAAAACTTTTATCTTCTCCCTTATTTTCTCTTGCTAAGTCCTGCTAAATTTTCATGAGCATTTTCTTGGGGAAGCCTTCTCTCAAACTCCAGACTGATCATTCTTAGAGACCTCAAAGTACTCCCTTGACTGGCAGCACCTGAAAACTGGTGAGAACTGTGACTTCTCAGGCCCCACCCCAGGCTTACTGGATCATAAAGTCCAACTATGAGGCCCATCAATCTGTTCTTTATCAAGCTCTCCAGGTCTTTGCCTGCTGAGGTATGAAGATCACCACCTTAGATCATGTGGGTTCTTCAACCTCCACACTATTGACATTTTGGCTGGAAAATTCTTTGTCATGCAGGCTGTCCCATGCATTGTAGGATGTCTGTCACCACCAGATGCCAGTAACATCCTCACCATTCCCCAGTCATAACAGCCCCCAATTTCTCCAGATATGGCCAAATGACTTCTGGTGGCAAAATTGCTCCCTGTTGAGAGCCACAGCCGTAGACTAATGTATGTCTCTTGCCACACAACTACTGCTGCACCCTGGACAGTTGAGGTTAACTAGCTAATGATTGACTGGAGTCATTTGCTTAAGACATGTCTCCACTGCCTTGTTTCCAGCAACAAACACACTACTTGGCACCTAGTGGGTCTTCAAGAAATATTGTGCACTAAGTGGTATGACATTTCTGGGCCCCATCTCAAAACCAACTCTGTATCTGAGTTTTTGAGAGGAGTCAGGAGAAGGGAGATGGTGTGAAATCACAGGCAAGCAGGATCCTCGAGTTGTTCCACAATTTGGGGGCAAGGATTTCTCCATCAGAACCCTGGGAGCAAAGGGACATGACATCTCCAGCAGGACAGGTCTAAATATAGTGGAAGAGAATGTGATTAAACGCAGGAGAAAAAAAACTTGTGCTTTTAGAATGATGCAGAAGGCTCTGACCAAAGATAGGCTCAGTGCCATTGCTGCTAAAGAGAAACAAAACCACATTCTAGACACAAGGGCAATAAGACTATTGGCAAAAGGAGACTTGACTCAGCATGCAGCATGTGGCTTAAATGCTTTTTGCCAGTGGTATGTTCAAATTAAAGAGGAGGGGAAAAGGCAGACTCTGATCCCGCTGCCATCCCAAATTTCCTTGGCCTGAGAAATTCGTTCTTGAGTCAGGGTAGAGGAGAGCTGCAGCATTGAGGAAGAATGGGATTGTTGCTCGCATCCCTTTTCTAAATCCATCACCGATGTCATCATCCTTGCTACTTATGATGTGGTTGTGTACATGGAATACTTGCTTGGGCGCATGGAAGTCTATGACTCCTAGGGCTCATGTTGTTCTTACAAAGAGGCTGAGTTTCATGGGAAATATTACAGACGCCTGGTTAATGTCAGGCTTTGTGTAACCTAAATGATCGTTAGGATTTGGAAGTTGCAGTTGAGGTAAGCGAAGGTATAGACCTACAAGTTTTCAAGTTTGTATATATTTATATATTTTTTTCTCAAAGAACATTTTATTTTTTTCTATATGAAGTTTTGATAGCAGGAGAAAAATAGGGGTACCATCACCACTTGTTTTATTTTCACACTTATTAGGAGTCTAATGCATCCCCTTTCAGAAAGTTCTTCAATTTAAATTTTTTCATTTTTGTTACCGACTGTACCAACAATTTTCTATCCTTTTTCACTTACTATTTTTAAGCATGCCTCCAATTTATGACAAAGGGATATTATTTCCAAAGGGATATCTAAATTCAATTTCAATTCATTCCCAAATGGTAAATCATTAAAAATGTCCCCACCTTAGAAACAAAAATAAAATATTCTAGACATTCAGAAAGCATGGACTAAAGTTTTCACTCAAACTGAAGCCTGAGCTCACAATTGTGCGGACAATAGAGCCCTAAGAAACCACAAATCAGGAGTTTACTAATTAAAATTTGTAATAATCTGCATATGTCTGGAGCTAAAGTTATCTTTCGATATATATGCACACACACGATTTCAAACACCTTCATTATATTCCATATGCCCAATTTAACCAATTGCTATTGTTGGCATTTTCTGTCATAAATAGATCTACAACAAACATCTTATGTATAAAACTTTTTTCCTGAAATTAAGATTAATTCTTTTGAAATGCCGTCAGAAATTCGATCACTGGCTCCAAGAAAATGAACACATCTAAAGCCCTTGATAGAATTTCCAACTGAAGTGCTTTCTAAAATGATTGTACTTCCATTAGCAGTGTTTGAGTGTATCTGTTTAATTTACCTTTACTGATATCTGATGTTACTTTAAAAATACGTTCTAGAGAAGACTGAACCTCAGTGTTTGCATTTCTTGGACAGTGACTCAGATCGAAGGGGACAAAGCAGTGTGCATTTGTTTGTCTTGAGGCAGGTGTGATGTGGTCTAGGACCACATTCCATTCATCTCTCAGTCTACACCCAAATCATCAAGAACATCAGTTTGGCATTGATGAGAGTTCGTTGTTTTTCTGTCAGGCACTTATTTTTCATGCTTACGGTCATAAAATTCATTTTAAAAACCTATAAAAAGAATGCCCCTCCCACCCTCGAAATGAATTCACACTCCCATGAGAGCTGGATCTCTTCATCCAGGAATTAAAGATAATTTGTCAGTCTGCATATTTTCTTTCAGAACCAAATTACTGAAGGGAGTTGTAACCTGGTTTCAAATACTCTTGGGTTTCTTATTCAGAGCTTCTCTTTGTAATAGCAATTAGACCAGGGGAGGCTGGTTTTAAAAACCAAGTGTAGCTGTCAGAGAACAAGATGTGGAGGAGAAGAAGACACCAAGGTGGTGAACTCTCTATCATTTATCTATCTATATCTCCCCATCTCTCTCTCTATCTTTCTCTCTCTATCTAATTTATCTCTTTATCATCTCTATTTTTCTCTATATCTATCCATCTCTATCAATTATCTATCTATCTATCTATCTATCTATCTATCTATCTATCTATCTATCTATCTCTCTATCACTTATCTATCATCTATCTATCTATCTATCTATCTCTATCTATCTATCATTTATCTATCTGTCATCTATCTCTCTATCACTTAACTATCATCTATCTATCTATCTAATCTACCTACCTTCCTACTTACCTCTCTATCATGAGGCATCTATTTATTCTGGGATGGAATATATGGAAAATAGGGATTCATTAGGATAATTAATACCACAATATCACTATTAATAACCTTGGCTTATTAGCTGGGTAAGGTAAAACCCAAATTAGCTGGAGCAAGCGAAGAATGTGACTTTTTGCAAATTATATTTTCAACTAACTCTGGGATATTTTGATAGTTCTTTCTGCTTCAGTCCTTGTGGCTGACATTCACTTCCCACCCCTGAAGCACATCTCTTTGCTTTCCTAACTAGGAGGAGTCCTGTGAAGGCAGTTAATTTTCTTAGGCAGAAAACCTCACAAGGTCTTTCTTGCATTTCAGGATTCTTGTGCAGAACTGAGGACACGGCTCTAAAAGCCTGGTCTCATTCCTCCAGCCTCTGGGGCATAGTCTGGAAATGGCCTTTTGGTTGTTATTGTGATAACATTCACTGGTTTCCCTATCGTGGCAAACTCTAGCAGTTTCTGCTTCTTCCTGGCACAGAGACTACACAACCCAGCTTTCCTTACAATTAGCTGTGGTCAGATGACTGGATTCTAACCAGTACAATGTGAACAGAAGTGATAAGTCTCACCTTCCAGCCTGGCACTTAAAGATCTCTCATGTTGTGCCTACTCTTTGCAGCCCACCAGCTTGGTGTAGATGCAGACAAGCCATTAGCCTCGGTAGCTCCATATGAAGATGGCAGAACCACAAGACGGAGGAGCCTGGAGCCCGGAACCAGGAGAAGAGCTACATGCTGAGCAATGCCACCTATTTCCGGATTTTGTATTTGTGAAACTCTCTATTGTGTTTGAGCCGTTATACCTTTTTGAGATTTGCTGATCATGGCACCTAATGGTACCTTAATGAATGTTTTAGCACTTGCTAAGACAAGTAAGGTTAAAGCCCAGATTCCAATTATTTGATGTTTACAATGAGTTGACTTCCAGGTAAAAGTTTTCTTACAATCACTATGGACTGGGTAGTTTTCCAGATCTTAGGGTCAGTGCCAATTCAGGGGAAAAGATGAATGTCCTGCAAGGTGGTTCCAAGGGAGTCTGAGGTTCTTATGGCCCCTCCCAAACCTTTCCCACTCAGAGAGCTAAGGCCTCTGAAGGAGCAGAGTGTAGCCTCAGCTATTGGACATTAACTTTGTTCTTGCTACCTCTAGCAGATATTAACTCTTATTAGTCATTTGAATCATTATGTGCAAGAAGTGTCTGAAGGCGGACTTTGATATAAGGGAGAAAGAAAAACTGACAAGGTACTTAGGACTGGAGGTGGGTCGGAAAGTTCCATCGTGCGGGATGGGGAAGGAAGGGAAGAATATACCACAGGGAGACCCTTCCTAGCGGACCCCACTGTGGTCATCAGAGAGTGGTGGAAATCTACCACTGTGATATCTTTATGAGGTCAGTTCTGGACTGGGCCAACCCTTGGCTGAGCTGCAGGAAATGAGAGCGTGTAGCTACAGCCTGCATTTGTTAGAAGAGTTGCCACAAAAATAAGAGGGCTGGGGAGCAGATATGGCTCCAGCGGTTGGGTGCCTGCTTTTCATATAGGATGTCCTGGGCTTGGTTCTGGTGCCTCTTAAAAGGAAAAAAAACAAATGAAAAAAAACAGCTCAGGGGAGCTGATGTGGCTCAGTGGTTGAGTGCCGGCTTCCCACATATGAAGTCCTGGGTTCAATCCCTGGCCCCTAGTACCTAAGAAAAAGAGGTCTTGTTGCCATTGTGGAATGGCAAGCATGGGGTGGATTGGGTGTGGCCCAAAGCACTGTCATTGAGCATTCTTGAACATTCTGAGGTCCCACAGTGACCTAAATGGTACATATGAAAAAGGAATGGCTCTAATTTAACCTCCTTTCTACTTACACATCCTTAAAAGGGGTATGGAGTAAGCTCTGGAATCTGAAAAAGTGGGTTCAAGACCTTGGGCAAGTGATTTAACTTCTCAGAATCTTAGTTTGCTTACCTACAAAATGGAGATGAAAAACATAGGCTTTTTTCAAAGATTAAATCAGATTGGGTTTGTAAAATACCTGGAATATAGTAAATCCTCAATAAATGATTGCAATTGTTGCAATTGAAATAAAATATTTAAGAGTGATAGGGCACTTGCCTGGGATAAACTTGAAAAAATGTGCATATTTTAACAGTAAAACATGTTACATGTTGGAGAGCCTTTGCTGCATTTATACTTGGCACAAGTCCCTATTAGAAATTCATCTTTCAAAGAATGTTCCCTTTAGCTGGAAAAGTGCAAATTGGGTCTGTACTTACAGATCGATAGCATGGTGGGTCTGCAGTCTCTTTCAGGAGAGTCACTGAATTGCATATGGTGCGTTTATGTCTTTTCTTTCTCTCCTTGAAGTATTTTCAATCCCCTGGGCTCTGCCACCTAGATGCTTTTTCCAAATCTTTCATCTGTTTTCTCTCCTTTTCTAGATCTTTACAACACTTTGAGATGGGTTTGACACACACACACAAAAGTATGGGATTTGGGTTCTGATAAAAGTGAGCAAGATCTAGATAGTCAATGATGTCCTTGAAAGTTGTAATGTTTCATGGATTAATTTTTATCATGAGTTTTCTTATAACATTTTGGAATGGTTGCACAACTTGGAAAAGTCACTTAACCTCTCTCTCTCTCTGCCTCAGTTTCATTAAGCAGACAAAATGAACAATGACTTCTAGATAACATCTATGAAGCATGTTAAGATCCTGCTTGGGTTGAAAATAAAATCATCATCAGAATGATGGAACTGCCATTCAGAAGAGAATTATAATATAGTAGATACAAATCTCCTTGTCCATGTTGACTGCAGGCTAGGTTTTCTAACCCTATTAGTGGTCTACATTTAAGGCACCCTTTTAGCATTTGGAGAAAAAATGTGGGGGTTTGGAATTAAGACTAGAGTCAGTAAACACACTCTGTCTTCGAGTGTAGGGGTTCTGTTGGGGTGGGTAGAGAGTGAGGATCCAGAGTTAGGAAAGCATCATATACCTGGCCACATTTTTCTGGGCACAAGATCTTGACAGAGTAATGAATGACATCCTAAAATATACAGTGGAAATTCTTTACCCACATGTTGCTGATAAATGCCTCCCTGTATGTTTGTCTGGCCTGTTGAGGTGCTTTCTGTCCTGGGTGAGAACAGGCCATTCCTGTTCTTTGTGGAATGATTCTTTTGTAGGTCTTAAGAACATTCATGATATTCATAAATATTTTTTGACTGGAAGTTATATCTATTTAACTGGGATGCCTGGATATGCTCTTAAGTTCTTTTTTCTACACTGTTCTGTTTCTACACAATCTTTCCTATTTTGCGTGCTTCTTTTCATACCTAATTTAAGCTAAATTGTATAATACACTTATTTATTTTTTAGAGATGTATTCCCTTAGAAGAAGAATCCCGAACTGGGAGCCAGGAGGCTTTGATTCAAATCCTGGCCACTAACTACACTTGAGACTGACCTGGTTGACAACAGCTGCACAATGACCATTGCATTAGGGTGGGCAACTTGGGGTCCCAGTGTGTTGCCTGCACAGTGACCAGTAAATGTGAGCCCCCTTTTATCAGCTGCCATCCAGGTGCCGTGTTCTATGATCACATGGTGTAACCCGCCTTTTACTGCACTTCATTCCTAAATCTTCTTTCCCCATTCTCAGGTCCCTTCTTTTGTCTTCCTCCCCTTTCTCTTGCTATCCTGAAGGGATTATTCAATGGTGGAGTCGAGATGGTGGATGTGCCCGGGTCGCTGAACTGTTGGCTCATCAAGAATTACACAGATCGTGGGCCTTTCATTCACTCAATCATTAAACATTCATTGAGCATTTAAAGTTTGTCAGGTATTATGCTAAGGAGGGTATTTTTTTAAGCTAGTTTATTTTCCTTATTACAAAAACAGCACAGATTCATTGTATTTTTTTCCTGAAAGTACCAAAAAGAAAAAAGAAAGTAAAAGAGAGAGAGAGAAAAAGAAATAATTTGTAGTTGCACTTCCTAGAATTTACAACTGCTAATAGTTTGGCATCTATTTTTTCAGTGTTTTTACTATGTAAGTGTCTTAGTTTGCTAGGACTACCGTAACAAATACCACAGACTATTTGGCTTAAACAACATGAATTTATTGTCTCAACTTTGGAGGCTGAAAATCCCAAATCAAGGTGTCTGCAGGTTCATGCTTTCTCTGAAGCCTGCAGCTTTCTCTGGTGGCATAGCAGCAACCAGTAACCCAAACTATGGCCATCTCTCCCCATCTGTCTACAACTCCTGCATCCAAATGTCCTCTACTTATGAGTACTACAGTTATATTGGATTAAGACTCACTCGCAATCAGTTTGGCCTCATGTGATTGAAGATGCTATTTACAATTGAGTTCACATCAAAGGACTAGGGGTTAGGAATTGAACATGTCTTTGTGGGGGATACGAGTCACTACACAACAGTAATTAATACTTACTGTTTCATATTCTCTATGAGAATATGAAATTATACTGTGCATCTTGTTTTATCACCTGCTTTTCAGTTTTTTTGCCAATATCTTTTCTTGCTGTTAATTATCTGTCAACGTCATCATTTTTAAGGGCTGCATAATACATTAGTTGTTTCCAAGATTTCTTTATGATACACAAGGTAGCAGTAAACATCCGCTAGCTACAAGGCTGGATCTCTTCACACATCTGTGACCATGTCTTTAAGGTATATTCCCAGAAGTGAAATTACTAGTCCAAAGAACCTAAAAATATTTAAACTCCTTCTCATGTTTTTAGTCACTCTTTTAAACTCTGAGTGTACTGATCTTAACAGTCCAGGTGGGCACTTAATAAATGTTTTGTGAATTGGAAGCATCAATATCTAAAATGCTTATCAAGGAACAGGTGACCCCACTTTAGGATTTTCTGGGAAAGGCAAATCCTAGAGGACATCTAGCCTTGAAAATTAATTATCTCTATGGTCCTAGATCTCCTAAGTTTACCTTTGAAGGTCAGAAAAGCAAAAGATGATTAGAAAGCAATATCTGTGATTTACCAAGACAATGTGATGTAGTTGGGCTGAGTTCAAGATTTGGAACCAGATAACTCACTTTAAGACTTGAATAGATCACTTTCTATCTGTGTGTCCACGAATAAGTTTCTGAAACTTTCTGAGTCTTATTTATTTTTCCATCCAAACCAGTTACAAATGGGCTTTCTCACTGTGATAATATTAGCTTTTAGTATTTGTCAGAAATATCCAATTAATTCCTCAGTTAGGGTAATGGACAAATGCTAATTATAAAAGTTACACACATTGAGAATTCTCTAGATTAGATTACAAATATGACTTTGGGAAAAGGCTTCTGATAAGGAAATACTCCAAAGCATTTATACTTAGAATTCTGATACTGCCTCTTTCTTCTCCGTTTCCAATTTAAAAAATAACAATGAAAACTAACTTATTTGTAAACACTTTCAAGACACAAACTTAAAAATTAAACATAAATAGATGTGACTTCTAACTCTCTTTTTAGGAGGCATTTCTTGAGGGTTGGCAATGGATACACATGATAGATAGACATTGATCAAAAGAACATAGAGTCATTTCCAGGAAGAACTATGGGGAAAAGTCTTAGCTCTAAGTGACAGAGTCATAGATCCCAGGAAAAGAGTGTTAAAAGAAATCACTTTTTTTTTTTTTTTTTTTTAATTTAATGAATGATAGCTAACAGAGCTGCTTTTCTCTTAGGCTACTTATTTTATCTGTACTTAACTTGATCACACCCAACCCTTACAAAGCGATCACAGTGTGTTTTAATTTCTTTGTTTATTTCCTACTAGACTATGAATTCAAGGCCGTAGATTAGGGCTTCTTAGCTTGGTTTTCTCTGCAGCTAACACAAAAGCTAGAACAAAATAGCGGCTCAAAAAATCTCAATAAATATTGATAAAATAATATTTAAATAATTTTTATAGCTACAACACATACACATTTATTCTTCTATTACCAAACACCAAACTCTTTATTCTCAGGGAATTTCCAGCACAGATAGGCATTTATATGCTAATCAAACATAATTAATTCTCATTATTCCAAGTAGTTCTATTCTATAAAGTCACATGAACACTGAATTAGCAAATACTGAACATTGCTCCTAGGGAAATACAGAGTTAGGTACCTGTGAGCCTCTGGTCATAACATTTTTGTCAACCTTGTTCTATGTGTGTTTTTGTTTAAAAACACCTTATTTAATATATATCATTGATTCATTAACACTGAATTAACTCATTCCTGGATGTGTGAAACTTATCTGGCACATGTATTTTCTCCATAAGATGCATCACAGCCTTCTTGTGCTTAGGAACACTAGACAGCATTTCAGCATTATACTTGGGGGCCATTTTAATCAGCAAAATCAACAAAAAGTGCAAAACTGTGAAAAATGTGGCACTAAATATACTGCATAAAGGATACTTGTTTACTGTTTGAGAGCTGAAGCAAGAAGGCAGGGCGTCACGATGTTTGACCTCAGCTGGGAATGAGGGATGTCCGTCAGGTGACTCAAATTTTTTTGCCGCTCTGCATGTGTGTGAATGACTGCAAAAGTGCTGTAAGTATTGTCTTGGGATTGCAAATAAATTTTAGAGAGTAGGGGAATTCGCAAATATGAAATCTGTGACTTATGAGGCTCGACTGTAATTACACATGAGAATGTAAATCGTGATAAATGCCATGAAGGAAAATTAAGGGACACCATGATAAGACGCAAAGTGGCAGATTGGGAAAGTTCTCTTAGGAAAGGATAAATCAGCTGGGACCTGCAAATAGGAAGCAAGGAGGCAAAGTGTGGCCCAAACTGCATTCTGGGCAGAGGGAAAAGCAGGCACAAAGGCCTTGAGGTGAGGGAGAGCAAGGAGCTGCGGAAATCTGGGAATCTGCTGCCTGGCGAGGGTGATGGGCCACCCACCGGGTGAACTCTGGAGTAATGGAGAGCCCTCAGAGGAGTTTTAAGCAGGAGAATCATATAATCAGGCTTGCACTTAGAAAATTAATCTGGAGAGGAAATTACTTGACCCTCTTTTTCTTCGCCTAAGTCTTCATGTGTAGTGTTTTCCTTTCATTTATGTCCCTGTCCCCATTTTTTTTCCCTTGGATTTTTCTGCACAGGTCATGGGCTGTCTCTTTTGGAATAATATTTGTTTTATAAGAGGCCAATTAGACCACTGCAGAATCCTTTGGAGAGGAGAGGAAGGAGGTTCCATGACGCCAGTTTTAGGTTTCTGCTCGGCTTACTGCCTTGAGCACCCTCTTACCAGAAGGTCACTTCAGAGGTCTGGGGGCATAGCCCTTGGGTTTTGATGTGCAGATTTAATTCATGGCAAAGCCCATCCTGTCTCTACTCTACACACCCATTTCCTCTCCCCTTCTGAATCTTCCCATCTCAATCCAACCACTCCACAAATCTAAGATGTTATCCTAGAGATGTGCCTGGACCCATGTGCTATTCTCCATTTCTGCAGCCTGCCCTGTTCACATCCTCTGCACCACAGTGGCACTTGACTCACTATTCCCCAAATGTCCATCATTATAGAGCACCTTGCACATTTTTTTTCCCTCACAATATCAGCAGGCCTTTTTTCTTATTATTTACTGAACATTATTAGTCTTTAGATAAAATTTCTCTTTTTTACTTACATAATTTAATTAAAAAGGAAATACACACAGACACATATAAAGGTTATTAAACTATAAAGCATCCAGCCATATGCTATCTAAAATCATCTCATGCCCTGCCAGAGTTGCGTGTGCTGCATTTAAGGAACAATGGCTTAGTGGTTGCCCAGTATTTCAGTTTTATCACCCTCCTCTCCAAAGGCTCTTCCTGTTACCCCCAGAGGGTCTCTTCTAAATCTGTGATCTGGATTTGAAACTTCCCTTTGTATCTGAAATGATAGCATTCCCCCAGGATCAAGAAGGATGGCCCTATTCTGTGCCAGGAGCTACCCACACAGTACCTCTAATCCTCCAGTCACCCTGCAGGCAGGGATTATCATCCCGATTTACATGTGCCATAGAGCAATAAGTGACAGAACTTGAATTAGATCCTCAGAAGATTCTTGATTTTACCCAGTGGTAGTGTGCTGGAGTCAGCTCATATGGGCTAGGAAGAAGTGATTTTTAAATTTTTAGGAATTTTGGAAGCTGTTTGTTTAAACACAGGCATTGCCAAAAATTAAATGATAAAAATTTACAATTAAATAAATTATTTCCAAATCAGAGGTAATAAATACTCAAAATTCACCAGTTCCTAACTGTTTTACTATGTTTTACTATTATCTATGGATCTTGAGATTGTTGCTTCTATTATAATCTGCATGGTGGAAATGCATGATTGTGTACTACTGTGTTTGTGACTTAATCTTGGTAGTTTGAGATTAGCCATGTGGGAGTATTTACACCACAAAACTTGGCAAAAACTCCTCATCAGGGTTTTCCATGCCCCCACCCCCAGAGAGCTGGTGTGAAACATTTACTAGCATAGCACTGACTTCACTTCACTGTCTTCTGCTACTGGCTGTTTGTGGAAGCAGTGATCTTTCCCACGGTGATGTGAATTCAATGCAGAGTGTGTATTCCAGAAAACAGTAAGAGTCCACTCCAATGGAGTTTGAGCTCAAATTAGGTACTAAGCCCAAAGGAGATGAAGGTGCAAACTGTCTCCAAAAAGGTCATTATTTTGAGTGATTTACTGGAAACACCATGGCCAAGACCAAATATTTTTTATAAGTGAGAAGAAAATTGCAAAGTCCGAGCAGAGTCAAGAGTGAAGCTAATCCGTGTCAATGTGTGTCAGCCCAGGTGGGAAACACATGCAAACACACTGCCCTGTTGCTGACAAGTAAGTGTTCCAGATGCAAAATGAACTGTCTCAGAGACTTCTCAAATGTTTTCCTCAATAAGACAGGAGGCAGGAGATAGCTTGCTCACACAGGATATGCTCATACAGTCATAATCCAGCCTTCATTATTAGTAATTCGTACAATTTTTGAACATTAATGTGCCAGGTCTCATGGGAATTATTTATCTTACATTATGTCATTTAAAAAGTGTTTTATGGTGGTGATTATTGTTCTCAGTTTGATAATGAGTAAATTAAAGCTCCCAAAGTTTAGGGGATATGCCCAAAGTCACACAGCTAGTAAATAACAACTCTAGAAGTCAAACTAAAGCTGCCTGACTCAAAAGCTTGCACTATAAAGCTCATTGCTGCCTCTACCCTGTGAAGAGTACTCAATCTATGTTGAATGAATGAATCAACTCATCTTACAGATGGATCTTAATAAATGCTAATTGACTAGGAAACCACAGTTCCTTCTATTTCTCCCAATAAATTTGATTCTCCACACCAAATGAGATAATAAATTACATGTAATGAAGTTGCTGGCCCAGCTATATTTCCAAGGTTTTGAGACTAGCTGAGCTCTTTTTGACATAGCAATGAGACTGATTGAGAAAGGGTTGGTGGCAATATCCTCTCAACACAACATTTTCCCCTCAGGATATCATCAAGGCATCAAACCAAGGAGCCCTCTTTCCCAGACTTTGTTGCCCATGGGCAAAATGAATAGATTGCCCCAGATGTCCTGAGAGAGAAGCAGCACCAGGTTGGAGCCAAGAGACTAGAGCTTGGTCCAGCGCTGCCCCTCAGGAGCTGCATGACTCCGGTATATACCTGGATCTGTAGATGTAACATGAAAATGAGGGGATTGGTTCAAATATGGCAGAGTAGGAATATTTGAGCTCCTTTATCTTCCCTTCAGCTAGCAATAAAACAACCAGAAGCAAAAGAAAATGGGTAACACATCACCTTTATTGAAACTAGGAAATTGCCAAAGACTGATCTTACAACTGCCAAATATGGTGATGTCTGGTATGAGGAGAGGAAACAAGTTCATCCCTTGACCTTAATAGGAAAAAAGCAGCTGTCAATATCCTAAAAGGCCTATCCAATGAGCCTTTGAATAGAGCCACAGATGTAGGGTCATGGGGAGGCCAAGAGAGAGATGAGACATGTTACTCTGGAAACCCAGTGCAGCTCTGCAGAAGGTCATGAAAAAAAAACCACACCACCAAGCCTTTTCTGTTGCCTGTAATCCTTCTGGCCAAGTAAGACTGACACACTTTTGTTTTCTCAATATCTATCATAAACCCTTGCACATAATAGATTTTAATTATCTGAGGGCACCAAAGTTAGGGTGTGGTGAACATTGTAAAGGAAGCTTACAAGAACACTTGAAAGTTTGTGCTGGGTTTGGAATTCTGGCTTTATCTTGTCAAGCGATGTCATGAGGTTTATCTGAGTTCCTTTCCAGGGCAGAGTCATCAGGGATAAAGAGTTGGGCACATGAGATGGTCACTCCTTAGCTCTTACCTTCAGGGCTCCTCTTCCCTTCATAGGGTATCTGAGGAGCTGATCTCCTGCTTAGACCTTTATTATATCTGTGGGATTTGTGGTGGATGAACATGTATAGTTAATCCACATACTAATCAACAGAAGAAGGAGGACTGGCAATGCCATCCCTCCACTGACTCCTGCATGATGCAACTGTCCTGAGGACTCCCAAGCCCTTGAGTAGGAAGCAAGCAACTCAGGCCTCCCCAGGGCTGAGAATCATCAAGGCTTCTGGAACGACTCTGGGCCCAAGGATGTCTGGAATACTTTGTCATCAGCTCCCTTAAGTCTTGCTGGAAAGCCCATGGGAGGCAAGACCTCTAAAGTGGCCAACGTGTCTTTGAGTGTTGCTCATTGTGATGATTTCCAGAGAACATAACGTGAGGACCGTGGGGACCTGCTTCACCTCCATGTTTTCTTCTTCTTCATGGGCTGGTGGGAGAAACTCTGCTTCAAATTCAGCTTCAAATTGCAAGTGGACGCCATGCAATTTGTATTTTGACCTTACATTCATGCCCCTGGTGATGGCTTAAGGGATTATCCTTTCTAGGGATCAGAACTTTACAGTAACAAATAGCTAAGTTTCTTTTAGTTACTATTTTCAGGGCACTCTGTTAAGGGGTTTACAATCATTATCACATTTAACTCTACAAGAAAAAAATTATTTTTAGGACAAATGAGAAACAGATAGCCTAAATAACTTGCCCATGGTCACAAAGCTAGTGAGTGGCAGAGCTGAGAAATGAATCCATATCTATCTGATTTTTCAACCTGAACCCATACCCCCTCTTCTCTGAATAACTCTGATGGTGAGGCTTCAGGTAGTGGGAGAAGGGTTTGGGAGCATCTGGGCTTTCCCAATACCATTAGAGCCAGGGGACCTGGGATCTCTATGCCCTCCTAAGAAACATGTGATTTGTGAGAATTCTTTTTCCTTCCTCCCTCCTTCCCTCCCTCCCTCCCTCATTCTCTCCTTCCTTTTTTCCTTCTTTTTTCCTAGCTTGTTTCTTTATTAATTGGGGAAATAATAGGGTCTACCCTAGGATTATTATAAGAATGAAATGATAAATGTGAATAGGAACCTTCAGGAGCTCACAGTCTAGATGGGGAGACAGAAACCCACAAACTAGTTCTTTGGAAAATGTAGGCTGTTATAACAATGCAAATGGACACATATTTCCTAGAACTGACAAATTTCCCTTCAACCATTGTATTAACTGAAGAGGTGCTTATGACAATGTTAGAGTGTCCTTGGTGGTGAATCGATTCACAGACTGGGAATTGGAACAGGACCTTGGCCACTGGCAGCTGGCTATGGCTGAGGTTGCCAGGAAGGAGTCTCTGTGTTATTCCTGTGGATGAGCTTCTTACATAAAGTGATCAAAACCTGTGGAGCGGGTGGAGCTCCGTGGTTGAGTGTGTGCTTCACATGTATGAGGTCCTAGGTTCAATCCCTGGTACCTCCTAAAAAAAAGGTGATCAAAACCTGAGAGGAGAGGAGGAGATTCCTGGATTGACATATCAGTGGACACCCAAAAAACAGGAAGAGTGGGCTAGGAGAAAAATGACTAGAGAAAGAGGAAAGAGATGTAGAAAGAGAATAGAGGGAAGGATACAGAGGAACTGAGAGAAGAGAAAGAATAAGAGAAGAAATGAAGCAATTGGAGGAGAACTGAAAACTTGTAAAAGGAAGAGAAAATAAAACAAAATAAAAATGAAGGGAGAGAAAAATATGGACAGAGGGAGGGGGATTGAGAAAGAGGAGATGATTAGAAGACATCTTTGTGAAGAACCCACTGTGTGTCGAGCACTGTGCTGACTTGTAGGCAGAGGAAATATTTTATCCATGGTGGATCTTCTTAAATCTCCTGAAGGGTAAGGCTGACCCATGAAGGGTAAGGCTGACCCAATCTTTACTTTGCTATGGATTCCTTGAACTTTATCTTAACCCTAACTATGTGTGTACAGGTGATTCATTTCCAGGACTAACTGTTTGAAGAAGGTTGAAACTATTGAGTTCTCCTTTTTCAAATCTTTCTTCTTCATCTTCATTACTTATTTATTTAATAATATTTATTAGACACTGTTTAGGGACCAGGTACTATTCTAAACTGGTTTTAATAGTCAGTGAAGAGACTCGTGAGATGTTTTCATTTCAATATGTGTGTGTGGGGAGGAGTATCATCACCATCATCACCATCACCACCACCACCACCATTATCATCATCATCATGTGCATCTCTCCCTTGAGATTTTGCAAATAATGTTTGGATAAGTTGTCACATCGTGTGTTCTCAGGACTTATGGGGAGGCCGAGATTACTCTCTCCACTTTAAAGCGGAAAACTAAGGTTCAGAGAAGGAAGTGACTTCCTGGGACTGGAACTCAGCCTGATTTCTCCCCTAGCACTCTTCCCACTGTACATATAGGGTGAGGTTAATGTTGCTGACATAGATCTTGAAAGGATTAGCACATTATACTTTCAAGAGACAATAGTGCATAATGGTTGAGAGCAGACCTGGGTTCAATCTCTGTCACTTCTTAGTTGTTTGACCTTGGGCAATGACCTAACCTTCCTGAGTCTCAGTTTTCTCATATGTAACTTGGAGGTTATAATAGTATCAGTCTCAGTGGGTTGCTGGAAGGATTAAGGAAGACGATGCATCGAAAGTGCTTGCCCAAGTGCCTGACACAGAGTAGGAACTCAATAAATGTTAACTGTTATTAGTATTACAGACTCGGATGTGGTAGAGAGGGCAGTTCAGGACATATGCATGTTTGTGTCCTCAAGCACCCCACTGATTAAAGACTCCTTTGCCTGCCGCTCACCCCACTGGGCATCAGCCCAAGTATCTAAGGAAAGCTATTATTTGTTCCAGCCAAGGGGAATCTGCTGTCACTTGACCTGATATTGTGTAATGGGAGCTTGATCCATGCCAGGTACAACTCCCTGGAGTCAAGTTGTAACTCTTGAAGATCTTTTCCTTCCTGAGTGCTTGAGATTCAGCAGCCTGTGGGAAATGGTCCAAATGTATTTGAATGTTTATGTGCCGTGTAAAAACATGTTGGTGATGGAGTTGGCCAAAGAGAATAAGGAGAAAGAAAACATTGTGGATAGAGACCACAGGACCACAAGATCTTGTCTTTCAAAATCAATTAATTAGTCCCATAGTCCCGTACCTTGTGAAATCCTAACTTCTGTGAAATTGGCCTTGATGGGATCTTGATATGGCATTGGACTGGATGAAGGATTTGGGGTCAGACAGACTAGGTACTAATATACAAATGGAATTTAATTTGTAAGGCCATCCTATGGGGAGTCTGTTAACTCTGTATTACAAATGAAAAAAAGCTGAAGCTAACAGTGTTTAACTATACTGACCATTTTGAGATGGTTTAATCCTGCTTTGGTCCTTTCTTTCTCTCCCAAGGCCATCTTTTCCAGTCACTTGTTTTACTTATTACCTATATGGTGAAAAATTCAAAATCCATGTTTCCAGCTCTGTCCCTTCCTCTTAAGACTGTACTCATGTATCTAAATACCTACGTGACATTTCTACATGGATATCTAATAACATCTCTAATGTATTATGTCTGAACAGAACTCTTTTTTTTTTTTCAATAATTTTAAAAAAATTTTTTAAAAAGATACTTAGATTACCTAAATGTTACACACAAAAAAATAGGGATTACCATATGCCCCACCTCCCACACCTCCCACAACCTCCCACATAAACGTCCTTCATTAATGTGGCACATCACCTGCAATGGATGTACACATCCTGGGGCTTTGCCACTAAGCATAGACCATAGTTCACATTGTAGACCACACTCTCTCCCACACAGTTCTGCATGTTAAATGATGATGTAAAATGGCCTGTATCTGTCATTGCAGTGTCACTCAGGACAATTCCCAAGTCCTGACAAAGCCCCTGTATTACACCTGCTTTTCCCTCTCCCTGCCCCCAGAGCATCCAGTGGCCACGGGCTCCACATCAAAGTTGTATGAGTAGAACTCTTGAATCTTCTTCCCAACTCCCCCAGCAGCTTGCTCATAGCCAGACTTCAACATTTCATTGATAGACACCCCATAAACTGATTTCCTTAAACCAAAACCAAGGGATCTTTCTAGATTTCACAAATTCCCTCATGCCCTACATCTATTCTGTCAATGAAACCTCTTGACTCTGCCTTAAAAACACTTTCCAGATTTGTCTGATTTTCTCTAAATAGGCCAAAACCATCCTAGTCCAAGCCCCCATTTTCATTCACCTGGACCACAATAATGTCTTCCTAACTGGTTTCTCATCTTCCTTTGTGCCCCTGCAATTCATTCTCTGCATAGCGGCCAAGTAGATGCAAGATAAGATCCTTCTCTGGTCTGCTTACCATCCTCAAATGGATCCGATAGCCCTTAAAGTAAAATCCAAGTTCCTTACACTGAAGCCTATAAGCTCCTTCATGATCTGGTCCCTGCCTACATCCCAGATTTCATCTCCCACCACTCTCTCCCTGGTACACTGTGATCTAGCCAAACTTGTGTCCATTATGTTCCTCAAATATCTCAACTTCGTATCTCTGCTGAGGTCTCTGCACTAGTTCTTCCCTGTACCTGGCTCCCTCTGGCCTCAGATAATTTGTATCATGGGCTCCTTCTTACTGTTTGTTCTCAGTTCAGAATTACTTTCTCAGACTCCCGGATACCAAACCACACCCCTTCCCCACCCCATATTAACCCCCCCCCTTTTTTTGGTTGTTAGCATTGTTATAACTGTTATGCAGATAGCAAAATATAGCAACTAAACATTGTCAGTGATTTACAGTATAGTTTACAATTTAGATAATACAGTTTAATAATTTTGATGATATTTACCATGTCCTGTGTCCATTACTGTAAGGTAATGAAAAACCTTCCCCATGACCACCAAACAACCCATTAGATCTTGACTGTTCCCTTCCCCCCCTAAGCACCTCTTAAAATATATGTGTATATATATATAAATAACATTTTTGTAAGCAAATACACATATATGCATATATATTTATATATCATTTTGCAAATGTTTGTATGTATTGTGAGAATTCTGATTTTTACCCACAATAAAAAAAAAAAAAAATTACTTTCTCAGGGTCACCCTTAACTACCCAACGTAACATAGGCCATCCACTTGAATAGTTCTCTTTCATGTCACCCTGTTTTATAACCTTCCTACTAGGTGTCAAGATGTGGCACTTTCTCATTGATTTAGTTCCTCATTTATTGCCAGTGTCTCCTAGTTAGAATGTGAATTCCAGGGAAGCAAGGATTGTGCCTTTTCCTGTTCCCTGAAGTGTCTGTAGTGTTCAACCAGTGTTTGTTGATTGATCAAATGCCTGCCATTCTGAGGCTTCCATGGCTGTTTCGGCTGAAAACCAATTCTAGAGGAGGTCCAATGGGTGGACGAATGTGGCTCCACATATTGTCCCAAACCCAAAGTAGCATTAAAAAAAAAAAATTCCCCGCCTCTGGTTACATTTTGGAAGAAATAAAAAACACAAGTTGCATTCTCTTAGCATTCTGATCTTGGTCTTCTCTTTGATACAGAGAAAAACAAAATGCAACTTAAAAACAAGCCTTATAAACAAGTGTGTGTCTCTGCTGTGTGGCTTTTGGTGGGTGGAGAGCTCTGGCAGTGCAGACGCAGGCCCCTGCCTAACAGCTGGTCTAACTCGCTCCTCCCTGTCCTTCACTCTCAGCACTCTCATCTCCACCCTGGCTCTGCTCGGGCAGCTTTTCTTCTCTGCATGCCCTTCCTTTCCTTCTTCTCTTGTCCAAATCTGATCCATCCTCAGCCTGGCTTGTACTCCACCCTCATCCTGGCAGCCAGATGAGCAGAGTTAATGACTTTGGATTAAATTTCTGGCTTTGTTACTTACTGACCATGTGATCTTGAATCAATGGCTCATCCTTTCTGAATCTCTGTGTTTTCATATGTGGCCTGGGGATAATAACAGTGTCCACCTTACAGGGCAGTCCTAGGGAATAAAGCCTCTGTTAGGTGGCTGGGCTTTGTGCTTGCTTACTATGCACATAAGACTTAGCTTTCAGTGTCCCTTCTGCGCTCACCCTACATGATCAGCTTCTCCTAAACCTTTTATTTCTTGGAAGTTCAATTATTCAATTTGAAAGTTAAATAGATTCTGTTCTAAATCACTAGCTGTGTTATGTGTGTAAGTCCTTTCTGTATCAAAATGCAGGTTTCTTGGGGAGCAGGAATAATCTCACACAGAAGCATAAGAACACTTCCTGCCTTCCTTTTTCAGTTGCTTCTCTGCCCATACTAATCTTAAGTGCCAGCGTTTATAGAGCACTTTACATTTTGCTGCTGCTACTACTGCTATTACTACCAGTGCTACTTTTATTACTACTCTATTCATACTTTTGTTATTACTCTTATTGTTGTAGCTCCTACTGCTATTACTAACACTGGCTAACTTTTATTGGGTACTTACTATGTGCCAGGTGTTATTCTATACACTTTACATTTGTTACCTCACTTAACAAGCCCAATAGCCAATGTAGGAGGCAGTGTGTATAGTGATAAGGAATGCAGGTTTGAAGTCAGACTTCCTGGCTTTGAATCTTGGTTCCAATGATTACTAGCTGCATGATCCTAGGAAGGTTACTCAACCTCTCTGTGCTTCTAGCTTAAAATGGGCATAATAATAGAATAGATTCAATGAGGTACTGTAAGTAAAAACTTTGAAATCTCTGAAGAGTGATTGGTTTTTCATAAACACTCAAGTGTTTAATTGTTGACATTAAAAACACTGCTTACTGTATTTAGGGGTAATTTGTCCCCCTGCCCTCTTGCCTTCCTTTGTGCTCCCAAGGCATTATGCTTTTTACAAATCCAATGTACAACATACAGGATTATATTAATCATTCACTTCCTGGACCCCCCTACCAACCTGGAAAGTTCTTTAGAGCAGGGATATGAGCCTGTTTACTGCTGTACCCATGTCACCTGGCAAGGACTGGCACATCATCAGCTTTCAAGAGATGCTTGCTGAAAGCATAAAGGGCTGCAGTTGTGAATGTGTGTTTTGAACCAAGTCATATGCTAGCTCATAACATTTAATGCTCTTAACAACTTCACATGGTGGAAAGCTCTCTTTCCTCCCTCCCTCCCTCCCTCCCTCCCTCTCTTCCTTTATTCCATACTGGTGAGGGTCATATTTTCCCCATTATAGATGAAGAGACTGAGCCTCAAGGTGGTGAGTAACTTGGCTTGGTCAAGTGGCTACTCTGTGAAGGACTCCGAATCTAAGACTTTGGACTCTAAATTCTTAGCTCCACAGTACAGACTCAATAAATACTGCATGTGCCAAATTGCAAATTGGGAAACTCAATGCATATCCTTGAATGATGAGACTTAGGCTACCCTTTTATTGGAAATAGCATCTTGGCATCACTAGAAGTAGAAAGAATACAGAATCCCTCCAATGACCTCTGAGAATGTCCAGCTCTTTGAATCAGTGAATGTACCACTAACTATGCCTATTTGCTAGCAAACCACCTAAGTCCATGCATTTTCACTCCTGGCTGCCAACCGAGTTGATTGCATGGCTGCGCCACATCAATGTAGGGAAATTGGCTGTTAATCTTTTATTACCATGTTCTTGTTCAAAGAACACTGTTCTTAATTTGCCTGTAGTGTATAGACCCAGTAATTGAAAGAACTTAAAGCTTTCTAGCTGGAGATCAATCTCCTAGTTTAAACATTTAAAAAAATCACACACACACACACACACTCTCACACACACACACACCATCTTCATTATTTCTTTATAAAATGTAATAAAACCAATCATGGAGTAGAAAAGAAAGAAATGGAAAAAAAATCACCCTTAATCCCATGACTTTAACACAATTACTCTTAGATGTAATCTTGATGATTTTTCGTCCACGTCTCTTTGGGTTTATTTTTAAAATTTCAGTACTTATGACAGTATTCATATAAGTCTGTTTCTTTACTTTTCCATAGCATTTTTTAAAATTTATTTTTTATTTATTTTTATTTTTTAAAATTTTACTGGGAGGTCCTGGGGATCGAACCCAGGTCCCTCCATATGGGAGACGGACGCCCAACCATTTGAGCCACATCCGCCCCTCCATAGCATTTTAACAGAATAATTTTTGTCATTATTATAATATGGTATTCATGACCATAATATTTAAATGATTAAATAGCATCCCCATAGTCCATTGTTAGTTTTCCAGTTCTCACAGAAAGAATGGCTTATGGCATTCAATTTTGATTTTCAGAGCCAATGAAGAAGGAGCTTGGAAATGTGGCTCTTCTTTGCCATTGCTCAGAGCTCAGAATATTGTTAGGCTTGGGGTTTTATGGTCTTCACTATTTGCAGATGTTAAAGTCATAACATCTTTGTGGAGGGACATGAGACATTTTCTGATCCAATTAACCTCATTTTGTAGATGAGATGATTGAGGCCAATTACCTATGTAATGGTGGATGCAGGTGGAAAGAAGGATGTCAGTTTTAGGAACAGCAAGGAGGCCAGTGTAGCTAGACTATAACTGTCAAGAGAGTGATGACTAGGATATAAGGACAGAGAGCCAAGTGGGGGTGGAGGTGGTTCATAGGAAACCTTATGGTTCCTAGGAGGGACTTGGGCTTTTCTTCTGAGAAGATGGGGCGACATTGGAGGAGTACAATTGTCTGACATATGTTCTGAACACACCACTTGGGCTACTGTGTTGAGAATAGAACATAAGGGGCAAGCAGCAAGGTCATGGTAGGCAACTGCAGAAATAACCAGGAGATGAGGGTGGCCAGAAGCAGCTGGCTTCTATATACATACATCTGCATACATACATCTTAGAAGAGGGTGAGGTGGTCAGATTTGCTGGCGGGTTAGATGTGGTGCATGAGGGAGAGAGGAGTCGAGGATGGCCTTGAATTCTTTTGGCTCAAATGACTGGATACCTTTCCATGAACTGAGACTGGGAAGATTTTAGGAGGAACAGAGCAGAGGTATGGGAGGGAGGCAGGAGAAGGCCAAAGTCAATAATCCACTAATGATTCAATTTGGAACATTATATGTTTGAGATGTTTATCAGACATTCAAGAGGAGAACTCAAGTTAATAGTTGGATATATAAGTCTAGAGTATATGAGAGAGGAACAGAGATATAAATTTAGAGATTTTGCAGCCTGGATGATGTTAAAGCCATGAGACTGGTTGAGATCACCTAAGGATAAAAATAGAGAAAAGGCTTAAGGACTCCACTTTGGAGAGATGAGGAGGCACGAGTGAGGTGTTGGATGATTGCATGGTATTCCATTTATGGAGGAACTTAGCCATGCCATTAGGGAAAGACATTGAAGTTGTTTTCTACAGTTCTCTAAAAGCTCTGAGGCCTACAATCTAGTAACACTTCCTTGTTCTTTGCACAGCTCTATGCCAATACCTGGTGGGCTGGGCCCCTAATCAGAGCCCTGAGAGCACCATAATAGGTCAGTGATTAATTCAGCATTTTGTATAATTTATTATAATTGTACTTGAACTGGGCTGAAGTTAACCTTTACATTGTCTCTGATAAGAGAAATTCATTCAGTTCAATCCAATAACCCTCATTAATTGTATAAATTAGCTATAAGTTAACTGTAAAATTAGTTCATCCATATCGGGTAGTGACTAGTCTAAGCAGTATTGGCGGTGAGCACAGCTAATCTGCTTACAGAAATGAGCCCTCACAGAGGCTTTCGTGCAGGCACGGTGTAGCTGCAAGGACAGCACCTCTCGCACATGGTTTTACCCTCACGTGCATCGAGCTGACCTCGCAAATGCCAAGAAGCCGCACAGCACCAGATGAGGTGTGAGCACTGGCTCTGGGACCTTGCAGGCCCGTGTTAGAATCCCAGCTCCGATTCTTTGGTGGTGTGGCCTTGGGAAAATGCATGAATCTCTTTGAGCCTCAGTTTTCTTTTCTCCATATGAGAGTATAATAATAACGCCTCCCTTAGGGAGTTAAGACTTAAATGAAATATGGTATACAAGATACATGGCGCAGTGTAGGTACCCAATAGAGATGAGTTCTCTTCCTTTTCCTGCGAGTTTAGTCTTCAGAGCCCTATTCCCCTAGAAGGGGAAAACGCTAATTCCCAATGACAGTGATTGCTTCCTTCTGGATGCCTGTACAGCACGCAAAGCTTGCTTCCATTTGGTTTTCTTGCCCTCTGTCTTGAAGTGAAGTGAAGTACTTGCATGTCTCCTACTCCAGAAAGGACATAGATCTCATTCATGGGTGTCTTCCCCCCTGAGCCCTTGGAGCAGTGTGTAGTATGTAGTGTGTGCTCAATATTCTTATCTATGATATTTACTGTATCCAGAGAATATCCATGTGGATTTGTTTACTTAGTAGTTACTTAGCTGAGTTCACAGTGTACATTTGAAGGTAATACAATGGCATTTAAAATTTTTCTTCAAATTCATTATCTGCCCTTCTGTTTCTATTAGCTTGAATCAAGGAAAGTTGGCTTGAGAATATTTATGGGATTTCCTTTTTTAGATGGGTGTTCCTGTATCTTTGGTAATTAAAAATCACCACCATCTAAACTGAGAACCAACCACAAACACTACTTAGAAAGAATTATGTGGTTTTAATTTCTCACTAGGCCTGGCTTCCTTTTTTCCTTTTTCTTTCTTTCTTTGATTAAGTGACTCCATGCCTCAACACATGCACATGCACACGCACATACACACACTTGACAAAAATGAATCACTTGTTAGGCTTACTTGTGTGGTAAATGATAAAATAATTGACGAGGTGGTTTTGATTAAGCACCAGAATTTTCAACCCCAACTGCTGTTTTTTTATGCATTTTTGGACAGAACAATAACCTACCTTGAAAAAAATATTTCTGTGACACATCCTTAATTAATATGATCATGCTTCTCTGCATATATTAGGACTAGAATAAGGTAATTCGAGTTAGCGGCAGTTCAGTGAGACTGTTCTTCTGTAAAGTGCTAAGAGGTATGTTAAAGAAGTGGTTAGTCACTGACTAGGTATTAGAAATGCAAAGCTACCATTCACTGACCTCTTACTGTGAACGAGGCACAGCGCTGAGCATTTTCCAAATATTATTTTCATAACAGCCTCGTGAAATAGGCGCCATTTTGGCTTACTTTACATGTGGAAATTGAGCTTTGAGAAGTAAAACTAGTCCAACAGGGTGCCCTGGCTCCTAAGTGGTAGAGCGGGGTTTACATCCACAGCTTCCCATTCCAAGATCCATGCTCTCGCCCGGCACTGAGAATTTGTTTGTAAACTAGATGCAAAGATGAAACACTCACGCAGAGGGTCTTTCAGGTGCTCTTAGTCTAATAGGAGTCATAAAATAGAGGAAAAATAACGAATCTAAAGGAGAAAGTGGGGCCTTAAGGAAGACTTGAAAAATGATGTGGCTATTCAGAAAAAGGAGAGGTTGTTTTCTAAGTGGTATTTCCTTCTCCTTCATTTTCAACCAAGCCAGCACCTCCTCCAAGAAGAACATTTCTTGACTGACTAAATGTTCCTCCTCTGTGGTTCCACACCCCCAGATACTTATCTTGTCAGAGCACTTAGGCCACAGCAAGTGCTGAAATGCATGGAAGGTTAAACTTCTTTGCACATGGTAGACACTAAATGACCATATGGAATGGATGAGTGAATGGGATGCATGCTTTATGGAAGATGTGGTGTGTAAGAGGAGGTCTGGGGGATGGGGAGGATTTGCATATATAAAGTTGAGGGTGGCAGTATGGAGAGTATTTCCAACATGAAGGATAAGTTTTACCAAGTACACAGAGATCAGCAAATATTGGGCTTCAATGAAGAATGGTGGAGAATGATTTTGTTTTCCATGCCAGGTTCAAGAAGGTCAGCAGTGAGATAAGACTTGAGTTGCAGGCTTGGGTCAAATGTAGTTCTAGCACCTTAAGTTCCAGGCCATGAGATTCACATTTTTTCTTCTCAAATCAGGCGGAGTCCTTGCAAGTTTTTGAATGAATTTGTGATTTCACAAGATTAATTGGGCATATAATCTTTGGGATATTTTGGGATGGAACAGAGCATACTAGAAAGAGTTTTGGAGCTGAGACAGACCTGGTTTTGTACCCTACTGGGTGGTTTACTGGATTGCCTTGGACATATAACTTAACCTCTCTCAGCCTTACTCAGTTTTCTTATCTATAGAGCAGAATAATAAGAAATACTTGTAGGGTTGTTATGGAGATTACAGAAAGAGCAAATCATGTGCTTATCTTAGTCCCTGGTAAGTAGTAAAAGCTCAAGAGAAAGTAGTTACTAAGATTAAAATAGGTCATAGAAGGTAGAGACTGAAAAAATGAACTCTGGTTAGGAAATCTGTGCAAGTGTCTGGGTGAGGTCCCAGGATGTCCTGCACCAGAGAAATGGCAGAGAGTTAGTGAGGCGGACGGAAGTGAGAGGCTTGCAATTCATAGGGAGTAAGAGTCAGAAGGAGAGCAGAAAGGGGCTCTGAGATGATCTTGAACACAAGTATCAAATATCTTAGAATCTTATTGAAGAAACCAATTTCATGCAAATGGAAGGATTAGAACACTGAGCCCCAAATGAGACAGTGTTGGATAAACAAAATAACCAGTAATAGGTCACAGGTAAGCAGCTGTAGTTTATGGAGAACCTGTTTTGTGCCAGAATGTATGATGGAAACCAGCATATATTTCCTCATTTAATACTCATGTTAGAATTGAGGAAACTGAAGTGTCAAGGGATTTAATATTTTTCCAATGATAGAGATCTGTTAGGTGGTTGAGCTGGAATACAAACCCATAGGAATACATGTATTCATAGTCATTCTGCAAGTAAGTAGAACAGACCATGAATGTTCAAGAAAAGAATTAAGTTGGGTCCTAAAGTATGGGGTGGGTTGCAATAGGGATACCTAGGAAGGGGGTATTTGAAGCACGAGACAGAGTATGACTGACATGTTCGGAATCAGACCCTCTGATCATGAAGTGATGAGGAAACTAGCATAATAGGACAGGGTTATATTTTATATCTCCTGCAGAAAAAGTCATGTGATTCTTGGTTTTTCCAATATAAAGTTGACTATAAAGCAGATATATTTCCACATAAACTCTCAATATACAATATAAATTCATGAAAAACAAAATCAGCAATAAACTGATTTAAAACTTTACAAAAGTGGTAAAGATTTTGGCAAGTAATAGGAGTGTTGCATTGCTCTTATAACCTAGAATTATTCTCTATTCTCTGCTGTCTTTCCTTTGTAGGCACAACTATTTTCTTCTTCTTCTTCTTCTTCTTCTTCTTCTTCTTCTTCTTCTTCTT
>JAKSZT010054489.1:18042372-18254864 GCA_026826555.1 Tolypeutes matacus
TTCTTCTTCTTCTTCTTCTTCTTCTTCTTCTTCTTCTTCTTCTTCTTCTTCTTCTTCTTCTTCTTCTTCTTCTTCTTCTTCTGCTCCCTGGTCTATTAGAATTTCTCCCAGACTTGGCATTCCTTTGAACATTTCCTGTAGGTCTTCCTTGCTCTGTGAATCTCTGCTGTCACTATTCCTCCACCTCTGCTCATTTCCTCAACTAGGATATTTAAAATGTTTAACAGGCAGATGAGAAGGATGTGGCTCAAATGGTTGGGCGTCTGTCTGACATATGGAAGGACCTGGGTTCGATCCCTGGGACCTCCCGTTAAAATAAAAAATTATATATATAGAAGGTGCATGGGCTGCCAGGCTCTGTGTGGTGGTGAGCCGCCAGGCCCCAGGAGCCATGCAGCAAGATGATGACGTAACAGGAGAGAGACGTAGGGGAGAGACAAGACAAGATGCTCCGAAAGCTCCGAAAACCAGGAACCGAGGTGGCGCATGTTAAAAGTCACCATGAACAGTTTGCTAAGCACATATATAAATTCAACTTGGTGAAGCAGTAAAAGGAGAAAGAATTAAGTGCAGAGGAAATAGGTTCAGGGAAGGTGCTTTCCAGGAGACTTAATTTACCAGAACTTTGAAAATGAAGCCTCACTATCAAGTGCCAAGAGTGGCTTTCTTGTTAGGCAGCAAGGGACATTCAACAGAGGCCCTGTGGGTTGTCTATAAAGAAGTCCCCAAGGGTCTGGAAAGTCCAAATTCAACCAGAAAGCAGACACATTTGTTTAGCTATTTGCTTGCTGGGTAAAAGTGACCTTTGCAGAACCATTTTTAGTTGTTGTCATGGAGGGGTAGTCCAGCTAGTTTGATGGCAAAAACTGTTGGGGTAAGAGTAGGATTGCTTTTCCATAAATACCCTTTTAAAAAAATCAATTTTGTTGATACATATTAATAAAGCATAAATCCAACCAAAGTGTAAAATCAATAGTATTCAGTGTAATCATATATTTGTGCATTCATCACTTCAATCTTCTTAGAGCATTTTCATTATTCCAATAATAATAATAAATAAAAAACAAACAAAACTTACCACCTCTCAATCTTTTCAACCATCTTATGCCACAGCTCAAGAATCTTCTATGGCTCCCCAAGGTTTACAGTCAAATTCATGGTAGTGTTACCCCAGAGAATTTTACATGACATGACCTTGGTCAATTTTTTCATCATTGCTATCATTTCCCATTCTTCAAGCTACAGCCAAGCTTCTCTGTCCAACCACTAAACAAAAGGTCATATGCTTGCTCCTCATTTTTGCACACCATAATCAACATACATGCATTTGCTTCCATATTCTTATGACCTGACCTTTAATGCATTGCTCAAGTTTCAACTTTAGAATGTTCTTTCTTGACCTGCTGAGCCCACAGTGAACTCTCCTACCCTTACATTGACTAGATGAACTCAGGGTCCTTTCAGTCCTGAAATCCTAAGTTTATGAAGTATCACCTCTATCATTCCTCTGTCATTCATATTTATTCCTCCAGGCTGTCATCTTACCAATATTTCTGTAGTATAGATTTCATATATATAAATTCCATGGTGGGCCACACTATATAGTATATTAGCTATGAGTCCTATTCAAGTTACTTAATTTCTCTGTTTCTTGGTTTCCTTTTCTGTACCATGGAGATCATAATAGGAACTACATTAAAGAAAGAAATACATGGAACATTATTTAGAAGAAATCCTCAGAGAAGGAATACGCTAATTCACTATTATTAGGTATTTTGTGCTTCTTTGCTTCTACTACCCCCAGGACAGTAATATAGTAAATTCCCAGTTTCTATTTAGAGTATAGTTTCTCATATGTTCATTTAATTCATGCATATTCAACTATACATTCTTTTATATGTAATTACAATATTATAAAATTATATTTTGCACCTATATTTTACATATGCACCAGAATTGCTGTATACGTCATATATTTATATATTGATAGTACTATGACAAATTATATACACAAATATGTATATTATTCTTTTTGGGGCAATTTAAGGGATTCGTATGGGTAATTTTAGCTATATGTAACTTCTTCACATGGTATTAAATTCACCTCCATTTCACTGAGCTTTTCCTATGTGGTAGATGGTTTACATATATTCTTTCACTTAATCTTTGTGACACCCATTTCTAAGAAGAGGAATCTAAAGCCCAAGCTCGCACAGCCAGAAACCGTCACACCATCACTCCTACACCTTTGGCCACTCCCATCGTTATTGATTGTCTGGCTGTCATGTAACAGGCATGCTCCCGTGTGAGCAGTGGTCAGCAAGGAAGACTTGCAACAGGCCATCCTTACAAATATGGCCTTGTCACTTGGCCTCATGAGAGCTTTGTGCAGCCTCCATGACTGAGGCATCTGCAGTAGGCTGGGGATAACTCTTTTAGTCCAATCCTCTCTTTCTTTTAGGGACATGTAGTGTGTCCTGCAGGAAAATGCCAGCTGGGGCCTGAAGCCAGTCCCTGACTTGGTATCCACCAGTTGATCTAGGTATGGCTCTGATTTCATCGAGACAACCCCTCTTGAGTAGCAAATCATGGCATTGTTCAAGGTGGAAGTCATCAGGCATCCTGCACAGGAACCTTTTCAGCCCCACACTTTGAGCTGTTTGATTTGACTAGAGGGGGTAACTAATTGGAAGAGAGTTGTCTCATTGCTCAGGACTCCCCAAAAGTTCTTTATTATATGAATAGAATAGTAAAATGCTGATTGGCTAATTGTTGAATTCCACAAACATTTGCTCTGTGCTGCGCCCCAGGCATAAAAACTATACTACCCTCTCACTTAAGGAGCATATAAACCATCTACAGTCCATGGTAAATTCCACATTTCCTTTCTACTAAGGCAGTTTACTGGCTGCACTTCTGTATGGTTTGCTCATTATCTGTAAGTTCTGTGTGTTCACCCAGGTTGCTGATGCTTGTCTTGGCTGGAAAAGAAGAGTGACCAAAAAGTGTGGGACAATACAGGTGGCAGCATGCTCACAGAATGAGAAATTAGGAGATGGATGCTCGAATCCTAGCTCCACTACCTACTTGAAAAGAGACCTGGGACACTGAATTAAAACTCTCCAAGCTTCAGTGTTTCTGTCCGCAGAGCAGATTTCTTCACACTGCTGTCGTGATTATCCTATCTAGGAACGTTCTTGAGAGTACTCTGCAAACTGTCAGGCATTCTTATTTCATATGAGGTTAGAGTCACTACATTATATTGTAGTTGACATTTTGGAAATCTAGAAATCCATATTTTAATTCAACAGACTATTAATGAGATCATTCCATCACCTGGCCTTTTTGTAAATGGGAGTTGATGGTTTTATTTCCTGTCTTTTCGGAGCTGGCAATTGGTTAAGTCCATATAGACTGAATTCCCTGAAATGGATCAGGCACCTAACAGAGTTTCTGAATGTCAATGATTATTCTTTCCAAAGCAAAGATTTGTGACCCTAAGTTTGAGAAAGGATCTGTGGGCTAACTGTGGGTGAAGAGAGTACAGAAGTGATGGAATATAAGCCGGTGGTTCATGAGATTTATGAGATACAATATTTGAAATTTGGATTACCCCAGCGCATCTAAGCTTACCTTCTAGTCCCTGAAATCAGGTTCTGGATGCTGCCATGATGCAATAGTAGTCTTTCATTTCTGGTTGTGTGGTCTATTTAGATGAGGTCACTGTTCAATTAATGTGGAAAGTCAGGAGTGTTTTGATCTACTTCCAGGGAACTAAATTTGATACAAAGTCCATTTCTTCTTAGCGATGACTCATACTGTTATTCAGGATAAAGGGAGTCTTAGCATGAAGATGCCAAGATACTAAGTAACGCATAAGAGAAGTGTGGATGACAAGACCACAGAGTGGTTAGCTGAATGAGCTTTAGAACCAGACTTGGGTTTTTCCTGGTTCTGCCACTTCTGAGCGGTGTGATACTGAGAAAGCTATTTAACCTTTCTAAGCTTTATTTTCATCGTAACAATAGCCCCCACCTCCCACGGTTGTTTTGAGAAGCAAAAGAAATAAAGCATATAGAATACTTGACATGCATTGAGATATTCAAAATTTTAACGACTCTCGCCTTCATTGTCATCACTGTCACTGCGACCTGCATCATTATCATCACCTGCCTTGACTTCTCCCTCTCTTATTTGAAATAATGTTCCATCTTTCTTTACTTCTAAAAAATTATTTAATGTCTTAGTCTAGAAACTCATTTGGACCTGAAGCTAACTGTTGAGGGGAAGAGTGGACTATGCCTCTAGATTCCCAAATGAAAATGGCCAAAAACCCACCTAGCTTTTCAAGAACCCAGCAGTTAGAGGATAAAGTATAGACCCCAAAACACTTACAATACAGCATTTCTTTGGCTGGGATTGCCTTGCTCCTTCCTCACACTCATCAGAAATGGTGCTTGGAATCCCAGAGGGTGTAAGATTCACATTCTAGGCAACTAGTCTGTGGTAATTACCATTGCTTACTATCTTCCATCTTCCATTTGCTCATTTATTCATTCATTTGTTCACTTATTCATTCAATCAACAGTTACTTTGTGCATGTTATATAACAGGATAGGGGTATAAAGGAGAGACATGATGCCTGTTCTAATGAGACATCTATACTAATGAGGGGTGTTAAAAAGTAAATAGACATTGCAAGTCAGTATAATTAAGGCTACAATGGAGGAGATGTAGGGTGTTGGGAAGCACAGAAGAGGGCTTCCTCACAGGTCTCCTTGGATCAGAGAAGGAATCCATGAAGGTTGATGTTGAAGCTGGATCTGGCCAGTTACGGACAGAAACTGCAAGTGGCCCAGGCAGAGGGCACAGCACGTGGCTAAGAGAGAACTCCATCTCTCCACTCCTCCAGGGCACCAGCAGTCAATATTGTCAAGATTGCCTACTCTAGGCGGCCTAGCCCTTTTGATTTTTACTTCTCTTTTCTTGAGAACTTGACCATAGATTTCAGGCATGAGGCAATCTGAATGCTAGCCAGCAGCTAATCTTGGAATTATTCTTCCATGGCCTTTGTGTGCTGTCTCTCTTACAGGGATGCCCAGAGGTTGCAATAAACCTGGTCAGGACTCTCTGTGATGTGTAATTCTGTATCCTACCTTAAACTGATCTTTCTCTCTCTCTCTCCCTCACTTCCTTCCCCCTGCCTATGGTACACAAACCATGTTGAAACTGCAAATCTGAGGCAAAATAGCTCTCTAGAATCATATAACAAGTTGACAGCAGGACCAGGAATTTGAGACAGATTACAACTCTATGAACAAAATCCCTGTACACATAATGAATTTTCAAGCTTCCAAAAATATTTTCCATGCTCTTCTCTCTACCTTGAATGTCCTTCTCTACCTCCTGCAAGTCTCATCTAAAATGTCACCTCCTCTGTAAAGGTTTTGCACAACTCCCCATTCCCTCTACTTCCTGTTCCACCATCCTAATCCTGGGAAGAATTAGCCACTTGCCCTTATGCACTCCCTAGCATTTTGTTGAAGCCTATTTAATCTGTCATTTGTACTTGTATATGTTGGTCTCCTCCAGTTGTAAGTCCCATAAAGATGGGAACTATCTATTAGTCATCTCTGTAGCCCTAGCACACAGTAGGTCCTCAGTAACTATGAAATCCTTAGAGATTTTGTATCTCATTTGAGTCAAGGTGCCTTTCAGATTAAAGTCATCTGCAAGAGTTTTCCCCCTGAAATCCCATGTTAGGTCATATCCCCTTCCAAACAATCTTTTATCTTGACAGCTTTCTTGGAGCTGGAGAGTTATGTGGGCCTCGCTATTGGGCAATGTGCAAACAGAAAACTCCTGTGATGGATGGGCAGGAGATTGCCATCAAATACAAGGACTTGATAAACCAGTATTTTAACAGAAGCAAACACAAACCATGGTTATCCAAGCAGATAAATCCCGGGACTCCTCTCTCTGTCTTAAACAGGATTTCCTTGATGAATTCTTTGGTCTTCTTGGAAATATCACCATGTTCTCTGCTGCCTTCGATTGCAGTTTTCAAATCCAGCGGTCTGGGGCCGGGCCCACGTGGCTGGCTCAGTGATGACTGATTACATAGTCTGATCTATTACATAGTCTTTCCCAAACTCACTGTGGCATAAAATTAGAGTAGCAGAGATTTTGGCACCTGAAAGAACTGGGTTCAAATCCTGGCTTTACCGTTTGCAACTTTGGGCCAGTTTCTCTGCCTCTCCAAGCCTCAGTTTCTACATCTCCAAAGTGAAAAATAATGCTTTTTTCCTGGAAGGGTTTTGTAGAGGATTAAAGGTGATAATAAAAAGGGTAAAAAGCAGAACCTGGCATATTCTGGGCACTTTGCAAAGATGAGTCCTCTCTCCTTCCAGGGGAGTGGGGAGGCAGAGGTGGACAAGAGATTTGGAGATACCCCTTCTTGAGGGTGCAAAAAGCTGCTCAAGGAAGCAGCATTTTGCACTGGGTTTGTTCTCCTTTTTCGGATGAAGGTCAGTGCTTTGCCCTCTGATCGCTGTCTGGTTTCCCTCCTTGGTCTCACTGCAGCTGCCTGAAACCACCGATTGTTCTTTTTCTGAATGGAGCCCTGGGGGGCCCCTGCCTTCCCACCACAGGGGTGGTTTGCGCCTCCCCCATTCTTGCGTCCTTGCCCTGTTCCACCCCCGTGTTGCTGTTCAGTGACCATTTCCCAAATACCCGGAACTCAAGAGGAGTACCGAGAAGGGCAGCTATTCTTTTACTCTTGGCCCAGCACTTCGACAAGTAGCACATCCTGTTAGAACAAAATCGGTATTGAAAGCACTAGGTAATTTTAACACGAGCACCCCTCCCTGTCACATCCCCCATCCTTTCAACTTCTCCTAGAGGTGTGAGAGGGGTGAGGTTGGGGTGAGGATCCTTCTCACAGGTGGCAAGGGAGCAGAACAGGCGCCTTGCCCTGCCCCTGCCACTTGCTCGGGTATTAAAAAAGGTATTTTATCGACTTCTCTGAATTGTTAATCTATGCACATAGGACAAAATTTTAAAAGGTACCAAGTGGTTTCCAGTGACAATCTCCTTCCCACTCTTGTCCTCCAAACCTAAATTATCCACCCCAGAGACAAGCCCTGTTGCTAGCTTCTTGTGTATCTCTGCAGTATTCTAAGCATATATATATATATTTACATATATATATATGCTTAGAATACATATATATTCGTATGGAAGGTGACATGCTATATACATTATTTTGTACTTTGGTTTTCTACTTTCCATAGTAGTGTGCAGTTCGTTTCCACATGGGTGATAGATATGGACCTTTCTTCTGCACTGAGGCATAGCACTCATTTATATGCATGAATCAGAATTTATATTTATATTCAACAAATTCTCCACTGATGGGTATTTAAGTTGTTTGCAAAAATGCAACAAATAAGCTTGTGCATATGTCTTTCCTCTGATTTAGTTCTATACCCATTGAAAAAATATGAAGGTGGAGGTACTGCAAGCTGGTCAGCAGAGCAAGCAACTGGAATATCTAGAATGTTCCCCCAAAATTCTTTGTGTCCTCCTGGCGAAGCCTCCTCTGAAGACCGGCTCATAGGTCACTTCCTGTTTTAAGCCTTTCCTGACCAGCTTCAGCCAGGGAAATTTGCTCCTATACCTTTTGAGTTTCTAGGAGGTGGTTCCCAAACTGTAGCTATGTCAAGACTCCCCTGAAGCCTTATTAAAACTCAGGCTGCTGAACCCCTTCCTCCCCAAATTTCTTCTTCAGAAGGTCTGCTGTGGTGTCTGCAAATGTGTGTGTCAAAAAAGGTCCTAGGTAATGCTGATGCTTTTGGTTGGGATGACACTTGGAGAACCAGTGGTTCTGACCAGTGTGCTGGCTCAGGGGCTATGGCAGATAGAGAAATGCGACCTATAAGTGGTCGCCCCACCTGCTTAGTTCACCTCTCAGTGACCACTGCTTGGTGCATCTCTTACAGACAACCCTCACCCATTAGCTGTTCTTGAAATACTCAACCTGCCTTTCCTCATTAGGTGAAAACCTTCATGAGGGCAGGGACTAGCCACATGTCTATTCAGCACTCTAGCTTCAGGTACAGCCCCCAAGAACATAATAGGTGGGCAGTAAAAATGTTAATTTGCCCTTCTCCTCACAAGGCTAAACTCATTAAGGCCAAGGGCTCTACGTCCTTCAATCTCTGTCTTCTCCATCTCCATTGCCACCAGCCTTCTCTTAGCTGGTTTATTGCTGTTTAACTGGTCTTCCCAATTCTACTCTCACTTCTCTTTCAATCCATCTCCCTAAGGAAGACAGATGGATATTTTATTTTATTTTTTTACAACTTTCTTCTCCCTTTCTCTTTCTTGTAAACATATCCTCCAGAAAATAGCTCTCTGAGTCTGCTCAATTTGCTTAGTTCATATCAGTGAGGTCATGTACTGCTCATCCTTCAATGCCTGACTCGCTTCACTCAAAATAAGGTCCTCAAGATTCATCCATGTTATCCCATCTGTTAGCAATGTATTCCTTCTTACAGCTGAGTAATATTCCTTTGTAGGGTTGTACCACATTTTGTTTATCCATTCATCTGTTGATGGGCATTTGGATTGATTCCAACTTTTGGCAATAGTGAATAATGCCACTATGAACATTGGTGTGCATATATCTGTTCATGTCTTCTTGCTTTTAATTCTTCTGAGTATATACTCAGCAGTATAATTGCTGGATCATATGGAAGTTCTATAGTTAGTTTTTTTGAGGAACCATCAAACTGTCCTACACAATGGCTGGACCATTCCACATTCCCAATAGAAGTGTATGAGAGCTCCCATTCCTCCACATCCTCTCCAACACTTATATTCCTCTGTTTTTTTAATAGCCACCAGTCAAATGGGTAAGATGGTCTCTCATATTTTTTTTTTAATTTTTTAATTTTTTAAAAAGATACTTAGATTACACAAATGTTACACAAAAAATGTAGGGATTCCCATACGCCCCACCTCCCACACCTCCCACAACCTCCCACATAAACATCCTTCATTAGTGTGGCACATTAATTGCAATTGATAAACACATCCTGGAGTTTTGCCATTAAGCATGGACCACCATTCTGCATGTTATATGATAATATAAAATGGCCTATATCTGTCATTGCAATGTCACTCAGGACAATTCCCAAGTCCCGAAATAGCCCCTGTATTACAACTGCTTTTTCCTCTCCCTGCTCCCAGAGCCTCCAGTGGCCACTGGCTCCACATTGATGTTGTAATTTCTTCCACTGCTTGAGTCACAATATGTCTATAGCAGAATACCTGTAAGTCCACTCTAGTCCATAGCTCTTCCTCCCATCCTGAGGAGTCTGGGATGGTGATGTCCACTCCACCTCCAATTGAGAGGGGGTTTATATTCCATGGGGAAGATGGATGGGATTATTCTGCTTGCAGCTGCAGACTCTTTCCATTCCCTGGGATGGCCGTTGTCCATCATCATCTCCCTGCCGGTTATGCTGGGTGAATCCAGTGAGCCATAGAGTAGGAGTTGTTGCTCCATTGAGGTTCCGGGCTAGCTGGCACACGGACAGCCCAAAGACTCAAGTCTCTGGATGTACACCTACAAACTCCAGCACTGAGTATAGGTTTGAATAGAAGGGACAGATGAGCCATGTTCAGGGAAGACATAGTTGAGTTCAACTCTGTCACTCTCAGGAGCACAAACTTCAAAGTAGGGCCCACTGGCAAGGCACCAAACTCTGGAGCTATCTGCCCTGACATAGAAACTGGGTGTCTTCAGAGCCTTCAGGAACCCCACTATTTGGGGTGATATCCACTTAGGAATTCTATGAGATCCTATTGAGATGTGCGTAAGTGTTACCTCTGGGATGACTTCCCGACTCATTTTGAAGTCTCTTAGCCATGTAAACTCATTTGTCTTTACCCTTTCCCCCTTTTACTCAAGGTCTTTTTCCAGTCGCATTGGCAGTTGGTGCTTGGTAGCAATCCCTTGGTGCCAGGGAGGCTCATCCCCAGGAGTCATGCCCCATGCTGGGAAGAAGGTAATGCATTCATATGCTGAGTTTGGCTTAGAAAGAGGCCACATTTGAGCAACAAGGAGGCTCTCAGAAGACAACCCTTAGGCACCCCATAACAATAGGCTAAGTTTCAATTTCAAGAGCAAAGACTTATAAGGTTAGTCATCAATATCAAGGGCCCATCCATGGATCATCCTCCTTCACCAGTCACTGCCCCTGCATTTGGGGGACTCTTGCTACTCCCTTAGAGAATGTGGCAGAGCTCTCCAGGATTCAGTATTCTCTCATTTATTGAGCGATTCTCCACCCACTATGACAATGCCCCGTGAGCATTTCAACATTTTTATGTACCTTATATTTAAGCTCAGGTGAACTTCCTCCCATGCATGTCCAGATGGATATTTTAATAACATAAGTAGGAAAGATTGACAGCTACCTTAACTTTCATCAACCAGTGATTATTTAATAAATGAGCATATATCCAGATCAGTGCATATGAAATGTCCTGATTCTTTCTTATAGCTGCATGCCGCCTCATCTCCATGCCATTCAGTTGATTTAGTGCTATGGACTTGGTGGGGGAGAGCAGCCTGATTTGACTAAATCTCTACATACAGCATATTTCCACTAATTTTTTTTTTAATGGTAGTTTTCAATTGACACGAATTGCCCCAGAATCTTATGTATTTGGAAATATCAAAGAGCTCATTGGTAGAGAATTTCTGGTGACAGGACCACAGAGGCTATGCTCAAGAACTTGGACTTTATTTTGTAGGCAACAGGAAACATGGAAATGTACAAATTGGGGTTGATTTGCATTTTAGAGGTCTTCCTCATGGCTGCAATAGGGAGCTTGGCTTTAAAGGGGTCAAGGATGGAGGTAGGGAGGGCAGTCAGAAAGCTCTCCTAACAGTCAGGTGAGCAGTGATGAGGGTTTTGGTTCCAACAGTGATAACAGTGTCAGACAGAAAATTGACAGGATTTGGTCTTTGCATAGTGTGTGTGTGTGTATGTGTGTGTGAGTGTGTTAGTAAGCATGCGTATGTTTGTGAAAGAGGGACAGAGAAAGAGAGTGTGTGTGTTTGTGTGCTTGTGTATGTGTTGTATATGTGTGAAGGAGAGAACATGTGTTCCTGTTTGTAGCATTTGTGCACATGTATGTGTTTATGTGTGTGCATGTGTGCTCCAGGGGTGATGCTTCTGAGAAAGAGGGAGGTTTAGCGATGACTTCACAGTTCTTGGTTCTGTAACTGGATAGTTACTGGATAGTTGGTGGTGTCATATATTGAATCTTAGAATTTGGAAGGAGTGGGGAGGATGAATTCAGTTCAGGCCATGTTGAGTTTGGGATGCTTGTGAGAGAAGTCCCACGGGGAGTTAGACATTCCAATCTGAGCTCAGAAATGAAACCAGAGCAGGATTTATATATGTATATTTGAGTTATTAGCATACTCAACTAGAATCCTCCAGGAAGAACATGAACTGAGAGAACTTCAGAGGCTTTGGACATCACCACTGTTTGGGGTGGGCAGAAGATGTGGATTCTAGGAGGTGACAGAGAAGGAAATAGTGAAAAGGGAAGGAAAACCAGCCAAAGGAAAGAAAAGAAGGGTTCAAGGCCAGTGAATGGTCAGACAAGGAGGTAGCTGGTGACCTCTGGGAGAGAAAGTGCAGTGATATGGAGCAGGAACTCAGGGTGTGGGAGGAAGGCAAAGCCAGGGAGAGGGGTCAGCCCTCTCAGTAAGTTCAGAGGAAGGACAGGGACTGACGAGGCTGCAACTAGAGGTTTCCATTCTGGCTTTACTGAATTTGACTTGGTTTATGTTTGCTTTGAAAACTGATGGACTTATGTAAGTATTTACTAATCTATAGCTTTACCACAGAAAAACCTTAAAAATATTTTTAGAAAATTCCTGACAAATCCAAAGCTTAAAAAAAAAATAGGAGAGGAAAAAAATGCCAAGGTTATCCTTTGATTTTTGTGGCATTTTCTTCCAAGTTGTGTGACAAGCATTGCAGGAAGGCAGGAGGAGTGATCATTTTAAACATTGTTTTAAGCATCTGCTAAAGTAGCCTGGCAGTCAGAATTCATTAAATATTGGTGCTGGAAAGAACTGTATGGATTGCCTCCCCCGACCTCAGTCTACAGCCAGTGACCTTGGGCAACTCACCTCACCTCTGGGGAAGCTGGGCTGGGTGTCTCACTAGTACAACGAGGCCCTTGGATGGGGACATCACAAGCATGGCTCACTGAGGCTTGACAACTCTTAGCTGGGAAGGATTCCACTTAATTCAGCCCCAGCTGGGCACAGCACAAGAAGGAAGGGATGAGAACTTAGGAAATGTTCTCCCGTCCACGCCTTTATACTTAATGCAGCAAATCTGCTCTTTTGTGCCAGGTACCAAATGCCAGCATATCAGAAGTTTCACAGCTGATTAGATTTCTAAAAGTTTGCTGGCATTTCACTTTTCCAACTGCTTTCCCCAAGGTCAAAATAAAATTGCTTTCAGAACGATCTCTAGTTGAGAGCAAACTTTAAACTTGATTTTGTTACTAACTTAATTACCCACCACTGTGGAGCAGTGGCTGTCCTCTGTCCTGTGGTCAGAGTCACCTGAAGGGTGCGTTAAATCCCAGACTGCTGGGTCCCAGTCCCAGAGATTCTGATTCAGCAGGTCTCGGCTGGAGCCTGAGGCTTTGCCTTTCTATCAAGGCCCAAGGTCATGCTGACGCTGTCAGTCCAGGGACCAGCTTTGAGAACCGCTGAGGAAAGACGCCTGGTTTGCAGAAGGCAGGTGACTCAGTATCTTTAAGCCTCAGTTTCCTCATTCACTGAATGGGGATCTAGGGGCCTCACAAACCCAGAGCATAGATTACAAGAGAAGGAAAAGGAAGAGTTGGAACAAAAAAGAAAAGCAAGCTTATTCTTTCATTTTAGTGGTATTTTCTTCCAAGCTGGGGCAGGGAGAATGATTGTTTGAAGCACTGTTTCAAGCATCTGTTAAAGTGACTGGCAGTCAGGATTCCTTAAATATTTGTGCTGGGAAGAAATGTTTGGATTGCTTCCCCCAACCTGTCTACAGCCTTCCACTCTGTTCTGTGGAAGCCTCTTCTTCTTTCATCTCATTGGCCAAACACGGATAGTGCTTTCACCCCTGGAACCACCTTAAATTAAGATTTCTGTCTCTGTCCTTGAGACCCAGAGGACTTCAAGGACTGGAACTGCGTTTTAAAAGTTGTGTTTTTTTTTTTTTTTGGGGGGGGGGGTATGGGGTGGACATATAGCATAGTGGTCAGGGATCAGACAGAACTAGGTTCAAATCTTGGCCATGTAACTTATTAGCATGGTAACTTGAGCAAATGACTTGTGCTCACAGAGACCCAATAGCTCATCTCTAATGTGGAAATAAAAAATAAAATTTACCTATTAGGATGATTGTGAGGAATACAAGAAATAGGGATATAGACGCTTGGAATGCTTTTGGCCCCACAGTAAAGACTAATAAATGGTGGTTATTGTGTACTTGAAAATGCCCAAAACAATGCAGGCGCATAGTAATTACTCAATAAATGCTGGAACCCACCTGACCTGAACAATGTCCAAGCAGGCAGCTAAGGTATTAAAAGAATAACCCAAACAACCAAGAACAAGAACAGAAACAAAATAGCCTGTCTTTGCCTTGAAAGCCTTCTGAGTGATCCCTTGTGGGCAGTGATGGGTGGGCGCCACGCTGCCCTGGGCAGGTGAAGGGAAAGAGCCGGCACCGTGTCGTGAGGCACAGCCAAGATGGTTTGTCTGCAGCAGCAGTTTATGTAGGCTCTTCGCCAGATCCTAGAGGCGGCAGAAAAGCCCGGGGAGCTGAGAAAGGAGGGGGGAGCAAGGAAAAAGCAAAGCAGCCTTTGCAATTATCTCCCTGAGACTGTTTAGAATGTAATGTTCTTCTCCGCCCCCTTTCCTTTTCATGCAATTTTCCTCACAGAATGAACACAATGGAGAACATATTCCAGACTGCCAAGCTTGCTACTAACTCTAACAACCCAGGCACAGGGACAGATAAGGGAAAAAAAAAAAAAAAAACAGAAGCAATTTATTTTCCAGCAGAGATTTGAGAGACTGAAGCTAAGAAATCCAGTTATATTTGAACATCACATTACCTGCCCACTTAATGGTTTGGGTATGATCTGTACTTGATGTTCAGCAAGTTTCAATAGTTGTTTTCCGTGGCCGGGGGCAGGAGGATTGCCTCTACCACGAGATTACCCCCCACCATACACTTGATTGGATGGGGATGTCAGCCTGATATGCTCCACCTGGATTCTCATGTAAGTGTTTAATTGTCCAAAATTTCTTCTCACCTGTTTCCAAGAGGAGAGGAGAGATTCGAGCATCATGACTCCACCTCAGGGTGCCAAGTGGTCCTTGGCAGACACAGGACAGAGGAGCAGGGGACATCAGGGCGCAGGTGCCCTCTGACTTCCCTGCCTCCCTCCACCTCTTCCCCCACTTTCTCCCCTCCCTCCCTTTTCCCATTCCTCTCCGCTTTTCATGCACTGCCCTGCCACCCTATGCCTACCCTAATATTTCCCAACCCTTCAACCTGAAGCTTAAAAGAGCAGCCAGGTGGTTTTTGATACCTATCACCAAGTTGTCCTCCTGAAAAGTTGGATGTTTCCTTCAGCAGAGTCTAAAAGCATGCTGAATTAGAACAACCATGTTCTTTTTGTTTTGTTTCAACAAATCAGTTTTAATGATACATATTAATAAAGCATAAATCCATCCAAAGTGTACAATCAATGGTATTTGGTGTAATCACATATTTATGCATTCATCACTTCAATCATTCTTAGAGCACTTTCATTATTCAATAATAATGAAACAAACAAATAAACAAACAAACAAAACTCTCACCTCTCAATCTCTCTGTGCTTCCCCTGCCATACATAGCTATTCTTTTTCCTTCTCTCTAGTGTATTTGTCTTTATATTCTGTAAAAAGTCTTATATGTGTAATGTCAGCAATATTTGTGTTTTACATGACAACCATGTTCTTTATTGCTCTTTGTACTCACATGACCTGCCTGGTGGACCAGCTTTCTCAGGATATATTTTGATGCCATTGAATAGATGAAGTACTGCCCTGCCATACCTTGGTTCTCCTGGGACCCACATTCATCTCTGAGGGGTCACATGGAGCAAAGCCCCGTGGTCTCACCCCAGACCATCCTGGAGCAGCCAGTCCCCCAGCTGTCACACTGGCTCATCTCCCACGCACAAGTGAGTTGAATCAAGATCAGCTGCTCATGGCCCATATCAAAACTGCCGGTCCAACCCGCTACCTCAAGAGAACTCATAAATGTTTGTTGTTTCAAGCCATGGCCACTGAATGAACATATACTCTGTGCCTGAAATTGCTAACTTCAGAGAAGACAAAGATGATTAAAATAGCATCCCTGCTCCTGAGTGGGTCATGATTAAGATGGGAGAGTCTATTTCACAGATGGGGAAAACTGAGGTATGAAAAAGGCACTGTGACACTGTGGCAGCACCAAGAGGAGAGTCCCAGAGCTTTGCCATCCTTAACTTAAGCACTTAGTACAAGGAAAATTGTTAATAATGGAAACATGGAAAAGAACACTTCCTTTCTTGTCCCTACCTCTCTCTTTAAGAATCACTTTTAAAAAATTAGCACCTACTATATGCATGGCACTTACTTGGCAGTGTGAAGGGTATAAACAATTTCTTGTCCTATCTTAGCTTACGGTTTATTTGAGGAAATAGAATATAAATGCCCCCAACGTAATAGCATGCAAGAGTTTAAGGGCAACATTCATAAGCTTATATGCAATTATTTTTTCACATACATCCTCCATTCAATAATAATTGTATCTTCTAGACTTTGAGCTCCTTAAGCCCAGGGCCCACACCTAGCAGTGTACCTGGCACATGGTAGGAACTCAGGAAATAATTCATTAGCAAATGAATACATGAAGAGTCATGTTGATTAGGTGGTTAGATAGATAATTGATTTTGCTTTAAGACCATTTCTAAAAGGCAATCCCCCCCCCAACTTTCTTTTGATAAGCAGAATCAGAGCATTTCCTGTCTTTAAAGGGAGAACTGGCATCTGTCAAACACTTGCTAAGGTTCCAAGCACAGTGCTTGGCCTGTTACACTCTTAATGATATTTAGTCTTCATGGCGACCATAGGAGAGAGATTTCATTACAGACATTGTACAGATGTAGTCACTGGAGCTCAGAGAGGTTTACTAAACTAGCAAAGACAACTCTGTGAGTTAGTGGTAAAGACACTTGTACTGATTCTCAAACTTACTCTTTTCTTTTAAAAAAACAAACGAAAAAAACCCACAACCCTTTCTCAATAGTGACATTTTACCTTGAATGCCACCTAGCTCAACCTCTCACCCAACGGCTTGGGGAGCCCGTCAATTTGGTGATCATTTGCAAAGACCTCCAAGAACGGAAGAGGAGAGGAAAGCCACAGTCCAGAAGAGGAGTCACGCAGTTTTCAGCTGGAGACCAGCTAGAGTCACAGAGTTTAGAGTGCCAGCAGGGTAGATGAGCACGTGGAGGCTGTAATGAAGAGTTTATGCACGTCTTCCTGCCTTCACCAGCTGGACTCACCTCTGACTTGATTACATGCTCATGGTACAGATGCCTCTAGAATTGCAGGCCACATCTTGCTTCCCAGGAAGGGTTATTGGCTAGAGGACACTCAGCTCATGTAATGCCGGGAAAACAAAACAAAAAACCTTGTCCCTTTGCAGTGGGGATAGATTTGGGTCATGTGAACCACGAGTCATTTGTTAATTCATTCGCAGGTATATGTTGGCTACTCTGGTAGACATCTATTGTCTTTGCTTATCTTAACAGAAGGATGGTTCTTCAGAGTGTCATTCTCCCGGGCACAATGATTAATCCAGGGCTTGGCATATAGCTTAAGATGGGCATATTGGAGTCCAATATAGGACTTCGAGAAAAGATTCTTTCTTGAGCTGAAAGAATCTTGAAAGACTGGTGCTGCTAGGGGCCAACTTACCCACCATGCTGAGACAATCTGCTTGAGAAGGCCAACACAGAAGAAAGCAAAATGGAGATATGCAGAGAGAGGAAGTATTTGAGCACCTGGATTCTGCCTTACCTGAATGCCTTGACTTCTGCAGCCACACTGACCAGATATACTCAGTGCACTCAATATTAGAAATGGCAGCAAGCAAAGGCCTTGGAGTCAGAAGCTGTAGGTTTGAACGCTAGTGTTGCTATCATTCATTCTAAAGCTAGTTATGAGATCTACTGGACTGGTCCCAGGAATAGGGACAACGATAAATTATCATCTCATCCCACAAGGGACTTTCAGTCAAGTGAGACATGTGAGCTTCTAAATGGCTGCAGAACACTGGAAAATTAATTGACCTCTCTGAAACTCAGCTTCCTTGTCTGTAAATGGGGCCTACTGAAAATGCCTTCTTCCAGGAGTTGTGAGAATCAAACAAAAACAAAAGGAAAGCACTTTGTGAATTGTGAAGGGCTCACACCCACGAGCTCTAAAGGGCAGGGCCTATCTCATTCATGCCCATGTTATTTGAGTACTTTGCCACAGTGCCTAACACGCATACAATTAGTGCTCAACATGTTTGTTGAAAGAATAAAATGATTTATATTATTTATCAAATCCTCTATAGCTTGATGCTCAATTTTTTTTTGTTTGTTTTGTTGTTCTCTTTTTATATAACCTTACTTAAAATGTATCACTGGTGAGGAGCCAACATTCTTTGCCATGGAAAACTCAAATCTAGAGGCTCTCTGGGTTTTTTTTTTTTTTTTTTTTTTTAATTACTACATGTATCAGTTAGTTATTGCTGCCTAACAAACTACCACAACACTTTCTCTTATAAAAACTCCATTTCTTATTTCTCTTGAGTCTGCTCATGTGAGGTGGGCTTGGCTGGGCTTGACTGGGCGTGGCTGGTTGTGTCCATTATCATGCATCAGATGCCAGCCGGAGGGCCAGGTGAGATGTCTGTGTATCTTCTCACTCTTCAACAGGCTAGCCTGTGTTTGTGTTCATGGTGGTGTCTGGTTTCCAAACGACTGCAAAATTGCTCTAGCCCTCTTGAGGTCTAAGTTCAGAACCAACCCACTTCCTCTTATTTCTGTTTTCCAAAGACAGGCATAAGGTAAGCCCAGATGCGAGGGGTGGTGATACAGGCTTCACCTCTTGATGGGAAGGAGCTACAAGGTCACAATGCACAAGCAGAGACAAAGGGAGAAGAATGAGAACAAGTTTACAATTAATCTATCAAATAACCTTTGATCTGGAGTAGAGAAGTAACTTATGCTGCAAAGACAGAAAAGGAAAAATGCAAATCCTCTCCTTTCTTATCTCTTTATCTGTCCTCTGCTCTTTTTCCTCTGACAAAGGCCTAGAGGAGGGTTCACTGTTTCTGCAGCCCTAGACTACTGGGGTGGCTCCAAACAGATCTTCCTGCCTTCACTCCAATTTGACAAACATTTAGATTTAACACCTTCTATCTCCCCAGTGCTGTACTAAGCTCAGAGGAAGAAACAGATGTTCTAATATAGTCCCTCTTCCTAGGGCCTCAACACAGGAGGGGTATCAGACATACACTCTGCTACCTCTAAAGCAGACTGATGAATGCTTTGTGTCTCCTCACTGCAAACCACTTCCCACTTTGTCATCAAGGTTGCTTTGTTTATATTTATTTTTTCAGAAGTTACTGGGGATTGAACCCAGGACCTCATATGTGGGAAGTAGGTGCTCAACCACTGAGCGATATCAGCTTCCCCAATGAGAGTTGGCTTTTTTGTTTGCTTGTTCTGTTTTTAGGAGGTCCTGGGGAATGAACCTAGGACTTCATACCTGGGAAGCAGGCACTCAACCACTTGAGCTTCCAAGGTTATTTTAATAACTTTCAGGTCAAAAATCTTAATGTCTCCATGCTGGCTGCAAAATAATAACCCTTTCAGTCTGGCATTTAAAGCTTCCATGAGCTGCTCACTCTCTCTCTTCCTGGGCTCTGGCCCCATTACTCCTCAGAAAGAAATCAACCCAACCCTTCTGTCCCATCAGACTTCTGCATTTCCTCCAGTTCTGTGATGAGATTATATATATATATTTGTTTATAATATTTTCTCCCCTTGTTTATCTTATCCCCTTATTTCTGGCTGTTGAAATCCCACTCATGCTATTTAGAACCTGCTCGAATGTCAGTCTTCTCCTCTAAGTTTTCCTTTCCTCACCAACTTAGAATTAATATTTTCTTTTTCTCTGTTTCCCTCCTTTTTTCTAAAACTATAATAGGATCATACTCTGGCATTATCTATTACACTAGATTGCAGTGTCCTGAGAGCAGGCTTCAGTCTTCCTTACCTGTGGATCCATCAAATTACCTGGCCTGTAGGTGCTAAGTCAGTGCTGCTGCCCTGACTGGAGTCTCTTCCCACCTCCCACCTCCTGCTCTGCACCCCTGCCTCCAATCTCAGCATTGGCAAGGGTCACAGTCCCTTTCCCGGACTGTGTTTAGCCAGTAGTGTGAGCTGCACTGGAGTTGGGATCTGCCCTAGGCCACTGAGTTGGCATGAGCTATAGGCCTAAAAAAAGTCTTTCTCTGTAACAGGGGGTGAGTTGCTAAATGTGATTCCTCCCCTGGGCACTTACCTGAGGCTTGAGCTCATAGTGCCTTGCTGACTTTATTATTAGGAGCCTGGCAGCTGAAAAGAGGCCTGCAACTGTCTATGGTTTATTATTACGTGTCAACAGCCCTCGGAAACCCAGTGCCCTGATTATGACAATGCAGTTTGTTCCGATGACGACTCTTCTTTATTCCAACGTTGAAACCTTTGTTTTAGAAGAGTGGCTTTCTGACTTCACTCTGATTAAGAGTCATCCAGGGCCCTTGGAAGCATGTGAATTCCTGGGTGTTATCTCCAGAGTTTCCGAATTCATAGGCCTGGCACAGGGCTTAGGGCTATGTGACTTTCCCAGTCTCCCCAGGGATTCTCCTGCTGACCAACCAAAACTACCACAGAATTATAAGTAGTAGACAAGGAAGAAAAATGTTGATTGCAGGTTGGCAGCTGATATGATACCAGAGTGCCCGTCACATCCCAGAGACCGGGGAGTTCTTCAAAAGCCTTCTCTTTCTCCATGCCTCTTCCCCTGCTCCAGAACATGCAATGCAACCCTTCCAGACCAGGTCCAAACTCCCCTCCATGCCATCCCAGTCCCCACCCTTCCTCATCCACTTCCCTCCCAGCCCTGCTCAATCCAGACACTGCTGAAATCAGGTGAACTCTCCTGCTCTTTATACCACTCAAGGTCTGCCTCACCTTGGCGCCTCTCTTTCTGTAAATGGCATTTAATCTCCACCGCTTTGCTTTCTGCTTGGTTTGTCACCATCTCCTCTTCTTAATTAGGAATCACCAAAATTTTATCCAGACACCTTCACAAGCGATAGTTTATTTAATCCTCAGATTAGTCCTTGAGAAAGCTGTTATCACCATCCTTACTTCTACAGATGAGCGTCTGTGACTTGCCCAAGGTCATCCAGCTGATAGGTGGACTTGGCACTCAGAATAGATTCAATCTAAGTACTATTTTCCTACTGTGACATGAAGATTATTTCAATCATATTCTTCCTTCAAGGCTCCAGTCGAGTACCACCTTCTGCATCGAGACGTGAGCTCTATTCTCCTCAACTATAAATTGCTTTGGATGTACCTAGCTTGAAGGTCATGGTGAGAATTAAGGGAAATGACCTCTATAATGTACTTTGCATAGTCCTCAGCACAAGTTTGGGTGCTTAGGTAGTACAACTGCCCAGACTCCATTCACCCCGAAACCCACACAAAGCCCTTCTGCAGGAGAGCTGAAAATCACGTGGCTTTCAAGGAATGATGAAATTTAATGATTTGAATAAACTTTCTGCCATCCAACAAAATTTATTCTTTTCCTATGGGTCAGAGGTATCATTCAAGGATAAAGATATTAGGAACAAGCCTTCCTGGTGGAACTTTTTTTTTTTTTAATCTCCTCTTCAAAGAGCAATCTCAGGACAGCCACAGTCGTGGAAACAGAATCTGGCAGGTGTAACTGTGCTCTGGATTAGAGGCCCATTTTCCCCCAGCAGGGAGGAGAAAGGCTGCGGTCAGGCAAGATGAATGGATTGGGGCTGATTTGTCATGCTCTGCAAAGGGCACATTCCCCCGGCATGAGGGTCAATGAGGCCCTCCTATTGAAGGCTCTCTGCAATCACTTTTGAGTGACTTGGCAGCCCTTTTGTGTTAGCAATGGGACTTCTTATCTGCTTGGGTGATCCAAAAGTGTGATGTAGCTAGCAGCAGTCCCAGCCCACAATGAAAAGTAGATTCACTTGATTCTTTGTTCCTTCTCAGTGTTTGGAATTTTCCCATGAGGGTCTCCCTTGCCTGCATTTTCACAGTTTTGCCTGTTTGGTCAAGTGTGGAAGAAGGTGTTACTTATAGTCTGTCACGAGGAAAAGATAAAATGCAACATTGGGAAACAATACTGCATGCTGCTTTGATCACCCATCATTGTGGTGAGAAATAAGAGGATTTGGATTCAAATCCTGGCTAAATGGCAGACCAATTGCATGTCCCTTGGCAAACCACTTTCTGCCTCAGTTTCCTCAAACTGTAAAACAAAAATGAGCATGTCTAACTTCATAAGGTAGTTGCAAGGATTGAAAAAAAGTTATATAAAATTCCTGCATGGTATATAAAAGACCAGTAAGTGGCAGGAAATTTTTTAAAAAGGCAAACTCTATGAGCATTTTAGTCGTGTGCAGTGGTTATTTCTCCATTTCAGTTCAGCCAACATTTACTAAGAGGCTCCTTGAAAATCAGGGTACTAGACTGACATGAATATAAAGGAGATGCAATCCTCATGAGCAGTTCATGTTGAATCTACAACCAGTGTTTAGAGGGTACCTGCAGGCCAGGAGGAAACCAAAGCCCAGGTAATTTAAGGGTCTTACCTATGTTCACAGAGCTAGTTCTTTCCACAGTCCATTTCCAAACCTCCTGACTTTATATCCAGTGCTTTTTTTCCAGTGACTGGCAGCTCTTAACAAAAGAGCAGGGCCAGTTACATCATGCTGAACAAAAGCCCTGCTAGAGGCAAGCTATCTAGGGACCAGACCAGAGGGGGTTATTGAATATAGCTAACCAAATAAAAGCTAACCGAAGGACTAAATATGATGACACTGGAGAATGGAGTCATCACTTGCCAGGGGGTGAGCATCTCATCTGCTGGCTCTGGCAGCACTGGGCTGCCTCTTCCTCTTCCAGACACAGCAAACAGGTCATTCTGATGATCCCAGAGATGGGCCTCTGGTGATGTCAGCCTTCCCCTGGGCTCCGTTATCATGCACGCCCGACTTCTCTCTATCGCCCCTGGATCTCAGCACAGGAGTGACTCAGCAAGGGCTACCCTCTGTCTGAGAGGAACTGGTTCCCCCAGGGTGGAGGTGCCAGCTGCCTCCCTTTGCCAATCCAGGTGCATGAAGCTACAACTCACAGCCATTTCAGACCCAATTTAAGCTTTACTGGCACTTTACAAAAATCTCTGTTTTCTTAGGAGACCTAGGATGAGAATTTTTGTTTGCTCCTGAACAATATTTATTTCCCAAGTTTCATTAAGAAAAATTTCTAACATGCAGAAACATTGACAGTAATCATATCAAAATGAAGAAAAACAACAAAAAAGAAAAAAAAAGAAAGTGCTCATACCTCCACCACCAAGATTCTACCATTAGCATCTCACTCTAACTTGTGTTACCATGTGTTTATCTGTCAATGTGTCATCTTTTTTAAAATAAAGTTCAAAGAAATTGCAGACATCAGAACACTGCCCCCTTAATACGATATTTGTTTACAATTTCTTTTTTTTCTTTTGCGCATACAATGAAATATACAAATCTTAAGTCTACCAAAGATGAGTTTTCACAAACGTATGTGCTTGGGTAACACAAACACCTCACAAGGTATAAAAAATTACTGTGGCCCCAAAACATTCCCTCAAGTCTATCAATCCCTGCTCCCACCCAAGCCCCTACCAGAGGCAATCACTGTTTTTGTTTTTTACCATGTAGACTAATTTGTTCCATTCTAAAACTTCTTATAGATGGAATCATGCTGTATGTTTTTATCTGTATACGGTTCTTTCACTCAGCGTAATGTTTTGAGATTCAATTCCTATATATTTAAACTAGAGTCCACTAAGATTGCCGTGAGGATTCAGAGGGATATAAACTAGCACATAGTAGGCATGTAATAGGTGCCAACTACTGCTTCTGTAATTATTATTGCTGTTGTTAACTTCATTTCATAATGTTTGCTTATGTAGGCGGCAGCATGGACTCAGCCACTAAGACAAGCTACTAATTTCAATTTCTTCCTCCGGGAACTTGGCCTTAGAGGATATTCTACACCCTAACATTCTAACCCTGGTATTTCAAGGCTCCTTGGAATTAGCCATTTCTACGTATGTTCTTACTTTATCAAACAGATTGTCTGCTTTTCAGTGGCAGCAACCACTGTGCTTGCTACTTCTTTTTATCCAGTCCAGTACCTGGTACTATGCTAGGTATGCAGGAGATAGTTCATAAATGCATTCCGTACTAGGTGAAAACCCAGGCTTCACTCACACAGGAAGCACCTGCTTAGGAAATCCCGACCAGGCTTCTGGGCGGATGGGCTACTTTGTTCCTGGAGCTTTTTCACTGCTCACTGGTTTGGGTGTCAAGAGTTTTGGGTTTGAACTCTGACTCTGCCGTGAACCTGTCTTTAGTGGAGTGCCTTCATGGACCTACATCTCTTGATTCTTATCACAACTCTGTAAGATAGAAATGATACCCTTCATTTGTGAGGAGACTAAGGCTGAGGGAAGTAGCTAAGAAGTGATGGAAGCTGGATTTGAGCCAGGCCTGTCTGATTTATAAATTTCAGGCTCTATTCATAGAACTATGGTCTTCCTGACTTATTCTAGGTACATATGGAAGAGTGCAGTCAAAGCCAAAGAGTTAAACAGTTAATGAAGTTGTTAATACATAATGTCTCCAGTATGTGCATCCAATAAAATAGACATGCACCTTGCATTTTCACATTGAAATTTATTCTTGTCCTATGGCAGTCCTGTCAGGTAAGTGGGACAAAGACTCTTGCTGCCATTTTACAGGTATAAAAACAGGGTAAGGGAGGTAAGTGACTTATCAAGGTCATGAATCTAGTACATGACAGGGTGGCTACTGGAGGTGAGTAATGGGAGGAGGATTTGAAAACAGGTCTTGTGACTTTAAAGTAAAGCTTGTGCCCTTACCTTGCTGGAGGAAAGGTGTGCTATGTCATCACACATGCTTCTTGTGAATGACTCAAAAGACTGACCAGTTCACTTCCTTTATTGTCGCAGCTCAAGGCTGAGACTTTTCATCAAAGGAGACTTCTGCTTTGGCCCCCTTCCAGCCAATAACTGTAAGGTACCAGATTTGTGTGAAGCAAGAGGGTGAGTAGAGTCAGCTTAAGTTTGGGATCAGGGAAATCTGTTCCTCATGGGCTCACAGGGACTATGCAGCATCCTTAGGAGTCAGTATTCACCTACACAACCATTAGCCACAAATACGACCTTGTTTCAAGGACTGGGAAGCACAGCATAGTTTTCCTTCCACCATTGTCTGCCCGGTCACACAGCAGGGCAACTTTGTTTAGAAAACAACATAGAAATGGATGAACGGGACACAGGGAGGAGCTGTAGGGAAAAGAATGGGCAGTAACATAGAATATACAGACAATCCTGTAAGAAAGGGGCCCAATGATGATGAAGAAACTGAAGTTTCAAGGACTTAAGCAAATTCCCAAAGTTACCCAGGAGTGTGTGGTGGATGACTAGGGTGGCCAACTCAGCCCAGTTTGTCTTGGTTTAGCACTGAAAGTTACACATCCCAGGAAATCCTTCAGACCTGGGCACACCAGAAAAGCTGGTCACCGGAGGTGGAGCCAAGATTCTCCCTCTACTCCAGAGATCAGGTTCATAAACTCTCATTCTCCTGCCTCCCACTCACAATGTCATCTGCTCTTCCAGTAAGTTTGTGACTTGGGGATTGGTGCACTGTTTTACTGATGTGTAAATGGAAGCTCAAAGAGGTAAATGACTTGTCCAGGGTTTCATGACTCGGTCACATGACTCGGTCACATGACTCAGTCACATGACTGAGCAGTGGCACAGACAAGTTTGGAATACAGCTCTCTCCTACTCTGAGGCCCTTCTACTCACTTGTCCTAAAACTGGTTGAAAGGGAAAGGCTGACAGCCATGAAGAAGGAGTGGTAGCTTCTTTGGGGACTCTGCTATCTGTTCTCAGGAGCCCTCAGTCAATTCCACTTTCAGGACTTTAGCTTTTTATTTCAAAAGGTCTTTCTGACTTTCTGACTGCAGGCATGATACAGGGTGGCAGGGCAGAGGGGCAGTGAAGAACATAGGTAAGGGCAGCTGGGTTCCAGAGAGGGGAATGGGAGGGGGGTTTCTATGAAGAAACCAGTAATAATGAGATCCTGGGTGTGGTGATGGAATCAAGACCCAGGAAGGGAGGCCAACTCAGAGACGAGGGGCGGGATGGGCAGGGCTGGACCTCTCTTCCTGCAGGACCCCATCTGTCCTGAGGAAGTACATTTCTGTGTGTCCAACTTGACCTGAAAGCCCAGACTAGCAATAGGAGATGCCCACACTGGGAGTGTCCTTTCCAAAGAATTTCCTGCATAGGCATGTCAGCTTCTTTTTTTTTTTCCCCCAACATGATTAAACATATCACATTTGAAATGAATTACTAATGCCCTATATTTATTCATCCTCTCATCCAACATTTAATGAGTGCCCATTAGGCACCAGGGCACTGTGCTAAGTGCAGTGGAATGGAAGATGAATAAAGCCTTGGTTTTGTCTTTAAGGAGTAAGGATCCATTGAGAAGACAGATATGAAAGCAATGGATGCAACAAATAGCACTGTGCATAAGCTCAATGGGCTTGGAAGTTTCTCAAGCCTGAGTTCCCATCCTGACTCTGTGGCTTTGGTCAAGTCCTCAATACTTCCTGGCCTCAGTCTTCTCATATGTAAAAGGGGGTTTAAATGCAACCTCACAATTGCTGTGAGGATCAAAGGCAATGGTATGTGTCTAGTGCTAAGCCCAATGCCTGTTACACGGTAATTACTCAATTAATGATACTTAATTTTCCAGTTCTTCCACTTAGCAGATCTGTAAGCATGGGTAAATCAGTTAATCTTTCTATGCATCAGTTTCTTGTTTGTAAAATGGGCATAATAATAGTAATTACCTCATAAGATTGTTGGGAAAATTAAATCAGATAATAAATCCAAAGCACCTAGAACAATGCCTGATGTGCAATCTGAATTCGCTATATAGTTGCTATTATCACCAAATACTAATGGTAATTAGTGTATGCTACAACAGTTGTGCACTAAAACAAAGACATTCTAGGAGAGAATTCCAGCAAAAAAGAGGAGGGAAGGCATTTCAGGGAGAAGAGCAGCATGTGTACTGTATGGGAATATTACAGTTCATAGCATTCCGAAGAGTTGGTTCAAATTGGGAGATCAGGATAACACAATGGGCAGAGGATGGGGGGGCTTTACAGTAAACCAGAATCCAGGTGCTGCCACTTATTAGCTGGGTGGGCTTTGGAATGTGACCTCTCTGTATGTCAGCCTCCTCAGCAGCCAGGGATTGTTAACTGTCTAACGATGAAATGATATAACTTCTGTAGTTGCTCAGCCAGTGCCTGGCACAAAGGAGGCCCTCAATAGGTGGCTACTAGTTTGTAAATGATTTTTTACTAGAGGATTTGATGACAGGTGGGAAGGGACCAATGGAGGGGGACAGTGCTGGGGCAGGAAATTGTGACCAGGCTGTGAGGGGCAGCCTGGGACTATTAAGAAATGGAGATTTTATCCTGGGAGCTGTGGGGCAGCACAGACGGGTTTTAAGCTGGATGCACAGTACCAACAAATCTCTGATGCTCCCTCTCCATGTAGGCCGTGTCCCCATCGCTTCCAGCTTCTGAGTCCCACATCCCTTGCTTTCATCAGAGTCTAAATTTACTCTCATCATAATTATTCACACTGTGGCTCATCAGCTTGGGAGCAGAAAAGCTAGTGGAGGCCAAAATTGGGGAGGAGGGCAGAAAAGAAAAGAAAGCAAAGGAAGTGCCAGGCAGCAGAGCCGCCCGGTGTTGATGGCAAGTTGCGGGTGTTGGCTCAGGCCCCCTGAAATAACTCCTAAGGGCAGAGTTGGCTCATGTGTCTTTGAACGTTAAAATTAGAGCGAACCAAGATTAAATGCTCCCGAGAAGCTGACCGGCCTAACATTTTTCTCCTCCCTCTCTCTTTTTATATCTATGACCACAGTAGTAATTCAATTGGAAACATACTGTCACGCTGATGGCTCCGACCCTGGCACCAGATCATTCCCAGGGCTTGATTTTTTTTTTTTTATTAAACACACACTGCTGTTATTTTCTGCCAGGGCTAAAAATACATCTGAGTGAGCTGCAAAGGCTCTGTCGGGGCCTCCTCCCTGTTCTCTTGGAGGCCAGGACCAGGCAGATCCAACAGAGTGATGTATCTCCTGGTTAATGCGGGTAGCACATCATTTCCAAGGAAAACAGCACCAGATTCTGATAAAAAGGCAAATACAGCGAAGGCGTCCCGCTCTGAAAGGACCAGTAACGGGAGCCTCCCTCCCCAGCCTCGCTGACTACTGTCCTCAATCCACTTCCAGTTACTACACTTTACCCCTTCAAGACGCTCTGTGTAACTCCAAGGCCCCTAGGCTTTGCCGATGCTGTTCTCTCGCCTCCTGCTCTTCCTCCTTCTCCCTCTGTGAGTTTGTGATTGACTGTTAGTCTCAGCTCCAGCACTGCCCCACTTTCTGAGCCCACAGTCTGATCGGGATGGCCCTTGTCTGTTCCTGCTGGATCCTTGTGCTTCCTCCTGTCAGAATGCATCCCCTGCATTGCAATCAGTGGCTTTAAGTCTGTTTGCCCACTAGATACTGAACGTCTTGATGGCAGGGACTGTGTCTTATTGACTATTCCAGTCAAGCTCCGAGCACAGAGCTGGGCCTAACAGGGCTGGGACTGGGGTGAGGCAAGTAAGGCACTGAAGGTGCAAAGTTTATAGAGGTCCTGACTCTCAGGTGCTGTCCTGCACTTGCATGACCCTGAGAATGATGCACCCTAGGTGTGCCTCACCCTAGTTCTGGCTCTGGGCCCCAAAGTAGCTGATCAATAAATAATTCTTGAGTGAAGGCAAGCCAATAGCTTTTTCCTTTTGGAAATTTCCCCCTCCATTGGCTTTTTTTTTTTTTTTTTTTTTTTGACACCGTGTGTTTCTTGTTCTCCCCCTAACTCTGACAGTTGGTTCTCTGTGTCTTTGTCTTCCTCCATTTGCCCCTGAAATGTTGGTAATGAAATGCTGCTCCTCTGTGCTTCTGCAGTATTGTCAATGTACTGTCCATCTGTTCATTCAACCATTCATTCGTTGCTTCAAACTTTATTTAGTGAGTGCTTACTAGGTGCTAGGCATTCTTCTAGGTGATTTGAATATAGCAGAGAAAATGCCAGAGAATTATCCTGCCTTCATGGAGCTTACATTCTACTGGCACATACAGAGATTTAAAAAAAAAAAAAGATATATAATAATATGTTAGTTGTCACATTTTTAATAATAATTGAGGGTAAAGGTCTTGCTTTTTTCATCTTTGCATTCCCAGGTCACAGCGTCTGGTAACAAAGCACATCCTCAATATGTGGATAAATGAATGATTACTTGAATGAATGAATAAATACTCAAGCACATTAAAATGCAGAAAACACCTAGGTTTACAATGGGTCTTCATCCTCACTCTAAAATCCTACCTATAATTTTCCACTTCCTGTGACTTTGAAACATCACTTTTTGAGGGAATTACATTGCCTTTATTTCTTTTGTTTGTTTTTTTAATTTATTTTTAATTACATTGACTTTAGAGGAAAATATTGTAACAGCTAAGAAAATTCTAAGCAGCCCTCTACTCTACCATGTCCCCAGTGTGATAGGTTGGTGAGAACTTCTCTCCAATAACAAATAAAGGAGCTTTCAAATGAACTGGTGAAATACCTTTGACTAGATTCTCCATCTTCCTCATGGCTAAGACATGGATTCCAGTCTTGGAACTGCCCCTAACTCACTGTGTGACTTGTATAAGCCACTCTCTTTCTTTGAACTTAGTTTCCCTTTTGGGAAAGGAGATTAGGCTGGTTGCTCCAAAGTCCTCTACAGTTCTCACCCTTGAAGGAGTCCTTGAGTCTCCTCCACTCAGGGGACAGGTTCCTGAGAATCCTCGTCTTTGCTGCTTGTTGAGTAATAGACACAAGAAAGGCTGTGCTATTCTTGTTCTTTGAAGATGGCAGTTCACAGATACTTATTGAGCATTTGCTATGTCTCAAGACTTGCTAAAACAGGATGTTAAAGGTAGAGGTTTTGTATCTCTCTGAGACTGCAATGAGACTCAACATTCACCATCGTTTTATAGTTCACAAATCAGCCCATTTCTTCTCTTCAAGTCCTTGGAACCTGTGTGGGCGACCTTGAGAGAGCGATCCTTTTGCAGTGGAGAGTGGATAGGGGCAGCCTGCTCAGTTGGAAGCTAATTATATAGAAAGATCTTGGAGGTAAGATATTCTGGCTTCTATTACTAGAATCAGCAATCTGGTTGAATAAATTAGCCTCACTATAAGCTGGTGTAGGCATATGTGTGTGCATGTATGTATGGGGTGGTATGATTCTGGATGAAGTGCTTGCTTAGATGTATGTGTATGTGGTTGTATGTGTTTTGGTGTCATTAGCCATTTTCTTCTAAAAGCAGTAGAGGGGAGATGCCCCAAATGGTAAATTTCTAGTAAGTTAGATTCTGATTTATCAGGTTTTTTTTACATCACTGCTTTTTACCCCAGTTCTAAAACTGAACTTTTCTTTTAGACTGATTTATACTGAAGAGCAATTCATTTGAATTCAATATAGTTCAGTACATTCCAAACGCATACATGGAACTCCTAGTCGATGTAAGACATGGTATTCTGCTTTCTGCTAGGACTCCATGGCTGCTGTTCTGGGGCAATAACCTAGTGGAGGAGACACATAGATCTATCACTTGCAAACAAAGCAGCTTATGATGACTGCCACACGAACAGGTGGCCAAATTACTGTGTAAGTTAGGCCAAGACACTTATCGGGGTATGTAGATCAGCGCTTAGAAGACCCTATCATTAATTAATTAATTAATTAATTAATTAATTCATCCTTTTTTTCAGTGAACATTTATCAAACATCTGCTTTGTTTCAGGCAGTGTGCCATATACCAACAATGTAAAGATGAACAGTCTCTAGTCCGGCTCTGCTCCTTTACAGTAGCCAACTTTCTCCTTTGTCTCTCAGTGATCACCCAAAAGAGTAAGATCCATGGAGGTTGTTTTTGCCCCATCTCCACCATAGCTCTGTCCTGAGCCTTTCTCCCTCATTCCACTTCATACTTCACTTTCCTACCTGTTCTTCATCACCCTGGCCTCGGACGTCTGTCCTCATCTATCCCTGGACTCATGTCATTCCTTTGGAGCTAACCTGGCCTTGTTACTGTCTTCGTGACCTCGTTGTCTCTGGTTTGCATTTTTCAAGTTGTCTTCAGTAGAGTGTCTGCTCTGGGCCTATAGCTCCTAAGGAGTTTGCTCCAGTTCTTAAGGAGTGAGGACTGACCAAACTGCTCCAGTCATATTCTCTTGTCTTCCCTAAGAGAGAATATCACAAATAGAATACTGCTCTTAGCTTCAAGGGGACCACAGTTTGGTGGGGAAGTGACATGTCAATACATGGTGCAATGCATGGTGCAAATATGGAAACATAGAGCCTGCTCAGTTCTCACCAAGAGGATCTTTAAGCTGAGTTTTGAAGTAGGAGGTGCCAGCTGGACAAAAGATGGGAAAAGCTTCAAGACAGAAGGAACAACTCAAGACTTGGGGATGGGAATAAACTGGGTTGTATGCATGTTTGGATGGTGTTGATAGTGAATAGATGCTTTGAGCTAGCTGTAGTCCACAGATAGAGATATCTATCTAGAGAGAGAATAGTGGAGTGCTCATAAAATGGCACTTTATTCATGAAATAATTCCTACTCACTCTGGGAAGTTGTAAAGTCATGAGACCAGACATACTTCCTGGTCCAAACCAAGAGTGTTATCTGGAGTCAGTTTTTGATGACTTCTGCTATTTGAGACCAAGAGGCTGGAGCCTATGGTCTATATTTAAGGAAGTGCATTGCAACATGGTACTGTCCTTTGAAAACAGCCTGAAGAAGTACTAATGTCAGGATGAGATCATCTGGTGCTATTGTACAGAATTTGGGAATTTCTGAAGACTGAAACTGTAAAAGCCTTCTATACTATTTCTGTACCATTTCTGGCTGGTTGATTGTAAGGTGCAAGAAAAACATTGTGAGCCAAAAATCACCACTTCAGATATTTGCATGTGGTTTTCTATTTAAGATTTCCTATATTTAATGCAAAAATTAAATGAAGCCATTAGAATGTATACTCAACTCATTTGAAAAGTGAAATCTACAAATTTGCCACATGCCAGTAAACACACGTGCATTCTTGTACATGCAAATGGATGCTCAGTACTTGCTCTTACCTTAGGACTATTGCTTAGTTGACAAACCTTAATGGGGATAGAAATAAAAACATTTCATGGGTGTGATTGGACATCAGTCTGGAAGTGAGAAAACCTATGTCCCAGGTCCTGTTCTCTCATTGACTTGCTGTGTGATCTTGGACAAATCCTTACAGGTAGACATTGAAGATAAGTTGGCATTGCTTGTTATTTTCTCTAACTTCTCTTAACTTTGTCATCAGGAAATGGAATTAAGTTAGTATTGTAAGAACAATCTGGGCACAAACAAGTCTTGAGCATCATTAAAAAAAATTCCGTATAATTATGGGTAGTCAAATGTAACAAAAATATTAATGAAAGAAACAAAAATAATAACTCTCATGTACAGTATTCCCCTCATATACAGCCTCGAAACATGGTTTATGATCTCACAAAAAAAGACGGAAGAATTCGCCTTTTAAAAGCTGGTCTATTTATTCATTTGTCTTGTTAACACAGACTTATTGAGTGGCTGAAATGTTCATTGCAATTTCAAGACTAAAATTACTAGGTAACATGTTTTGAGCATTTGCTGTGGGTCAGCACTGGGTAAACAATTTACATTCATCCTATAATTTATTCCTCACCACCAACTTATAAGGTAGATACTATTATTATTCCCATTTTGCAATGGAGGAAATTGAGGTTTGGCAAGGTTAAGTAACTTGCCCCAAATCTCACGGCTATTAAGCAGCAGAGACTTAAATATTGGTCTGTCAGATGTCATAGCTGCTGCTCTCAGACACTGACTCTACTCACTTACTTGCATGTCCAGAATCTTGAATCATTGGTTTATACTTCTAGTCCCAAAAACTTCAGACTTGAGAAGGGTTTTTCATCCAATATCTAACCAATTCATATTTCCCCTTTTGTGATCCACCATGAGACAGGCATCCTCAAAAAAGCCTTCTTCCCAAACTCTATGTCAAAAACTCCCTTCAATGGCTTCCTTTTACCTTTAGGATAAAATTTGGGCTCCTCAATTGGATATTTAGTTTTAGTTGTTGCTTTTTTTTCTTGTCCTGATGTAACTGTCCAACGTGAGTGCTGTATTCCAATCCAAAGTCCCCACTTGGGTCAGACAGGTTTAATCATTGCCCTTGAAACCCGCCTCACCTCTGCTTCCTTACTCACTTAGGCTACTACCCATCCTCCTCATGCATCTAAAGCATGCCAATTTGGGGGATGCCTCTTTTCAAGGTCATTCTCAAATCCCAGACCTTTTTGATGCCCTCTCTTGACATATCAAGACATCCTTCAAGTGCTGCCTCCATTCATTCATTTATGAATGCATTTGCTCATTTATTCAGTATCCATTGAGCATCTACCATGTGGTAGGTTTGTGCTACGTTTACTGTGGCAATCCAGATGTCATCTCTGATGTCATTTTTACTTTTCTTTTTACTTATGATTTCTCTTTGCAAAGGGACTGCAATCTTCTTAATAGTAGATCACTTTTTTTCCAGTTTGTAGAACTGGACTTTGTATTTTCTAATACTGGCACATTAGTGATCAGTAAATATTTTTAAATAAATTTCTGTCTGAATTATTCATTCAGACAATACCTGGGAGATTCAAAAATGCGTAAATCATGGGCAAGGATGTTGTGCCCACAAAAGTACAATTTGTGGGGAAATTACCATGGTTTCAAAAGGTGTTTTTCCCCATTCTCTTCACCAGAGTGTATACAGAGCACCTAGAAATATCTTACATGGAAGAAATTATTAGGAGCTGGTTCTGATAGTTTTCATTTACCTAGAGATGAGAAGAATAGAATCCAAGCTACTTGGTATAACCATTTTCTTTATTTTTCCATAGAAAATATATAAGTTGTGTTCTAGACAAGAGTTCAGATGTACTTTGCCGAACATCCAAGGAAGAGTTCCTCCATTGTGGGAGTTTTCAGCCTCAAAGCTAACTGGAGGTGCTCTTAAATCTAATTCAACTCAACCACTTGTGGTAGCACTTACAGCTCTGCCCATGGGATTTATAGGTCGGACATTGACAGGCAGTATACTTTTGGTTAATGGTCTCACTCTTAAGAAAATGGTTCAGTTGAAGCTGCACCAAAGCTGCATCTCCTGAGCAGCATTTCTGTGAGATGTTCAAGGAAGCACCACACCCACACACCCACTCACACACACTCATATTCATACACCACATTCAGTGGGCAAATACGTTGGGAAGTACTGCTTCTTGTATCACTTCCTTGGAGACTTACTATGCATATTTGGATACAAAAAAAGCCCAGAAAGTCTATTTATAGAGAAGCCTAGCTAACTTTGTGCCCAAAATTATTGGGCAAAATTTGCAATGCCGTTCCCCACTCCCATCCTATTTGACTCTGGCTTCTCCTCATGACTACTTCTTTCTTCATTCATCTGGCAAATGTTTCTTAACTATTACTGTGCTAGGCACTGAGGTATAGGACACATTCCCTGGCTTTACTAGCTCATGGGCTATTGGGGAGGTAGATAGGTAAATGATGGCTACATAGGAGTGTTGAGAGCTAAAATAGAGGCACTTACTGGAGGACTGGGAGTCAGCATACAAAGTGAACCATCTTCAACAACTGGTTGTGGGGAGTTGAGAGAAAAGTAACAAGGAATTGAGTAGCTTAGAATTGGTAATTGACCAGGTCAATAATTGGGGAGAGGAGATTCCAGGCAACTGGAAGCATGTGAGAATCATCACATCAAGATAAATGAGAAATTTGGCCCGATTAAGATACAGGGTTTGAACAGGGCACCAGGATATGATATGAAAGAAGAAACAGGACAAGATGATGAAAAATCTTATTTCTGATTTGGATTTGCCTCTTGCATTTTCAGAATGGATCCTAGGACTGGGCTTGGCAGTCTTAGTTTTGTTTTTTCACAAAACTAGGACTCTGAGTGACAAGGAGAAGGGGGGCACATTGGGATGATTCAGAATGTGGAAAACCAGGTTCCAGAAGGAGTAGGTCAGAACAGGAGACAGCACAGCATGCCTCTGGAAACTCCCTGAAGATTGATGAGTAACTCTCAATTATTTGTGATATAACCAGGGGACTCAAACTTTTCTCCCAATAGCACCATATTCTCTTTCAGGCGTGGGCATTATGCTCAGCATGATTCTGTTCTCTGTTTGGAAACTGTTATGTAAAATGATTTCCATAGAATTGTCATTACTGACAAGTGGTGAATTGTACCCCAAGTACTTTTTTCTCTCTCTAGATCCTGGCTGCATGATTTGGTCATTTAGAATTTTAAATTTCTTTAAAATATTTTTATTTTTCCTCAGCTTATTTTTATTTTTCCTCAGCTATGCATGTATGTATATATTTGTAATAAAAGTGGTGATAAAATATTATTTGAAAATGATATTATGTCTTGTCAAGTCTGGAAAAAAAGAAAAATAACATAGCAAAATGATCTAGGAAAAAATGCTACTGTTATTTTCTCCCTCATCCGTAAAATGATGGGACTGGACTAGCTGATCTCCGAGGTCCCTTTGAGCAATTTTGTTCTTGGAGTCTATGGGAGTTGTAGACAACTGGGAATGGATATGGTGAATATAATTGCATCAACAGGGTATTTGTCTCTCATTGGCTCTTTGGGAATAGTAAGCATGTATTTTATTTGTATTTTATTTGTTGTTATGACTAGAAAATGTGAGCAATAATTATGGTAATTATGGTAACATCCATAGAATTTCCCCTGTGGTGTAAAATACTGATATGACCCTTATAATATTATCCCTTGGTAACTGGTGTTCATGATGGCTGGAATTCTCCATAGAGCTTACTGAGATTGGGACTATGTTCTTTGTCCACTGGCTGTACTTATCTGTGGGGATGCTTAGGCCTTGGGGAAGGTTCCAGTCATTGATTCATCCATCCATCCAACAACCATTTATGGAGCACCAGCCACATGCTGAGCGCTATGCTAGGGGCTGGGGATACAAGGATGACTCAGACATGGTCATTTCCCTCAGAGAACTTGTGGTCTAGAGAGGAACACAGATATTCAGTTCCCTTCAGCAGATATGCATTGGGTGCCTAGAATGTGTTTAAAATAAAGAGACAAATAGGAATGAGAAAAATGAAAACTGGTATAAGTGTTCAGGATAAAAAGTTATTAATTTGGTCTTTAAGACTCAGAAGCTTTGCAGAAGAGATGGCATTTAAATGTGATTTTAAGGAAAGAGTAAGGGTTTTCCAAGTAGCCAAGACAAAGGCCATTCTAGACAGATGGAACATCTTCCAAAGCACAAGGGCATGAAGTACATGGAGTGGTAAGGGAATGGTGAGTTTTGGTGATGACCTCAGTGTGGCTGGAGATAAGATCCAGAGGCTCAAAGGAGCCTCATATGCTAATTTAAGAGATCTACACTTGATGTTGAGAGAGATAGGGGGCCTTTGAAAGATCTGAGTGAGAGGATGCATGCCTCAGTTGCTCAGCTGAAATATGGGGATAACAAAGCCAACCTGTGTCAAACTGTTTGAAGGCACAAATTGTAAGAATTGTAGCAAACATTGAAGGCTGTCTATAAGCCCAGCACTGTTTTAAATACTGTACATATTCTATCTCATTTCAACATTCCAGCAGTCCTATGAGGCAGGTAGCATTATTATTCCCATGTTGCAGATGGAGAAACGGAGGCAGCCCACCATCACAGATTAAATGGAAGAGCCTAGAGTAAACCCAAGCAGTCTGAGTCTAGAGTTCTATGGTCTTTTTTTGTGTGTTTGCACATCAAAATTTTTGTTTTACAGTTTAAATCTGTAAAACTGAACAATGAAATACATGTAGTAAAGTGCACAAATTATAAATATACAGCTCATGATATTATCACAGGGGTCAGCAAACTACGGCCCACGGGTCAAATCTGGCCTACCACCTGTTTTTGTAAATAAAGTCTTATTGGAATGCAATGATTCACTAATTGTACGTGGCTGCTTTTGTGCTACAACAGCAGAGTTGAGTAGTTGTGACAGAGACACATGACCCCCAAAGCCTGAAATATTTACAGTCTTGCCCTTTTCAGAAAAAGTATGCCAACCCCTGTATTATCACATTGTGAGAGCAGCTGGGTAACCACAATCCAGGTGAAGAAATAGGGCATACCCAGTGTCCAGAAGCACGTGCATGGTCTTTCCCAAACACCACTCCTTCCCTCCTCCCTAAAGGTAACACTAGACTAACTAACACCATGGACTGGTTTTGTCATTTTTGAACTTTATATAATGGAACTAGACAGTATGTGAGCTCTGCCCTCATAACTACTATGCTCTGCTGAAGAGCTTAGTGTAAGATCAGAATATATGGGGGGCCAATCACCATTTTCTATGACCACATAGTAGGTGATCATCTAGAAGAGGAAGCCTGCCAACTCATGCCTTGAAGAGGAACGTTTGGGGTTCATAAGTTGAATTATGGGCCTCTGTGACTACCTGTCTTTGTTTTCAAGGGCTGCTGTAATGAATTACCAAAACTTAGGGGCATAAACAATACAAATTTAACCACTTTCAGTTCAGGAGGTCAGAAGTCCACAACGGGTCTCCCTGGACTAAAATCAAGGTGCTGGTAGGGTGCTTTCCTTTTTGGAGGCTATAAGTGAGGATCTGTTTTCTTGCTTTTCCAGCTTCCAGAGGCTACCCACATTCTGTCACTCGTGGCCCTGCATCCCTATGACATCTTCTTCCATAATCACATTGCATCCTCTGACTCTTATTAGGACTCGTCCTATAAGGACTCTTGTGATTACAGGGGGCCCACCTGGATAATTCAAGGTGATCTCCTCATCTCCACTGTCATTGCTGAGTGCCCTCAGGCCTTCATCATTTTTGCCGAGATTTCTCCACTTGTATCCCAGCCACTGCCTTGCCCCTTTCACATGAATGCGAAATGATTTTTCTAAAGCAAAATCTGATTTTCTCTTTCCCACTAGTTAGCTATTTGAGGGCAAGCATAATGCCTTGCTCACCATCAAGCCACTAACACCTAGAAAAGAGCCTGGTAACAGTAAGCTCGCAATAGAGAAATTCAATGAAATTTGTCTCCCTCTATTGCAAAGTCCTCTTTCCTACTCTTCTGACTCCTCAAGCTTTCCCCATTCTCAATCCTCTGTCCTCACCCAGGCATCCCTCTCTTCTCCATCACCTCTAGGCTTCAAGAACACCTTCTTTCTGAGAAGACGGATCATCTGCCTTATTCGCAGTAGCCAGTCCATAGAAAGCTTATAATATATATTTGATGAATATACATGAAATAACACGAATGAATAAATGGGTTTTCAAGGTTGTCAGGGAACATTTCCCAGACTACACAATCATGCTGAGCCTGTTCTTGGCTTCCTTTTGAATTTTGTATGGAAGGAAATCAATAGCTGATTGGGACCAGAAGGAATACAGAAGGCCTATTTGGTCCATTCCTCTGACTCCAGGCAGACCTATACCCAACCAATTTCTGGAGGGTCAGTATTTCTCACATTGTGATAATTCCTGTGAAATGCTCTAGAAATCCAATGATTTTGGGCAGTGATTCACTCTTTTTTGGAAACAGACAATGCATGTTAGCATATTAAAAATAAAACAACTCCACAGTAAAGCACACATACACACACAACTCTTTAAACTTGCTTTGTGCTAGTCTTTCTCAAACCTAGGTCCCCGTGAAGTCTTTTCTTCCCAGTAATGTTTACCAATACCCTGAAGATCCAATATCCCAATTGGATATACTTTGGGAAATCTTTTACTAAACAAACATTTACTTTTTGTATAATTCAACTCTTACAAGGTTAAGAACATTTATTTCAATGAATATTCTCCCTTCTGTATGAGCTGATCATGTTCAGAGGAATCTCACAATGACATTTTTTTTTTTAACCTGCCAGAGCAGAAGCAGGTTTTAATGCTCCCTTTGTCAAAGTAAGTCTTGCCTTTAGTTAGAGGGAGGAAGAAAACCGAGGTAATTACATAGTGACGGGAACTTTTCTTTTTTTCTCCCACTGAGCTCCAACGTCAGTCTTCTTGAACAAAGGTGCTATTGAAATTGTGAATCATACAGTTGATTTTTCCCAACTTCTGGGCACCAGCTGGGCTCAGTGGGGAAGGGTCTCTGGTACAAAGGTAGCAGGGTAGGCAGGCATTTTTAGCCAGAGGTCTCTTATTGTGTCCTTCAGGGACTTCACACATATATTTTCATGTCATTTGTTCGTTCCACAAATATATATAGAAGCTCTATTCTTCTAGGTGCTGGCAATACCCAGACTGACAAAACCCATGTGGCCCTGAGTGAGTAAAGATTTGAATAAACACATATGCCATTTTTGCCTTGACCAAGCACTCTCCAGGTTAAGACATGTTTAGAGCATTTCTTGTGCATTACAACATGCCAGTACCTTCATCAACATTGTCTTGAAAAATACTCACCGCCATCTGGGAGGTGGGTGTCATAATCCTATTATAATTTGGGAAACTGAGACTAAAGGACTTGGTCACAGATATTAGGGGATAATTTCAAAATTTGAAACCAAGCAGATCCACTTCACGGATTGTTGCTCTTACAGTTGGACAGTGTGATGTCATTGGTAGAAAGTTTGAAAGTTAAACTTCTCCTAAGAGGTCAACAGTGGGTTGGTCTGGAACAAACAAACGCCAAGTCCTTTGTGCCCGATTTTTAGGAGCTATCACTCAGCTGCAGCAGTAGAAGAGGAACTTTTTCATCCTATCTTATGTCTCATGCAAATTCCCACATAGCAGACTGGCTTTGTGAAGAATTACGTTTCCTGCTGCGGTGATTAGATAGACTGGACTCATTTAAGTCCTATCAGCCAGAACTTAGCCCTGTGTTTTGCTGGTATGTTTGTTAATAAGATCTTCATGCCAACTTCTTCCCTCTTTGCAATAGTATAGAAATACAAGGCTCTTTGTTTTCTATTTTACTTCCATCTACACTAATTCCTTTGAGACACCTCTGGTTCAGTAGGCAAGCCAGGTGGCATTACCCTGATTTATGAGTGAAGAATTGAGAACCAGAAAAGCTTAAGAGTATAGCTGAGGGTCACACAGGTTAGCTCCCCAGAAACACCTCCAACTTAGTACTTACCAAACAGCATGATATATGTTATCTGTCTCTTTTCTTCATAAAACAGAGAGTATCTTGAGAGCAAAGACTGTGTCTTTCATCTGTTTTTCCCTAGGATGTAGCTAGGAATCTGGCACATATCATTGTGTGATAAAGTTTCAGAAATGAATTCCTGAATGGAATCTGGGATTCTGATGACTCTTGAATGTTTGGTTCCAGCCCTGAGAACACCCTGTGTATCTAGTGTCAACTTGACACTTCCACATGAATTTGTTTAGGCATCCCAAGCATAACATGGCCAAAGCAAAACTCTTGATTTCCTCTTGTCAACCTGCTTTCCCTTAGGTTTTCCCATTTCAGTAAATAGCTTCATAGCTTTTCACACCAGGTATCTAAGTTATCCTTGATTCCTTTCTCCCCATCACCTTCCAGACCTAATTGGTTGCCAAGTTCTATTGACTTTCCATTCAAAACATATGTAGCATTGCCTGCTTCTTCCAAATCATTTCCACCCCAGTCCAAGTCACCATCATCTCTCACTTGAACCACTACAAATGTTTTCCCAACTGGTCTTCCTTCAACATTTATCTGACAATCCCTGTTCTACAAAGTACCCAGAATAATCTTTTAAAAATGCAAATGAGATGAGAAATCACTCTTCTGTTTAAAACTCCTTGCTGACCTTCATTGTCACTGGAAACAAAACCAAAACCAAACACTTTTCCTTGCTTTGCAAAGCCTTCTCTGAGCTGCCTTCACCACCTTCTTTGACTCTTGCCATTCTTCCTGCATTTCCCACATGCTAGCCTTCTTCATATTCCTTAAGTGTTCCCAGTTCACTCAAGCCTAAGGACCTTTGCACTGGCTGTCTCCTTGGTCTGGAGTACCCTGTCCCCTCATCATTCTCACAAGGCTGTTTTATTCATTCAAGTCTCAGCCTAAATAAATGTCAGCTCCCTCAGAGAGGCCATCCCCGACCATACAGTTTTAGGTAGCCCGATATCTATTCCCTATCAATCCATCTTTTTTTAAAGACCCTTTTTGGACACTACTTAACCTGACCTGAAGTTTGTCTTATTTCTTTTCTCTGTTTCTCCCTCCACCACCCATCTTTTCACCCCCTAGGTTAGAAGCTCCAGGAGAAAAGGGATCCTCCTGTCTTTTTAAGTTCTTTGTTCTTTGTACAGTTCAAGTTCTTTAGTGATTGTTGGTGTTTCCAGGAGAGTAGTTGGCCAAGCATTAGAAGAATGTTGTTTTAGTTAATTCTTGAAAGCCTGGGATGAGATATACTATTATTCTCTGTTTTTCAAATGAGGCATCCTCAGGGAGGTTAAACAACAAGCTTAATGTCAACAGGACTTGGTGACCAGTTAGATCTGGCAGGTGGCAAAAAGAAAGGAATCAAGAGTAACACAGACTTCTGGTTTGAGAAATCATGGAGCTATTTACTGAGATGGGAAAACCCAGGAGACAGCAGTTTTGTAAAGGGATATCAAGAGTTCTGCTTTGGCCATGTTATGCTTGGGATCCTGTATTAGTCAGCCAAAGGGGTGCTGATGCAAAGTACCAGAAATCTGTTGGTTTTTATAAAGAGTATTTATTTGGGGTAAAAGTTTATAGTTACAAGGCCCTAAAGAGTCCAACCCAAGGCTGCTTTCTCACCAAAGTCAGTTGCCACGTGTTGAAGCAAGATTATGGGTGATCTCTGCCAGGTCTCTCCTTCCTTCTTCCTTGTAAGTCTCCATGGGCCCAGACAGCCCCTGATAGGGCTTATCTATCAGGGCTTCCTCAGCTGCTCAGCTGCTCAGTTGCTCTGTTGTCTTCAGCTGCAAACTCTCAGGAGAATGGCTCATCTCTCCCCGGGCTTTAGCCATTTGAGCCTTCTCCCCTCTGGCATCTATGGAGCTATCTGTCTATGGTGTCTTCTTCCATGTGTGTTCTTGAGTGAGTGTCCATTTATATAGACCAAAAGGGGCAGGGACTCAATCTGAGCTACACCTTACTGACGTAGCCCAATCAGAAGTCTTAAATTGATTTTATCAAGTAAGCTTAATCAAAGATCCCTCACTGAATTGAATACAATCAAAGGGCATCACACCCAGAGGAACAGAACAGTTTACAAATATAATCCTTCTCTTTTGGGCTTCATAGATAATATCAAACTGCCACAGATACCTAAAGACATCCTCTTCATGTTAGTAAGAGGGTCAAGATTTTAGCCCTGTCTTTGAACTCCAGCCATCATGCTGCCTTCCCCAATAGTGTTTTGAACTCTCACAGTCTCTTTCTTCTCTGTAGCTAGGGTCTAAGTAATTTTCCATACAACTTAGCAAAGTGGTGGGTCATGCATTTCTGCAGTCTGCAGATAAGACAGATAATATTCCAACTGGGAAGTGTAAATGATATCCTTAAAAGGAGGCCAAGGAGGCAGTTTGCTTTGTATTCTGATGGCTGATAAGGGGCCTTTGAAGATCCAGGGGAAGAAGTAGATTTTATAGTCAGAATAGGGAAAAGGGATCCACACAGGAAGGGCAAACTTCCCCTACTCCCAGGTCTCTGGTAATAACATTACCCCTTAAATGTGGACAGGGCTTTACAGTTTTCACAATACTTCACATACTATTCTATGTGAACCTCACAACAACCTGCAAGATGGGACATCTTATTCCTGATAAACAAAAGAGGAAATTTAGGATCAGGAGAATTAAGCAATTGTCCAAGGCCACAGAATTCCAAGGGAGATGGGGCAGACACTCAAACCCAGTCTTCCAGCTTAATGTCCAGGCTCCACGCACTATCCCTCTCATGGAAACTCTGTGGCCACTCTGCTCACTCACCCTGCAGATGACCACTCAGCCCTTTCCCTTCCACACCTCTCTATCTTCTGCCCATCTCAGTCCTGGAGTTCACTTTCTTAACAAACCAGCAGCACAGCTGAGTTTATAATCTCCTGGGGCCTCTGTTGAAGGACTATCAGTCTGCTTCTAGAAAGATGACTGAGGGAAAAAAAAAAAAACCAAAAGTTTTGGGTTGGTGAGGTGGGATGGGAGTTTGTTGGTGGCACCACTCACACTGCTTCTTGAGTGCTAAATCAATGGTTCTCACGAGAATCACCTGTAAGAGTCACAGGGAGAGCTTAAGGCACAGGTTCCTGGGTTCCACCCACCAGAGATGCTGACTGAGTAGATCTGAGGAGGCTCTAAGATTTTGTATTTTCTAATGAGCTCCACATGATGCCTTGCTGCCCTACTTGGTGAAGGTGCGGTGAGGTGGATATTCTCAGGTGTTGATTGAAGTATCTATTGGTACAATGTTTTTGGGGAGGACATTTGGCAATTCCAATCAAAACCTTAAAAGTATGCTTTGACCAATATTTCTGCTTTTAAGAACTTCATCTTAAAAAGGTAATTAAGGATGTGAGCACAAATTTAGATGCTATGTGCCTGCCATTGTAGGTGTTCAATAAATCTTTGCAGAATGAATTATTGAATTAAAGGATGCTCATTGCTAATGTGTTTATAATAGGGAAAAATTGGAAAGAACCTAAATGTCCAAATGTCAAAGGGATTGGCTATGTTAAAACACATCTTTTTAATTGGACACCAGGCAGCCCTTAAGCTGCTAGAAAAGATGATTACAATATAGCAATATGCACAAAACATTAGTATGACTTCCTTTTGTGATATATTTTAAAAATATTAACAATGACAGGATATTAGTTAAGTCTGTGTGTGACTACTGGTGAATTCTGTTTTTTATTTGTGATGATCAGGAATTATTTTTTTTCATTAAAAAAGAAAACTTGGGACAACTCTTTAACTGAGAGCTCAATGCTCTGGCTTGCGGCCTTTTTTTAGATCCACCATATTGTAGGAAGCAGGGATTTTTAGATGTGGAGAGAGGAATGTTCTTTTTTGAAGAGGCTGTTACAGTCCCCGATAATGGAAACCGGGCATGCTTGAACCTCAGCTTTTCAGCCAGGTTACTCTTTATTTTGGAGCTCACCATTTTCATCTCGGGGCATGAGCTGTCCTTCCCTGGGGGGCTTTAGCGGAGGTGAGCAACTCGAGGCTGTAAACATTACCTGGATGGGGCACTGTTTTGAAGTCAGCTTGGGCAAATTGTGTATGTCTCCTTTGAAACCATTAATTTAGTTGGTCAATATTTACCAGCAAAGATTGTTTCATCAACATTTCAAGGGAGATTATTGATTATGTTTGATGATTTAAACAATAAAATAAGAATGCTAGCATCTGTTTTTTCCATGAAAAGTAATGTTGAGAATCTAACTGTGGACATGTAGAACCTGGCAATAATCTGTATGATTGCTGGCAAATTGCTGGAAGTCTCTGCCTCTGATTCTAAATTTGTGCATTGCCTAGTTTTTGAAGTTAGACATTCAAGTTTGTGTTGTGGCTTCAGCATTTATCAGCTGTGTAATTTAGGAAAGTATTCTCAAACTTTTTGGACTACAGTTACCTTGTTTGCAAAAGGAGGAGGGGATAAAAGTTTCTTTCTTGCCAACTTAACAAGGTTATTATGACAGGGACCATGAAAGTGGCAGTTCTTAACTGGAAGAAGATGTTAAGGAGAGATTAAAGAGTGGAGTGTTATATTTGACAGTTAGGATAAAAAAAAAATGCATCCAATATCAGTCCTTAGAAAAATAAGAGAAAGCATTTCATGAAACTCTTTTGATAAATCTCCAAACAATGCAGGAATTGTATTTTAGTCAGAAAGTTATATGCTACAATGAAGTTCTCAAATGTGGAGGTATTGCAAAAGTCTTTAGATTCTCCTGTTATGAATTTCAAGAACCTGCCATTCTAGTCATGCTCCAGTGAAAATGGGAATACACCCATTCTTATCATTTGAACCATCACATCCACACATGTCCCTCTCTAGTTATATTATGGCCGAGTTCCAGTCTTGTATCCACTATGACCCATCATCATCCAAAATCAATCCCATTCCAATGTCTCCATTTCTTTGCAGGGTTCCATCATGCTACCCATTCCTGAACACAGCAGTCAACCCTTTTACTCCTACTCTGCCTTCACTTAGTCATTAAGTTCTCTCAACTTTTCTTCCTTTTAAGTAGCTTCAAACATTACTTCCCTCTGCATCTCTATAATCAGTATCCTAGTGAAGATCATCATTGCCTGTCTTTTGGGACAGACTCTGAATATACCACCCTTTTTCTCGTTACTTCTTCTCCCAGATCATTTATTCACTCATTGCATCAATTGTATTATATTGTAAGAATATAAAGATCAATAAGACATAATTCTTGCCATTTAATCACTCCAATGTCAGAGGACAGGAAGGGAAACAGACAACTGGTAAGTGTCAATCAGATATAACAAATGTATCGCGGGAGGGCAGAGGAGGAGCATCCAGGGTAGCTTGGTTGGGTGGTAGGTGCCAGAGAATACTCCCTAGAGATTGTGACTCTTGAGCTGAATCTCAAGCAAGAATAGGCAGGCAAAGCAAAGATGATGGAGCAAGAGGCATGTCAGGCATAGTGAAGGCATGAGAGTAAGAATTAAAAATGATTATTTAGAAAGCAAGGAAGTAAGAAATAAAAATGTGGGCAGCAGAGTGAGATTTGACAGGTCTACTCTGGAGTAAGGTACATGGTGCATTTCATTGGATAAGACTAGTATGGGGGTGGGGGTGGGGCATGACAGCAGTCTAAGCCAGGGCTTGCAAAGGACCTAGTAAATGTAGGAGTGGGAAAGAAGTAACAGATTTTAAAAATGTGAAGCAGGTTGAATTGACAGTATTTGTGTGGGATCAGAAGGATAAGTGAAGTCTGGATCCCAAGATTCTAATTGTGAGTCTGGGTACATAGAGGTGCCATCAACTGAAAGGAAAAATCCAGGACTTATTCCTCCTTTATAGTTCAGCCACAGTGATATTTTCATGTGTGTTTTTTTCTGTATCTTCAAATAAATCATAAGCCCCTTAAGAGCAGAAGCTCTGTTTAACACTCTTCTGTTTCACTAGAGCCTCATATTAAGCAGTTACCTGGTCAGTAAATGTTTATGGTAATGATGCTGATTGTAATCCAGAATCACTGCAAACCTTTCCTATCACACAGATGCGATCATGTTTGCTCTCTAAACTAGGGAAGTGAAAATGCATTTACTCACATTATTTTCATTATAAGAGTAATAAAATAACAATCAACTGGAAGATATTTAAAAGGAAAGAATCCTTTAGTTCTACTATTTCAGCACAATCACTAGCAGATACTTTTAATAAAGATTGTTACTAAGGTTCAAAAATATAAAACTTCAAGTTTCCAATTCCAAAGTTTTTTGAAAAAGTTTACTTCCAAAAACCCAGAAAATTCAATTCGGAGAACTCCTGTTTTTTCAAATATTTTTGAGGTTTAACCATGGCAGAAAATTAATTATTTTTTAAGACATTAACCTAAACACTGACTTTTATTAGAAGACACTGGAGATATAATGATTTCATCCATTCATGCAACAATTCAACAAATATTTATTTAATGACTTCTGTGAATTTGGAACTAAGCTAAGTGTTAAGGATACAGTGTTGAACAAAATAAATACAGTCTCTGTCCTCACAGGCATTAAATTTGATTCAGAGACAGACTTTAAACAAGCAATCACATAAATAAACACAAAGTTTCAAACTGTAATCAGGATTAGAAAGGAAAAATAGAGAACTCTAAGAGCATGTAACAGGGAGCCTAATTTCATTGGGAAATTGAAGAAAGCCTTTTGAGTGATATTCATGGTAGAGGATAAGTAGAAATTACTCCACTTAAGGGCCTGGGTAGGGTGAGGTTAGATTTAGGACTAGGGGAGTGCTGGAATGAAGATTCTGAAGTGAGAAATCACTGGGTGAGAGGATATGAAAGATGAGCAGTGTGGTTAGAGTGCAGGGAGTTGGACGCAGGATGATGCAAGGAGAAGCTGGGAAGAACAGCTGGGGCCAGGTCACAGAGGACTTTGAAGCCTATGGCACCATATTTGGATTATATCGTAAAGTACAATAGGGGAAGCGGAAGGGTTTTGAACTGGCAGGTGACCTGATCCCTTTTACATTTGTTAAAGAGTAGTTGTAGGTTTACAGGAAAACCATGCATAAAGTATACAGTTCCTATAATCCCCACAGACCCATCACCACCACCCACATGCACACAGGCACACACAGCTTTCCCTGCAGAGAAGCTCTCTGCTGCTGTTTGTAGACTGGAATAAAAGAAGTGGAAGGGCAAGTATAGAAGCAGGGAGGACAGTTAAAGGCCCCAAGAATGATCCAGAAAAAAGATTATGGTGTCTCAGCTTAGAATAAGGTGTGAGAACAGTTGAAAAGTGGAGGGTTTTGGAGATCAACTTGACAGAGATTGGTGAAAAGTAAATAGGAGAGTTATGGAGGAAAGCGGTCAGGAAGGACTCGGGTTTCTGGCTTAAGAACTTGATGGGTGGCAGTGTCTAACCCTCTCTCCCTCCATCTCTCCTGTCCTCTCTTTCTCATCTGTCCATCTATCGGCCAATCATCTATCATCATCATCAACATCGTTTCTATCAATTGTCTTTTATTTATGAAATCTGTTTTTCTGTTTTTTTCATCTATCCATCCATCTACCTATCTCCCCAGAAATAGATATATCCCCGAGAACTGAAAGGATCTTAAAAGATCATCTGGTTCAATACATTCACTCCATAGATGAGGTAACTGAGGCCAGTGGAGAGAAATCTCTTGCCCAGAGATACTCAGAGCTGGCTAAAAGTCCTCTTCTGCTTACTGTATCTACCCCCAGCTTCCTAACCAATAGCTTTCACCATCGTGCCTCCTCACAGAATGTCTCTGCCCAAAGCTGATAGACAACACTCCCAGGCCTTACTAAGGAGAGTTTGCAACTACTTCCAGCCTGTCTCCCCGCTGGTGTTTAGAGGCATGAGGGTCCCTTAGACGTCCTGCCTGGTGAAAGCACCAGCAGGCAGCCTCCAGTGAATCTGCAGTCAGTCTGCTAAGGAGGAGTTTGCCTCCCCTGCTGCCTGGGCAAGACAGAGAATGGGTTTATAACAGGGGACAAGATAATGATCAAAGCAAAACTTAGAGCGAGGGTTTAAGAAAATCTTGTGTGATTGGCTTAGAGGTGGAGACAGAGGAAGCTGCAGGCTCATCTGCTACAGATTGGAATCCTGCCAAGAGTTATCTCTTTGGGAGCTGCCCTGCCCCTTTGCCTCAGAATGGGTCTGGTGAAGCAACTGCCGAGCCACAACAGACGGCTACGTTTTAAACCAGGCCTGCCATTAGTCCTGACTCATCCCTGCCTTGAATTAACCTCAAACGTCAGTGATGTGGAATGAAAAAAAGCAGGAAAGGGAAAGATGATAACTCCACTCCACAGAATACATTAAACCAAAGAGTGAAGTTGATACTAATATGTTCAATGGTGATGTCTTTTGACTTATTAATACAGTTCATATTGATCAAATGACTGCTATGCGCTGGGCATCACTAGGACACTGGGAGTCAACAATGAAAAAGACATGTTTCTGGGATCTGGCTCTGGGATCCTTGCTCAGCCCTATTACCTCCACTATTCTCCCTGTGTCAGACCATTGGCTAATCTTCTACTACACCATGCTCCCTCTTGCTTTTGCTGAGCAGGCCAGGCTGTACCCTGCACTGCCACATGCTTCAAGTCCCAGCTCAAGAGATGACTAGCTTGGACCATCATTGTTGGGCTCTTCTTCCTTCATCTTTCCATTGCAACCTGGCATACATTGAATCATGCTGTTTCGAAATCGTTCACTTGTCTCTCTCACCAGGTAGACTTGCAATCTCCTCAAGGCTAGACACATGGTGACTGGCACATAGTAGTTCCTCAGTAAGTGATGACTGAATGAGTGAATGAGTGAGAGCTTCACTCTCTGGTGGAGATGCCAGCTCTGTTCTCTCCTAACTCTAAGATACTGTCATAGGTACTATCTTTGACATATGTAAATCGTGCCTTTCCGTGCCCAAAGAGGAGAAATCACCTCTTCCCAAGGATGGAGGTGAGAAGTAGATGACCTAGATAAGAGTTTGCAATGGATTTTGAAGAGTGAATACATGGAAGAGAAAGGAAAGGACACTCCAGATGTAGGAACAGCAGAAAAAAAGCAAACACAAGAAATTGGCTAGTACTAAAATGCTCTAGGAGTTGCAGGGGCTGGGAGTAGGTAGCATCAAGGGGAGTAGGAAAGGGTGAAGAAAGAGAAAGAAAAAAAAAAGTAGAGAAAAATTAATATTATTTTTAAACTTTTTGTTATAAAATTTTTTTAAATGTTTGGAAGTAAAGAGAATCATATCATGAAATACTATATTTCCATCACCCAGTTTCAACAATTACCAACTCATAACCAATATCATTTCATCTATACTCTCACTCACCCTCACCTCCGTCCTCAACTTTTTGAAGCAAACTCTAAATGTCATAATGTTTAACCTATAAATATTACAGTATGCATCTTTAAAACAGGTATTCTTTTTCATTTTCTAAAAGCATGACTACAGTCCAATGATCACATATCAAAAATTCTATAATAGCTTTTGAATATCATCAAATACACAGTGTTCCACTTTTTTCAATTGCATCATAATTTTTTTACAGTTTGTTTGAGTCAGGATCCAAATAAGTTCCATACATGGCAATTGGATGATATTTGTCCCTTTAAATCTACATTTTCTCCTTCCTTTCCTCTCTTTCCTTTTTCTTAAAAATTATCATTTTTATTTATTTGTTGTGGCTCTTGCTGAAGAAGAAACCTGGTTGTTTGTCCTCCAGAGTTCCCCACAATCTGGACTTTTCAGACTGCATCCCTATGATATCATTTAACATTATTTTCTGTCTCAGATTCAGTTTCTATTTTTTTTTGTTGTTGTTGTTTTTTGGCAAGGATACTTGATAGGAGCCATCGATGAGTACTGTCTTGAACTAGCAATTCCAAGGTATTGCAAATGGTGATATTCTAATTCAATCAGTCCTTTTTCATTTGTTAGCTGGAATGTTTCCAAGAAGAGAAATTTCCCATCAACTCTCTGGTTAACCTGAAGTATAGGGAAGGAAGGATAAATGCTTGATTCTTTCTCTTTTGATTAATCAGTTTTCAAAATAATCAAAGCTGCTCAATGATTATTTTCTGGTTATCATTATGAATACATGGATTTAAATAAATTTACTATATTTTAATATGTTTTATTTATTATCCTTAATGATGCATAAATTGACTTTCTTTGGCTTGGGAGAGTCTCTTCAAGCTGTCTCCTGATATATTTTCAAATAAGTTTGTTAGTCTTTAATTGCTCCCTTACTCTCTGCTACAACAAGCTATTCCATGATTATCTTGCACATTTTCTGCCCCATACAGAGAACCAGCTATTTCTCCAAGGAATCTTTCCTCTGAGTGGGAAATGATACTAGAGACAACAATCTGGGAGTTAAGAGTGCTCATTGCTCCAAGTTAGTCATCATTTCTTGGCCTTTTCAGTGGTATTATGATTTTACACTATTTCTAATTCAAATTAGAAACGGTAGGGCTTTTTCTTAACTTTATCAGTTTTATATCTATAAGTAAATTGATACACACTTGTTAACCTGGAAGGTTTCCATGTTTGCTACTAAACAGGCCCTTTTTTCTTCAATGTAGTCATATTTAATTTTTTTCTTTTTTTAATACTATTTATTTTTTTAAAAATACTTAAGATTACATAAATGTTACTTTAAAATATAGGGGATTTCCATATGCCCCACTCCCTACCCTTCCCACACTTTCTCACATTAACAACATCCTTCATTAGTGTGCTACATTTGTTACAATTGGTGAACACATATAGGAGCATTGTCACTAAGCGTGGTCTATAGTTTACATTATAGTTTACATTCTGTCCCACACCATTTTCTAAGTTATAACAAAATATATAATGGCCTGTATCTATCTATCATTGCAACATCATTCAGGACAATTCCAATATCCTGAAAATGCCCCCATATTATACCTGTTTTTCACTCTCCCTCCCCTCAGAACCTCTGGTGGCCACTGCCCCCACATCGATGATAAAAGTTCTTCCCTTGCTAGAATACAAGAAGTCTATAGTAGAAAAACCATAAGTCTACTCTAGTCCATTATTCTTTCCCCAATCCTGAGGATTCTGGGAAGGTGATGTCCATTCTGCCTCTAATTGAGAGGGGGCTAAGATCCCACGGGGCTGATGGATGTGACTATCTTGCTGGCAGCTGCAGACTCTCTCTGTTCCCTGGGATGGGCATTGTTCATCATCATCTCCTTGATGGTTATCCTGGGTGAGTCCAAAGAACTGGAGCATAGGTGTTGCAACTCCGTTGAGATTCAGGGCTCAATTGGCACATGGACAGCCCAGAGATTTAAGTCTCTTGGATACACACCTATCAAGTCCATACTAACTATAGGTTCAAATAGAAGGGGCAGAAAAGTCATGTGCAGGGAAACCATATATGAGTCCAACTTTAAACAGGCACTTTTTCCTTGCTAAAATTGTGTCCCAATTTGGCATGTTTTTGGTAAATTTGAAGATCAGGCCAGCACAGAGCCAGAACAGTCATGTTGAATCAGGATTTTGCTCTACGGCTTTGTGGTTAAGTCGATTCTGTACCTTGTCCATACAATAATGAGCTCTTGTATCATAGGGAGAGAATGGCAGGTCTTTTGTATGTTGGCCTGTACCCAACAATGTCAGGCATGATAGATCAGGGATTGGGAAGAAGGCCTCCAGAAAAGGAGATGGAGAGGTCTTCAGAAACCACATTGTTCATCCACCTCATTTGCAGCTGAGGAGAACAGGCTTAAAGAGAGGAGATGGCTTTCCTAAGGAAGATACCAGTTTTGTGGCCAAGCTGGGCCATGATCCCAGGCCTCCCTGTGCTTAGCCAGTCTGCTTCCATCTCTGCCATCTTGCATCTCTTTCATGATATTGCCTTAGAAGTGAGATGATGGTGGTTGGTAAGCAGATGAGGTTCCCAATGCATTGGACCTATAAAAAAATTGCCTATCAACTGTTCTCAGTGGGGAAGGGAGGAGAGAAGTAAGGGAGGGATGAAGGGAGAAAAGGAGGAAGGGAAGAAGGAAGGAAAACTTCCAATGATGGGAGCTGTTTCCTATACGGGCTTGCTCTACCCACCCAAAAAGTTATGGGTAAACTTCAGTGGAATGGCTTCACAAAAAATATTCCCAGGTTCATGGCAGTCATGAAAGTAAATGTACTTTATGCTGTTATTAAATATATTTTAAGGCTGTAACTTATGAGGCTCCTTCCCCAACAAGATTTGATGTCCATGTAGCTGAAACTACAAAGTAAGTCAATGTTAGGACTCATTATAATGAGGTTTGTGGGGGAAATATATTATCATCTTTCATCTGAATTATGAAACAACTTCTTTACTATGTTGGTCCCATCTAAGAGAGTTTTCGAAAATATAAGTAAATATGATACATATTTCCTCTGCCTTAAAACACTTCAAGAACTCCTTTTTGCTCTAGGAATAAATTCCAGACTTTTAGCTTTGACTAAATGACCTTCAACTTTTGCCTACTCCCATGCTTGAATTCTGTTAGAGTTCTTCGCTGTGAGCAACAGAAATTGATTAGGCCTGATTTAAGCAGAAAATAATTGACTGAAGGAGTGGTATAGCAACCACTGGGAGTGCCCTGCCATATCCCTTTGGCTCTCGTCATTCCCATGCAAGCCGGAGGCATCCTGCTGCAAGCACATATCACTCTGCCTGTGGGCTTTCTCTTGGTCCATTGTGGGGTAGGTTGGAAGTTTCAAAGAGTTGATGCTTTAGAATAGGCCTTAGCCAATGATGGGTGGAAATCGGAGGTTAAACACTCTAGCTTCCTTACGCCTTGGGAGGGACAACTTTGGAGAGTATTCCATACTATTTCCCTGAGATCCCCAGGAAGATTGAGCTCCAGGTGCCCCCACCAGTCACCTGCTCTTTTATGCTGCACCCTTTATTGGCTTCCTTCCCTTTTTTGTCTCACTTCTCCATTCCCCTACTCGTACCTCCCAGGATCATTTCCCAAATATTTGTCTCAAGGTCTACTTCTGGGGAATCCAGTCTAAAGAGATATTGAGTAGCTCTCAGAATTACAGGACCAAGGAATTAGGCATGGGAAATAGGTTGGAACAAAGGGAAGAGATGTGGCCTTGACCATGGTGAAAATCCTCCCCTGGGCTAGTCCAGTGAAGTTACCCAGGCTAGTGCTGCTAAACATGGCCACTGTGCCGAGCCCCACACTGGAGACCTCAGGCCACCCAATGGCTGCCACCATCCCCAGTGCCCCTGAAAAGTCTTGTCACTGACACAACTGTTACCACCAGAACATGATTCTCCCTTGTCCCATCCCTTGAGTCATTTTCTTCAAGTTCAAAATCCTTGCCAGATGCATCTTATTGGATAAGTGTAGGTCACATGCCATGATTCAGATGACAGGAATATGAGAAAACAAGAATCTATAAATCTTTAGAATCTATAGTAAGGGGAAGGGGTTGGTCTCTGGCCACAATTCAGAAGTAGGGAAGTCCCAAATCACAATAACGGGCTCAGACACAGAGGATCTTGAAAAAGAACCAACTTCCACCATGTACTTGTTCTAACCATAGCAAGTGATGTGGAATTCCTTGACTCATACTTGAGAGAGAGTGGGGCTGTACGTGAGTCTCAAATGCCATCCTGAGGAGTTTGGGCTTTATCCCAAGTAGGCAATGGGAGGATGATTTTAGGCAGGGGAGTGAAGTGGTCATAATGGGGCTCTGTCACTCACAACCCATGAGACTTTCCTTGGGTGAAGTAAGAAACCCACCTGACTCTTCATTTCTTCACCGGTGAAATGAAGCTAATAGCATAGTTTAGGATTAAATGGAATACTCTAGCCAAGTATTTAGCACAGTGCATGGCAGTGCTTAGCATTTATCTCTTATTACTGTAGTTATTTTTGTCATTATTATTGACTTATTTTGGAGCAATGATTCTGGCAGCAGTGGGGATTATGAGTTGGAAGGGAGGCAGAGACAGGAGGTAGCAGAACTGGTGAGGAAGCTACTACCTAGATCCTAGAGAGAGACCAGGGGGCCTTTCCTGAGGCCGTGGGAGTCATAATGAAGAAACTGGGAAAATAGATGGCAGCTCATGGCAGTGAATTGAGAGGCAAGTGGGGGTGCCAAGAGTGACTAAGAGTTTCTAGATTCTTAGCCCAGCATACAATGTGCTCCATGTTTTTTGCTTCAGATCTACCACTTAGTCCAATCTCCTGCTATGCTCTGTTGTCTGTATGCTCTAGAATTATTACTTGGCTTAGTTTCCTAGGGATGCATAACAAAATACCACCAACTGAGTGGCATGAAACAACAGAAACTTATTTCTCACAGTTCTGGAGAATAGAAGTCCAAAATCAAGGTGTCAGTAGGCCACACTCCTTCTGATGCCTCTAGAGAGATATCTGCTGCATGCCACACTCCCGGCTTCTGGTGGTTTGCTGGTGATCCTTGGGGTTCAACCTCTGCCTCAGTTGTCACATGGCCTTCTTTCTGTCTGTGTCCAAATTTCCTCTTCTTATAAGGATGCCAGTCATACTGGATTAGGGCCCACTCTAACCCAGTTTGGCCTCATCTTAACTAATAACATCTTCAAAGATCCTATTTGCAAATAGGATCACATTCATGGGACTAGGGGTTAGGGCTTGAACATGTGTTTTGGGGAAGACACAATTCAACCCATAGCAATCCCCAAAGAAGCCATGATGCTTCAAAACTCTCTGCCTTTGCTCAAGCCATCCCCTCTGCCTGGAACACACTTCCAATCTCTTTTCCCTGCCTGCCAGCCTCCTGTTTGCCCAGTCCAGCTCCAGGAGCCTTTCTCCTGCCCCAAGACTAGATTAGATCCTCCACAGTACCTTGTCCTTACGCTGTTGAATTCTTGTCATGCACTATTATGATTGCTCATTTACTCTTCTGCTTTCTCTTAGAAATTGTAAACGCTCCCCAAAGCAGGGACTCTGTCGCATGTCAAGTGGTATCTTCAGCAGCTGGCACAGCATAGGACTTCAGGAGCTAAGGCTGCCAGCTATTTGGTAAAGCAGGGTGGGCTCCTGCAGGCCCCTCCGGAGAACTACGGGATTGGAAGGCAGGGTGGGGCCCAGGGAGTGACGCCTAGACCTGTGTATTTTGAAAGAGTTTCTGGGTGGCTCTGAGGCACACACTGGACAATCATCGGGACCCACACGTTGTCCCTCTGGATAGTCTGTGAATGCCCCGTTGCTCTGTCATTTCTCACCGAGCATAAGAACATTTGGTGCAATGATAACCACTGAAGGTGCTGCCTTCGAGTGGGAGGTCAAAAGCTCTGAGTTCTGAGCAGTGGAGCAATGGAGTGATGAATTCCTGGCTAATGACCAGTCTCTTGGGGGCCCACTTTCAGAAGATCTGCTTTTCTGCATCGTGTCCCTTATGGCTTCCTACACAGTCTCTCATTTTCCCCCACAAAAGATCAGGTTTCAGGTTTGAGAGTATGACTTAGCTGCTTAATCTCTGGGGCGAAGCCTGATATGCTGGAAGCCACTGGGAAACGTCCTCTTGGAACCTTGACAAGAGCTGCCCAACATTCACAAGAGCAGCCCGCAGCTCTGGTGCGAGTAGAGCTTGGAGAGGCCAAGGCACCTTGGGAATTGGAAGAAGGAATAGCACACAGGAGTCACTTGGGCAGCAGGGTGCAGCTCCTTCCTTCCAGCCATGTACACTGGGGCAAGCCCCTCATCTCCATCATGCTTGGTTTCCTCCTCTGTACAGTGGGAATACAAATATTTATCTCTAAAGGTTGCCAGGATAATTTTAGAATCAGATGATGATTCTAAAGCAAATAGCACTCAGTGGGCCTCAAGCAAATAGCCTGAGGAGAGGATGGCCTCTGTGTGAACACTGTGACTAATAGGGGTGGCAGCTAGAGACTGTCAGCTCCCTGCACTCTTACCCGCAGGTTCTTTGTTGAGGGGAGATCTGAGCAGTGGAACTTCACCTATCTTTCTTTCTTCTTTCCTTGTCCATGCTATGGGAATAAAGATTTGTATCATTCTATACCTCATTCAGTATATGTTTCTTCCCTCTCTCCTTTCTACTTACCTTACCTCTCTGCCTCCCTCATTCCTTCTTCATATTAAGAGCCTGCATGTTCTACCAGTGTGCTAGGGATATAGAGACAAAAATACAGGTCTCACCCTCAAAGAGATCACTCTCTGTTGGGAGGGAGATAGCTGGAAGAGGTACTGTATATGAGAGGTACTGTGATAAAAGTGAGCTTGGGTGCTGGAAGAACCCAACGGAGAGAGCCCTGATCCTACTCACGCTTCCTGGGATAGTTAAAGAACACTGTGGTAGTATTCAAATGAGTTTTAAAGAATGGGTAGAATATAGCAAGCAGAGAAGATGGGAAAAGAGCTTGGGCAAATACAAGGAATCTTGAGAGATTGTAACCTGAACAGGTTACTGCTGTTAGTTTAAGGTGCGGGGGACAAGGGGGAACCAGGAATGGAGGGGGTAGGCTTAGTGCCTGTGCTGGAGCTATGTGGTGGTAGAGGTGGTGGAGGTGGTGGAGGTGGTGAAGGTGGTGGAGGTGGTGGAGGAGGTGGTGGAGGAGGTGAGAAAAGTGGTAGAGGTGGTGGTGGTTGAGTGCACTTTGCAGAAGTTCTGGATGCCATGGTCACAGTTTCGGTTTATTTTGAAAGATTGTGACAACCTCCCTCTCCTCTCCCTCCCTCTCTTCCAGTTGGTTTATTAGCTAACTGACACCCCAACATTTCAAGGTGGATGGAACTGACTTGAAGCTTCTAGTGCTTTCTCTCAAGTCTTTGGGAAACCGCAGAGGCAAATGACATTCACAGGGCAAAGGCACCTTTCTCCTGCCCTCCTGTTCCCTCCTTTCCCCCACCTGCCCACTCCAAAGCAGAACCTGCAGCTCACAGAGATTCAGCTGTCCTTGTGCTAGAAACAACGGCAGGGCCGCTGTCCCCTGTAATTAGTGTAGCTGCTGAGCATGCCAAGCAGATGCTTTCCTCTTACGAGTTGCATGTGAAATGGCCCAGAAACATTGTATTAAGATCTGAAAGATGCAATTTGAATTTCCTGTGGCTGTGGAGATGCCACCAACATGGCGATTACATATGTCGAGTGAGTGAAATGTCACAGGGGAGCCTGCAACTGTGGGTCCCAGAGCCGTGGGCTTCAGGTGGAGGTGAAGACCTGGTGAAGGGGACATGCCCTGTGAGGCTGTGCTGCAGGCTGAGTGTGTGACACACATTTTGGGTGTTATTCATTTCAGACGAGAAGGGCCTGAGAGAGCAGTGGGTACAGCAGGGTTGTTGGTGCTGATGAGAAGATTAGGTCCAGAGAGAAGCTGTTGGCTCAAGGTCATAGTCACACAGGCAGGTAGCGGCAGAGCAGGGACTGGAACTGAGATACCTAAAGGCAAATCCAAAATCCATTCCTTTGTTCGTGAAACATATTTGAGTGTCAACAAAGTTCCAGGCTCTGTGCAAGGTAAACGGCATACATGGGAAATAAAAAACAGGAATTTCTTTCCAGGAATTTACTTTTTCTACTTGCATTCTAGAATCATCCCAATATTTAAAAAATACTCCAAAGTACACCCACCCAGCAGAAGGTGATTTGGCCTTAAGAAGGAGTGAAGTTCTGAGACATGCTGCAACATGGATGAACTGTGAAGCATTATGTTGAGTGAAATAAGTAAGACAAAATAAGGACAAATTCTGTATGATTCCATTTATATGAAATATATAGAAATAGCAAATTGTAGAGAAAGAAAGTCGATGTGAGGTTACCATAGGATGGGTGGAGGGAGAAAGGGGGTTGTTCTTGGTGAGTTAGAGTGGCTGTAAATTTGGGGCCAGGGATGGGAGAAGACTATAAAGAAAGTAAAAAAAGATAAGAGAAACAAACAAACAAACAAAACCCACCAATGCCTGGGCCCTGGCCTGAGTTTCTGATTTCATATATTTGGATGGGGCCCAGGTATCATTTTCAAAAGCTCCCCAAGGTTGAGAACCATTGTTCTAGAGCCTGCGCTGGCCAGTAGGGTAGCCAGTAGTCCCATGTAGTTTTTGAGCCCTTGCAATGTGGTTTGTCCATATTGAGATGCACTATGAGACTTAAAATGAACAAAAGAATGTGAAATAGCTCCTTAATAACTTTTTATTCCCCCTGCACCACCTACCCTCCACCCCCCACCCTCCGTTGTTTTTGCACTCACTGTCTGCTCTCTGTGTGTTCTTCTGTGTCTGCTTGTCTTCTCTTTAGGCAGCACCAAAACCAATCCTGGGACCTGCCAGAGTGGGAAAGAGGTGCTCAATCTCTTGCCCCACCTCAGCTCCCTGGTCTGCTGTGTCTCTTATTGTCTCTCCCTTGTGTCTCCCTTGTGTCTTTTTTTGTTGTGTCATCTTGATGCACTAGCTGTCCACGTGGGCCAGCACTCCTACGCAGACCAGTACTCCTGCATGGGCCAGCACTCCACGTGGGCCAGCTCTCCATTCAGGCCAGCTTGCCACATGGGCCAGCTTGCCTTTCACCAGGAAGCCCCTGGAATCGAACCCTGGACCTCCTATATTGTAGATGGGAGCCCAAATGCTTGAGCCACATTGATTTCCTATAACTTTTCATATTGTTTTTATGTTGAGATAGTAATACTTTGGATAGATTGGGCAAAATAAAATATATCATCAAAATTAATGGTTCTTTTTACTCTTTTTTTTTGGGGGGGGTGCTGAGGGGCTGCTCCCCTTTTATTAATGATGGGTTTAGTATCCTCATCAGAAGAAGAGCCCTCGCATACGCCTGCCGATGCCTTGTCGATCATAGAGGACGTTGAACTTGTTCACGAACTGGTTCATGGTGTTGCATGTTTTGGTGATGGTGCCGAGGTAGGCCACGAGCCCCACGTCATTGCATTGATCATAAAAGTCTGTCTTGAATTTGTCTGTGCTTAGCACAGGGAGGCAGTGGCACAGAGCATAGGCCTCCCGCAGGATCTCATGGTTAAAGGGGACCTCTCCCGCTTCAGAAGCCTTGACATACTCTAAGATGAGCTTGACACGGCTGTGCAGCATCTTGATGGCACTGTGCTGTGCTATCAGGTGCTCGGCCACAGTGGAGTTCTTTCCACTGCCCGTTGCTGTCATTCGGGCCACGTGGTCCACACCAGTGCGTTCAGCTTCCTCTGTGGCCAGAGGACAGGTCAGCTCAGCAAACAGCATTGTGGCCTCTCCATTGGTTATATCAATGACAGACTCAAAAACGCTGACAGGAAGATCTGTATGCTTGGTCATAGGGTTCAACTTAAGAAATAGGGGACTCTCGATTATCTCACACACCTGCTTATGGCGGTGGATGTCGGAGGGGTCAGGCGGTATGTGGTATACCAACCCAGAAACTCCAGCTCCTTGAATACCTGTTTAAACTGCTCCTCCTTGGTGTAATAATATTCCTTGTCAATGATAATCTTCTCTTCCACGGTGTAGGACAGCAGCTCAAATGAGTTCATCACTTCTATATTTTGGCCCTCCTGCTTCCCGATCAGAGCCCCAATCACCTGCATAGGCCGCCCCTCCTGGGAGCGCATGCGGATCCAATGGTCTGAGATGTTGAGAATGACAAGGGGATGAAGAGCGACTGAGACACTCCCAGTCACTCCGGAGGCCATCACACTGGGGACTACTGCTGCATCCACCTCCATCCCGCTGCTCCCTCCAGTCCCATTTGCTGTAGCAGCCGCTGCTGCCGCCGCCATTTTACTCTTTTTAATGTGACTTCTAGACAATTAAAAATACATATGTGGCTCATGTCATAATTTTTTGGACAGCAGTTGTCTAGAGGGAGAGAAAGAGACATCTCTGTACAATCTCTGTCTCTGGTTTGTAAACACATAGACATACCAACACAAAAGGCTTAAATGGGAAGAGAGCAACCCTGTGCAGTAGAGCGGAGGTGGAGAGAACTTTGCCCTATAGCCACACTGCCTGGGTTCTAATTCCAACTCCAATGATTATTTATTGGATTACCTTGAATAAATTAACTCTCTGTGTCACTGTTTCTCCATCTGTAAAATGTGGAGAAGGCAGCTGTTTAAATGTTTCGGTGAGATAATGTTAGCTTAGTGATTATTTACTGTCCCCTTTCTGGACTTTTCTATTGAGACTTGGTTCTGTATCTTGGTTTTCCTTCTGCCTAAACCTATTATAGTCACAGAATGCATAATCACTCCCAACTGATGCAATTCACAAGCATCAATTTAATTCCATTATTGTAAAATGCAGTCCCTTCCCCCTGACTGCCTTTTTGTTAATTTCCAGGGGAAAGAGAAGTCAAATGCAAATGGTCGTGGTATAAGATGACGTCTGGTTCCCACTGCCCAACTACTTTGCCATCCTCAAGTGGCACTTTGGGTTGGGTACATTCTCAGTGAAAACTTGGTCAAAATATCTGGGTGAATTTCTTTTGTTTTTTTTTCATTTTTAAAACATTTATTGAAGTATAACATTAATACATAAACACACAAACAATAAGTGTATAGTAATAGTTGTGAACTTGCAAAACAAACATACATAACATCTCATACCTCACCCTATCACCAATACCTTGCATTGTTGTGAAACATTTTTAACTAATGATTAAAGAGTGGCCTCAAAATATTACTACTAACCAAAGTATTTTCCCCCAACCCACTCTATTATTATTTTTTATATAATTTCTACATGAACATACATAAATAATAAGTGTATAGTAAAAGTTGTGAACTTACAAAGCAAACATGCATAACATAATACAAGGGTCCCATACATCAACCCTCCACCAACACCTTGCATTACTGTGGGACATTTGTTACAAATTATGAAAGAATATTGTCAAAATCTTACTACTAATTATAGTCTTGGACATGGATATCTACATCCTTCAATAGGGTTGGGAAATTTTCTACCATTATTTCTTCAAATATTCCTTCTGCCCCTTTTCCTTTCTCTTCACCTTCTGGGACACCCATGACACATATGTTTGCACATCTCTTGCTGTCCTTTAGTTCCCTGAGACCTTGTTCAAGTTTTTTTCAATCTTTTCTTCATCTGTTCTTTTGTATGTTCACTTTTAGAGGCCATTTCCTCAAGCTCACCAAACCTTTCTTCTGCCTCCTCAAATCTGCTATTATATGATTCCAGTGTATTTTTTATTTCATTTATTGCACCTTTCATTCCCATAAGATCTGCTATTTTTCTATGTATGCTTTCAAATTCTTTGTGCTCATCCAATGTCTTCTTAATATCCTTAATTTCTTTAGCCATCTCATTGAATTTATTAAGGAGATTTGTTTGAACATCTATGATCAGTTGTCTCAACTCCTTTATGTCATCTGGAGGCTTATCTTGTTCTTTTAACTGGGCTTTATCTTCCTGTTTCTTGGTGTGGATTGTAATTTTTTGTTGGTGTCTTGGCATCCGGCTTACTAGAGTATTTATTCTGGGTGCAGTTTCTCTCTTTAGTTTAGGGCTTCCTGCCCTTTCTCTCTTGTTGGTTGTGTAGTAGGAGCCAAGGATGTAGCTGGTGGTATAAGCTGTGGAGGCCCAAGCCACACTCATTGCCCCAAGGGCCAATGGAGCTTCTCCCAACTTTCTCCTTTGCCAGGGGTAGGGACAGAGCCACAGCTGTGTGGAATAATCCAACTCATGCAGGCCTAAACTGTAGTTGCCCAGAGAGATTGCCCAGAGAGACTGATGAAGCTTCACGCCCCTTTCTCCCTGCCCGGGGCAAGGATAGAGCTGTAGATGTTGGCAGCAATCTATGCAGTGCAGGTCCAGGATGACCACAGTTGCCCCAGTGGGCTTCTGATTATTCAGTCTGTGCCAGCTAAATGTACCTGCAGTCACCTGGATAGGCTGGTGCAGGGCCTGTCAGCTTCCTCCCTGCTAGAGGTGGGGCTGAAGCCTAGGCTAGGGCTGCAGGCCAATCTGGGTGAAAAAACTGGTCTCTGCTGTCACTGTGATTTTCAGTCAGCCCAGCTTCCCCTCATGCTGGGTATGGACTCAAAATGGGGGCTACTGGCCTCCTTCTGACTTGGAAAGGCTCAAACTTTAGCTGTTCTTAGGGTATACTTAGCCAGCCGAACTGACTAATCAGTAGCTGAAATTGGTGGCCAACTGTCTCTCCCTCCCCTGTTTTTGGGAAATGGAGCTTCCAATTCCTGCCACAGAATAGCTCCTGGGGTGGCTTGCGCTGCCAAAGTAGGATGATCACCCACTGGCCTCTGCAGCGTGGCCAGTAATTTCCCGGAGAGGCTGGCGCAGGTTCCCCCAGCTTCCTCCCTGCCCGAGGTGGGCCTGGGGCATAGCTTAGAGCTGCAATCTGATTTAGATGGAAAAAAGCTGGTCCCTAATAGCACTGTGATTTTCAGTCAGCCCTACTTCCCCTCATGTCAGGCGTGGAGTTAAGATGGTGGCCGCCGGCCTCTTTCTGACTTGGATAGGTTCAAACTTTAGCTGTTCTTAGGATTATACTTTAGCCTGCTGTATTTACTAATCAGTAGCTGAAGTTGGTGCCCAACCGTCTCTTCCTCCCCTGTTTTGGGAAGTGGACCTTTCAATTCCAGCCACGGAATAGCTCCCAAGTCGGCTTGTGCCTCCAGTGGAGAATGGACATTGGCCTACGTGGCATGCAGTGCTCTACTTATGAACCTTCTCTGCAGATGAGCAGTCTCCTCCTTCCATTCTTTCAAGGATGTTGCAGGATGCACTTCTGGTCTGGAGCCCCCAAACAAGTGCTCTAGATAGCTCTGGGTGATCACCAATTGCCCCGTAGCAGGAGCTGATACTCGGAGCTCTTTACTCTGCCACCATCTTGCTGGTTGTCCTTGAATTTCTTTTTGAATAAACTTTCATTGAGTCTCCAGAGTTCTTCTTTGGTGGCAGGGACATTCAGTGGGGACTAGACTGGACTGAATCAATTGGTGATGGCCCAGCCTGTGTTGGCATTTTGTGCATCTTTAGGCTGATGAACTCAAAGTAGAGATGGCCCAAGACCTCCAACAGCCTGCACTAGCTGCTTCACTCCATGCTACAAGAAGCAGGGCATTCTTGCAATCTTGCCATAGGCCCTGCCCTTCCAAGAAGGCTGGTTCCCATACGAAGATCAAAGCATTATAAACAAACTTTTTGTTGTTGTTGGGGGGAGTGGTGGGAATGGACAGGAGTTATTATCTCACCAAAATCTTCCCTCAGAAGTCCTTGGCCTGGGGCTTATCCTGTGATGAAGGAGAGGAACAGCCAGAGTTTTGGGGAATGAGTTCAGAGAGAGCAATTTATTTGGGTAGTTCTTGTAGAAGAGAACACATTTTGGAATCTAGAAGGGCTAACAGGATACGGAGCCCTCTTGTAAGAATTCTTACTAACACTGTGTGTTTGCATGTTCATGTTTGTGGGTATATGGTCTCGCCAAGGCTCTAAGCTGAGATTCTTTTTTTTTTTTTTTTTTTTTTACTGGGAGGTCCCGGGGATCGAACCCGGGTCCCTTTATATGGGAGACGGACACCCAACCATTTGAGCCACATCCATCCCCCCTGAGATTCTTTTTTTATCAATGTACTTATACAAAAATTACCCTGACAATATCACAGAGTGTCTGCCAGCCAAAAAGTGAAAGAAAATAGAATTGCCTGCAGTTGAATCACCTTAGTAAGAGCTCTTGGAATGTAAAGGACTTCATCCAGGTCTTTTTCTGGAAGTGTTCAAGATCTTCATAGAACATTATATATATATATGTGTGTGTGTGTGTAACTTTTATTATGTCTTCTCCAGTGCTTTTGCCTATATCACCCCATGGACTATTACTTTCATCCCTTCCAGTTCCTAATTCACCCTCCAGACTGTTTCCAATGAACTTTATAACTGCAGATTCGATCAGGATGCTCCCCAGTTTGGGCCCATTTGGTGGATCTGCATTTCTTATAGGATTAAGTTCAAACTCCTGAATCTGCCTACAAGGGCCCAGGTCAATTGCCTCCTGCTCCATTTCATGTCTTTCTCCCCCTCCACACCCACCACCCCCTGTCCCGTTCCTCTCACCTCACCCCTCTGCTAAGTTGTGGACAGACTATAGAGCCTGTACCTCTGTGCCTTCACTCCTGCTACTCATTCTGCCTGGATATTTTCCCTTCCCTTTTCCACCTGGAAATCGACTACCCATCCTTCAAGACTTCAATCTGCACTAAGTTGTTCCTACTCCTCCCAGACACGTGCCTATGTTCTCCTCTGTGCCTCCAATGAAAGCTCTATACTAAACTTTATTGTGACATCTATAACCTTGTTTGTGGACACAGCTCCTGAGACACTTTCCAGCGCTAAGGCTTCCCGTTTCTAGTTCACCTTGATATTACTGTTGTATGCCGTCTTGCCAGTCTCTTAACTATGCAATATGTCATTTGATTGGGACAGCTTGGGATTGCAGAAGGAAAACTGGTCTAGAGTCATGAATCTTGGCATCTGTTACCCAGTCAGCCAACTGAATTTGCCTCATTGGGTTTCCTTCCTTATATCATGAGTGGAATAGAAATTTCAACTGAGTGTTATAGCTCCAAGGGCTCTTTGAAGAAACTAATACATGCATATACTTGCATACATATACACACATACAAATACATGTACAAACATATACACTTGCACATACATGTACATGTATATATATGTGTGTATATTTTTAAACATATTCAAAACTAGTACCTGGTTTGCTTCCTGAAACCTGAGACCAAGCAATCCACCTTTGGAGATAAGTAGGCACTGTTAAAAAAAAAAACAAACTCCCCAGCTGCCCTGTCAACTGTGTAATGGCCTTGAACCTAGAAAGGATAAGTTTGAGACTTGAGTCTGGCACTAAGTATGTGAACATAAGGATGCCACTTACCTCTCTGGGCCTCCCTTTCCTATAAAATGGGAGCAATTGCCTTAGTTTACAAGGTTGTTATGAAGGTTAGGTGAGAAAATGGGTATACAAGTCTAAAGTAAAATAAATAAAATGAGTATAAAAGTCCATTTAAAGTCTAAAATAAGTACTGCAAAAACAAAACAGTCCTGGTAATTCTGAGTAGGCAGAAGTTAGTGTGATGTGGAGTCTGGATATTCTGAGGGAGGAGCTGGGCTAGGCATAATGGATTTATTGGATTTCAGCTGTTTAAGCTTTTTAAAATCCTGTTATTACAATAGTAATACATACTCATTGTGAAAATATGGGGGAAAAGCATACAAAAGAAATGTAAAATCATTTCTAATCTCAGCACTCAGAAATAATACTTCTTAACATTTTTGGGAAAATCAATACTATATGACTCAGTTTGGTGAAATAGAAGAGAAAGAAAATACTTGTCATGTATTATTATTTAAACAAAGGTGTTTGGCTAGAGCAAAGAGATCATTTGGGTGGGGTGGGAGTGGAAGAATGAAGAGAAAGAACTTTGGAGACAAGTCAGATGGTCTTTTGTATACAAAGGCACCCATAATCTTCCCCTTTCACTTACTTTTTTGGAAGAAACTCATAAAATGCCAATTTTTTTTTCAGTCTCTCCTTCCTGCTCTCTCGCTTTCTGATTTTTATCAATCCCTTCAAACACACTGACATCATTTGCCATGGGAAAGGCATTTTATCTAACCAAGAGAACAAAGGGCTCAAGGGCTCTTCCCTCCCTCATAGAACTGCAGGCCAGAGGGAGTAGTTGTCTTAGGTAAAATGAATTCTTGGCTGGGCTGCCTACTGGGTTGTTAATGATAGGAAGACTTTGGAAATTTCTGACCCTGAACCCTGATTTACTCATAAACATCTTCTAGGAGGCGCCCAGGAGTGCCTCACTGGCTCTTGGCTTTCTGGAGGTCAGGCATCCTCCAGCTCCTTGAAAAGGGGCTTTGTCTTATGTGACTTGTGGCCGAGATGTCAGTGGATTTAGATACCTTTCTGATTCCAAAGGGTTGAATGAGGTAAAGGAGCAGTGGAGAAAGACGGATAAGTGGTATGTGTGTGAGAGAGAGAAACAGAGAGAGAGGGAGGGAGGAAGAGAGACAGGCACAGAAAAGCATGAAGGATAGAGAAAGGAAAGGGGAAAGGTGAAGAGAGGGAGAGAGAAAGAAAACCAGAGCTGTGGCATAAAGAATGGATAGCAGAAGACTTGGAAAAGAAGAGTTGAAAGAGGAAGAGAGACAGAAAAGGATGCCTGAGTGAGTGACAAAAGAGAGACAGAGTGAGTGCTGAGGAGACAGAGACAGTCATTACCACTCTGATTAATACAGGATTTAAATGAAATATTCATGAAAGGAAATTGGAGCTATAGACAAATCTAAATGCTGCAGCCCAGACTTTCTTCTACTTTCCTACTGAAAAGTGAATCCTCTGGAGATTCATGCCTTCTATTGCCATTACATGGAGACAGTTTTTGGATGTAACCAAGAAGAGAAACGTGTTCCTTTGATAGCATTTGGCTCCACTTGTCATAACTTACAAAATTGTCCAGGAGAGAGTATAAACTATCATGTAAATTATAATCCATGCTTAGTGGCAATGCTCGAAAATGTGTTCATCAATTATAACAAATGTCCCACACTAATGAAGGATGTTAATGTGGGAAAGTGTGGGAGGGGAAGGGAGAGGGCATATGGGCATCCCCCATATTTTTTATGTAACACGTAATCTAAGTATCTTAAAAAATATATTAAAAATTAAAAACAAAACAAAAACATCCTACTGATTTACCAGGTGGCTCCTGAGTTCCTGGGAGAGGGAGGCACTTCAGAAAAGCCTCTTTGCATCTTGGAGGTGATCTGGTCGGCTCCTTCTCTCCTCTGAACCCTTACAAGTCGTCATGTGTTTTCCAAACCAGGGTCTTTCGCCCCTTCAGGAGAAAATCAGAAATATCCTGGAGGGTAGTGACTACCCTGACACGCCCCCACAGAGCCCAGCTACGATAAGTAACACATTCAGCAAGGCAAACCATGTGGACTGCCATTTGCCCCAGGGACCAGCCCCACCCAAACAAGAAAAAAGTAGTCTTGTGAAGAAAGATTGCTTCCTTGCTCCAAGCCTCAACTTTCTCATCTCTGTGTCTACTAATTCCTAGGTTGCTGATAGTATTATTCATGAAGGACTATCAGAAAGGATGTGGGAGTGTTCTCCCGGGATTTAGCACTGGGTGAAGGACTTGATATTTTCCCTGTCACTTCCTCATGCTTTCCTCTCTCTCTTCTCTCTCACCCATATGGGATGAAACTGATGCTACCACGAGATACTGTCTTCCGGGGAGTGAGTCCCCTGTAGCTGACTTATGGAAAAGGCTTGTCCTTGGAAAGTGGTGCTGTGACTATGCTGCTTTCAACCCCCACCCAGCAACCTTCTTGGAGAACTTTCTGTTTCCAAAGCAGAGAAGTTATTTGTGTGTTAAGTTGCGTTCTGCTTTTGCCTAGTCTTTGTTTGTTTTTGTAGGAGGCACTGGGGTCCGAACCCAGGGCCGCCCTTGTGGGAAGCAGGTGCCTAACCTCTTGAGCCACATCGCTCCCCTGCCTATATTTTTAAAATATAGTATTTCTTCAACTCCAGAGGAGCAGGGATGGGAGTCAATAATTTTATTATAAAAATAACTTGAACTGTTAATTTCCTGTGCTGTCATAATGATACTTTAAGTGGTCTCCTTATTTACTGACTTTCCTAGCTTACACTTTGGATCTCAGTCTCCTCATTAAAAATGGAGATGATAACATTTGCTGCCACAGGCTTTTTAAGGATCAAGTGAGGGCTTTTTAAACTGTTAAACCTATTCAAATGTTACAAATTGTGACAGTTTGTGTGCAATCTTGCTTAGTCTGAAGGCTCTAGAAAGATAGGAAACAGCTCTACATTTTCACTGTTGTATCCTGGTACCCATGCAAAATGGCACATAATAGACAATGTTTTCTGAACCAGTGACTGACCTCAGATCTTCAGAGGTTCATTGTCCTGCCTCATACTCATCCTTACCACTATATCTTTGTTAGAGCCTGTGGTTGACAATAACCCACTCCATCCCCTCAACCCATAGCCCCTATCCCCCATCCTATGGTCTGGAGTAGAGCTGTGAATTCGGCTGTTCACAGGATAATCTGGGTGAGCCTGCCAACACTGGACCACAAGACGTTCAAGAGGCAAGGAGATTGGACCACTGCAAGCTGTTCCAACAAAGATGACACATACATTTCTGTTGCTCTCAGGAGTGGAGGTTTCCTGTCTAGCTTCTCGGAAGGGATATGTAATTCCAAACCAGCAAATAATATCTGTATCTACAGAAAGATGCATGTGTGACAGGCCAAGGAGACCTAAACATGGTTTTGCCTTTTTCCAGGCACAACCTACTGGTCCCAGCTTATAAAACAGGAGCTGTATTCATTTCCCACGCTGCCCTCATTTATTCAATGTAACTAGGTAATAGGTTGTCTGCATAAGGGGCCATCACATGCCTAGTTTTCTAGACATGTTTAATAGAGTTGATTGATTAAATGAACACATGAATTTGATATAACAAATTCATGAACAACAAAAGAAATAATAGATAAATTTGATTTCATTAAAATTAAAAATGTTTGTGGACCAAAGGAAACTGTCAAAAAGTGAAAAGACAGCTTACAGAAACTATATATTGGATAAAGGTTTAATATCTAGAATATATAAAGAATCCTATAACTCAACAATGTAAAGACAAACAACCTAATTAAAAATTGGGCAAAGGACTTGAATAGACTTTCTCCAAAGAAGGTATACAATAGCCAATAAATTCATGAAAAGATGCTCATGAAAAGATCATTAGCCATAGGGAAATGCAAGGTAAAAGCACAATAAGACACCTCTTCACACCCACAAGGATGGCCATTATTTAAAATAAAAGGAAAATAACAAGTGTTGGAGAGGATGTGAAGATATTGGAACACCAGTACGTTGTTGGTGGGAATGTAAATGGTGCAGCTGCTCTGGAAAGCAATGTAGTAGTTTCTCAAAAAGTTAAATATGGAATTACCATATGACCCAGCAATCTTACTTCTAGTTATATGCTCAAAGAGAGTGAAAACAAGGTCATAAGCAGATAATTGTTCATGACCAATTGTGTTGATAGCAGCATTATTCTCAATAGCCAAAAGGTGGAAACAATCTAACTGTCCATTGACAAATCAATGGATAAACAAAATGTGGTTCCATACACACAATGGAATATTATTTGGCTGTAGGAGAAAATGAAAATATGAAACATGCTGCAACATGGAAGAACCTTGAAACATTATGCAAAACATAGAAGGATAAAACTTGTATGATATCATTTGCAAAAATCTGTTACCATAAATAAGGGAGATTAAGGATAGAGAGGTTAAATGATCCATCCAAAGTCACACAGGTAGTAAGTTTCAGATCCAGGATTTAAACCCAGGCAATCTGGCTCCAGAGCCTGTGTGCTTAACCATTGTACTATACTGCTTCTCAACACAGCTTAGGTTGTTTGGAAAAGTTCCCTGTCACCATCATGGACACTAAATCTCTTAGCCAGCCTCTCAAGGGATATTGAGCTGTGAGTGGCTTCTCACCCTGCCGACCACACAGTATTGTAGTTTTCTAATTGATGTTCCTCCTCTTTTATTGTCAGCTTTTGCTAGCTGATGTTGTCAATCTACTCTTCTTTCTTCCTGCAATTCTGCTTCTGATCTGTTGTATCCATGAGGACCCCAGATCATGAAGACCTTGTTTTTATGCTCCAAGGGGATTAATCTACTAGATCCCACTAGCAAGGTTCTGGAGAACTCTATAAATTGAATAAAATCAGTAACCTCTGAAGGGCAACCCCCTACACACGCACACCCACTGCAGCAGTTAAACTCTCCACAGACTCCAAAGACTGTCAGGAGTCAAGTGTCTCCAGCAAGCACTGATATCCATGTTGCTCACTGGCCCTTCATCTTGCAGCTGTGATTGTGTTAATGTGTGCTTGGCTAATGTTTCTTGTGGGGTAGAGAGCAAGGGCTGTGGTTTAATCATTATTGCTCTTCTCTTCTGGATGTGTCCCAAAAGGGAAGAGGTAGTTGACACCTACATCTTATTTATGAGTTACAAAGCCCTCCTTGCCCTCTTAGTGAACAAGAAAAGAATCTTCATCTTTGGGGTATATCAGGACCCATACATACGAGGCTGTTTTGTGGTGGAGATTGAAGCACTCAAAGTTTTTTGACAGGAACTCCAAGTGGTAATGTCACACGTTGAAACAAGTGCTGGACTGAATTCATCTTTGTATTTCTATGACACCCTGAACGATGCCTAGACCTACCAATGTTGTTTAACGTGTATCAAATGGATATTTTTGGAGACAGCCAGATCCTTCTTTGGAGCCAGATTGCTCTGAAACATCTCAAGAGCGCCTTAACTGAGACTCACAAGCAGGCTCAACAGACCCTTGGCTGGTGCTGGGGTCCTTGAGGCAAAGGAGGCAAGGCACTTCCATTTGATGGCTGGGAAGAGATAAGCCAAGGGAGATGCTTCTGTAAGGAAAGGAAAAGCTACTCTCTCTTTTTAAAAAAATCTTTATTAATGTGACAAAATCCTTGATCATGAGATCAGAAGACTCAAAGTCAGAGCTGAAAGACATATACTCTCTATGGGGCAAAATGACAATATTTGGCCAAGTTTGATTCCTAAATACAGGCATGCTCAGTTGTTCTGCACTTCCAGAAGGAAGGCTGCATCTGCAGAGTGGTAGAACAATTTCCATGGCAACAGACTGTCTGGTATTAGAAGAACAGAAATGAAAGCTCCATGTGCCAACTCCGTATTTATGTGATGTTTATCTCATTGCCTCCCACCATGCAGAGAGGACTCGATCTCTCAGCAAACATCCTTCTCTGTCCAAATGAAGAAAAAAATACCATTTGTACCAGTATTTTCACATCTAAAGGTTGAGCATACTATTTTTGTCTTGCAAATTTTTTTATATTCTGAACAGAGCTGTCTGGATCTTTGTAAACACGTTTTGCTGGAGCTTCAGGGGTGATATGAGGGATGGTGAAGGAGGTGGCCAGGGCCTGGGTCTTGGCTCCTAGAGAGTGTTCATTGCCACAGACCCACCACCTTGCTGGAGGAGGAATGGAGTAAGGAAGCCCGGGCAGAGGACCTGGATGGATCCTGAACTCTGGAGGGCTGGCGAGGTAGAGTAGGACTGGGTAGGGAGGCTGGGCTGCCCTGCTTTAAATCCTCTGCTCTCTGCATAGATGCCAATAGGCATCTTCCTACAATTGACAACCCTAGAGAAGCTCTGCTTTCAACATTAGGTCCCAATCTCCGAAGCCTCCAAAACCTTTCTCACCATGATCTCTGCCCTAGAGCCCTCAAACCAAACACTTTGCTCCTGGCTCCTTTCCTGACCCCAGGCTTCTCCCAAAACCCACAAAGCCCTTTGGTGTTGCTTCTTAAGACTTAACCCTTTCTGACTCATGCCTGTCTGCCCCAACCACAGACCAAATGTGTCAGGAGAAGCCCAGACATCCCTACCTGGTTCTCTACCTCAGAAGGGAGGTGTCAAATGGTTTTTCCCAAATGGAGGTTTTCTCTCTCCTTGTGGCTAGCAAGATGCCCATGGGGACCATGTAGATGACCATTTTTAAAACAAACTATTAAAAGTGAAATACAAAGATCTCCTAAAACTGGTGACATCAGATTTTAAAATAAATGTGTCTAGAGCAAAACAGTGGATTTAAAGAAAAATTCACGTACATCATAGAACCGGTGGTATGTAGATATGGAAACAGATTTAGGAAGAGCCTATATGGTGGGAAAAGCTTGGGCATCTCTTCTGGTGAGTCATTCCCTAAATCCCTCTTGCTTGGTTATGTGCCTATTATGTGTCCCTAGCACTGTGGGCCTACCCTTACTAAGCCACTTGTCACATGCTGTGGGTATTATCCATTTATGTTGTCCTTCTCCCTCACTAAAGCTTTTGAGGGCAGGTACTGTCTTGTCACTGTGGTATCCTCGGCCTCCTGCACAGTGTCTAGTAGCCATCTCTAACACAGGGTGTATCAAACTCTACACCATTGACATTTTTGGGTCAGATAATTCTTTGCTGTATGTGCATGTGTGGTAGGGAGCTGCCCTGTGTATTGTAGGATGTTTAGCAGCATTTCTGGCCTCTATCCAATAGCATTAGCATTAGCACATACCCCTTGCTTCAGTTGTGACAATCAGAAATGTCTCCAGGTGTTGACAAGTATCCCTTGGGGGGCAAAAGTCATTCCTGCTTGAGAACCAGTACTCCAAGTAAATAATTATTGTACATTCAATAAATATTTCTCATCACCTTCTATGAGCCAGGTATTATTCCAGACAGTGGGGCAAGATAGACAAAGCACCTACTTTCAAGAAGTTTATATTCTAAAGGAGACAGGCAGAGAACTAAACAGGGTGATGGGATAGAAAATGATGTTTGTTTGAGGACAGCCTTTCTGAGGAAGGTCTGAGTGTCAAGAAGGGGCCAGCCATAGGAAAGAACAGAGAGAGCCTTGCACTCAGAGGGACTGGCTAGAGGATAGTCCCAAAGGAGAGAAGGAACTTGAAGTGTTCAAGGAGCATACAGGAGGCCAGGGTGACCCGAACCTTGTGAGAGAAGGCAACAGTGGTCCCAGATCACGTTGGGCTTGAAAGTGCACTTGGGTTTTGTTCCAAGTAAGATGGGAGACCAGTGGCAGGACTTTAGCTGGCATGGAGTGATTCACTCTGACAGCTGCATGGGAATGCCTGTAGGATGCACAGATGGGAAGAGAGAGGTCAAGCAGGAGACTATGGGCATCATCCAAGGAAGAGGTTTGATAGCCTGGACTCAGATGGTTGTGGGTGAAAATGAGAGGAGTGAAAATGGATGATAATAATAATAGCTGGGGGAGGAGAGTGACAACAATAAAAGGCTGGATGAATCTTGTGAAAGAGCACAAGAGCAAGGAGAGTGAGATCAAATTCCTCCCTGAAATTGGATGTCCATTTAACCAGGCTAGCGTTTTTTTGAGAGAAGAAACATGACTGGCTAATCTAATTAGACTACATTCTCATGAGATTTTCCAGACGGTGGTTCAAGTAGAGTTTCTTTTATGGAAAGTCCATTATTTTGTTCTTATAAAGGGGGTTAATAGACTGTAACACCGGCTTAATTATACCTGTTTCCTTGACCACTTTCTTGAGTTTAATATTTACTCAGTTTAGCATTTATCATGTATCTCAATATAGGAAGAGGCATTTGAAAAAAGACCCTGAAAACAAACCTTTAATATTTTAAACCTTGTGCATGCCCATCACAGAGGGTGTTTAAAACAGGTTCATCTTTTATAGCATATCTTGGGGAAGAAAATAAAGAGTTTCCAAGCCTTCTTGAGTATCTAATTATTGCTTCCCTTAAATTTTTGTGAAATTAATAGAATTAGAAATAATAATACCTACAAATACTGTTTACTGAGCATCTACTAAGCACTGTTTTTCAAATACTAGCTTTGGTTTAACAGCCCTACAACTAGGTGTTACTATCCTTGTCTAGAGAGTGAGGAACAAGTGGCTCGGGGAGGTGAATTAACCTGTCCAAGGTCACACAGCTAGTGTATAGTTTTCCTAGGCCTGCCTAATTGCCACAACTGGGTGGCTCAAAACAACAGAAATTAATTCTCTCACAGAAGTCCGAACTCAAGGTGTCGTCTGGATCACGCTCCATAAGTCTAGGGGTAACCCTTCTTTGCCTCTTCCAACTTCTGGTGGCTCCAGCATTCCTTGGCTTGTGACTGCAAAGCTCTAATCTCTGCCTGTCTTTACACCTCTGGATGTTTTTTATAAGGACACTTGTCATTGGCTTTAGAGCCCATCCAGATAATCCAGAATGATCTCATCTCAAGATCCTTAACTTAATTAAGTCTTCAAAGACCCTCTCCCTCCCATGAGCTTATATTCACAGGTGCCAGGGGTTAGGATGTGGAGATATCTTTTTTTTTTTTTAGGGAGGGGGCACTATTAAACCACTACAACCAATGCTTATTAATGGCAGTTTTCTCCCTAGACACAGCAGAGCTTTATTTATGTTAAACTCGTGTCATGAAGGAACTAGTTGTGCTTAGTCTTTCTTACTACTTTCATCCTTATATATTCTCAAAGCCTGTTTTCAGTGACTATGGCCAAAGAGCCAAGGAATTTTTCATCTAAAATAAGCTTAGAAGCATGATATCGTAAAAATTACAATTATAGGTGTCACAGAGGTGCAAGCCTTCAAAATGCAGGTAGGTATTTGAAGAACATTCTAGCACAAGAGATGCCAGCCTTGCTAACACTAATTACAAAGGAGGGTAAATAGCTTCAAAATACATCTTAAGAGTTTAGGTGCAATAAAAAAGTAAGAGTTAACAACTAAAACAACAACTGACATCTGGACAGATTGATGATACAACTTTTTTCTTTTCTTGTTTTTTTTTCCCCCCTCTGGTGTTATATTAAAGGTTATTTGGACCACTAGAAAGTTAGGCCATTTTTAACCCTTAAATAGCGTCCTAACTTCTCCCCTCTTCACATTAAATCTCAATTCTGAAGAAAACCCACAACAACCAGGTCTGTGCATCACAACAGCAAGGCAGAAAGCAAATGAGTTGCTTTCTAAAGTGGGAAGACTTCCTAGCAAACCACACATGCTGTGGTGGAGGGGAATTCCAGGCAGCCAGCTGCACAAAGCTAGCTGGATCAATTTGTCTGTAGTTTGAGCGGTAATCTTTAAGGCAGTTGATTAGTTGGCCATTTGCTGCTTGCTCTGCAGGGCTTCTCTCTCTCTCTCTCAGGGGCATGAGTGGTTCTGTCCTCGGTGATGAATGGGGCTGGAAGCTCCAGGCAAAGAAGAGCCGTCCTCCTCCTCTCCATTGCAAGAATGTTGACATCTCTAGCTCCCCTGTAAGGTTTAAAAGAGAAAGGAGGGGCAGAAACTGAGCTCAATTAAAACTAACCTGAACTCTTGACCACGAAGGTCAATGGTCTGAACTGGTTCCTTGAACATAACACATGTGCACACATGCACACACCCATATATATGTACATATATAATTACGTGTATATATATATATATAATTATAAAATATAATTATAAAACATGTCCATGTTCTTTAAAGGATATTTGGAAAATGAAAAAAAAAAAACTAGAAAGAATGTAGTTCCTTGACCATATTGTTTGTTTGCTTTTCAAAAGTAAACATTTTTAAATGTTGCCGCATAATCCTAAAAAGTGCCATCCTAAATTGCTGTCCACAATCCTTAGGATTCTTTAGAGGAGTTATGCCACAATTTAATCTACTTGAACATAATCTGTTGGTTATTTGGATTGTTTGCATTTCTTTGCTCTTTTAAGTAATGCCAGAATGAATATCTTTGTGCTGAAAGTCTTTTTTATATGTATTTCTCTAGGGAAGTTTCCCAGGAGTGAGATAATGAGATTACTGGTCAAAGGGGACAAATCAGCCTTATAAGACTAGACTAAAGTTACAGTCTCTCCCCCTTCCCCTTCTTCTCTTCCTCCCTCCTTCCTTGCCTCTCTCTTCCCTTCTTTCTTCCTTCTTTTCTACCTTGGAAATGACTGAGACAATGATCTGTTCCCAGTAATCCCAGTACTTTGGCTGTTATAAACATTCTAAGGTGTGACTATAAAAATTATAAGAAGGATTTATTGTTTTAAATCAATACCCAAGAACTTATACATCCAAGTGATTCAAAGAGTTCTAGAGCTGTACCTACTTCAGCCACCTGTTTTTCCCAGAAGTGGAAATTGAAGACAGAAAGGTAAAGAGATGTTTTCCAGAGCACATGGGCCTGGACGCATAACCCCAGTATCCTCCCTACTCGGGGGCTGCCTGTCTTAGGCACATTCTGCTCTGTGCTCCCCCTGCCTCAACTCATTTCCTCCCCTAATGCCCCTCTGATAGGGCTTCTGTTATAATTCCCACTTCCTAGACGAGGACAAGCATCCCTGAATGGGGTGATGGTGGGGGAGGGCACCACCCTCCCAGGAAAAGCAAAGCAGACCTTCTGAGCGAGTTTGTGCAACTTGTTAGAAAAACAGCCCTCCCCCACCCTGGTGAGAAACACAGATGGGCAAATCCATCCCCCTGTTTGTGTCTCTGGGTGGGGCCGGTAACGCTCGATTCGATTTCTCCTCCAAACAAACCAACATCCAGGCGATTGGGAACCTTTTCTGACTTCTTGATTCTCCAAACAAGCCAGGCTCATTGCAGACTGAAAGGCCTTTTCCAGATGCTCTGCACAGCGTCTGTTACATTTCTCCTCCAGAGTCATCTCTTTCTCTTTAGCTGCTCAGTTTCTGTGTGGTTTTTAGGGCTTACTGATTTGTGTTCTTGTCCTCGGGCGTTGCCTCAGCTTTCTCACCCTTAGTCAAGGAATGATTTGTTTAACCAGTTGTGGTGGGTTCCTATAGCGTGCCCAGCACTCCACTAAGCCCTGGGGTGAGAGAACAAGGCAGGCCCTGCCCTGCTGTGAGGACCTTGTGCCTTCCCAGACCCCGGGTACCTGTGTTTCCAAGGCATCTTCCCTGGTCTAAGCTGTCCGAGAGAAGTATTGGATATAACTCCTGCTTTACAGGGGTAATTTCATCTTATTTTGTTGGAATTGTGTGTGGTACTGGGTTGAATAGTTTCCCTCCAAAACCCCTGTCTACAACATGCATGAATGGGACCTTATTCGGAAATAAAGTCTTTGCAGGTGTAATTAGTTAAGATGATAGCATATTGGATCCCATGATTGGTGTCCCTTTAAGAGGGAAATTTGGATGCAGAGACACATGGAGAATGCCACATGACAATGAGGACAAAAATTGGAGTGGTTTGTCTATAAGCAAAGGAATGCCAAGGATTGCCTATACCCACCAGAAGCCGGGAAGGTTTCTTCCCTAGAGCCTTCAGAGGGAGTATGACTGCACACACCTTGATGTGAGATTTCCAATCTCCAGAACTGTGAAAATAAATTTCCATTGTTTTAAGCCACTTGATTTGTAGTAATTTGTTATGGCAGCCCTAGAAAATCAATATATGCATCAATACTTGGAAAATATTTTGGAATAATACTAAAGTCAAGCCAAGGCTAGAGAGAGCTCCCAGACAAGGGGACACTATTATGTGCAGGAAGATTTGCTTACATTTTATCACTTCATCTTCACAATAGCTACTGTGGCCATTTTGTGGATGAGAAAACTGCAGCTCTGAGAACTGTGGTACAGCTGGTATTCACATGAGCTCTCTCCGGCGCTAAAGCCCAGACTCTTCCACTACAGAATTCTGCCTCATTCTTTGATTCATTCATTCTAAAGTCTTTTTTGGAGGAATTAACTTGCGTCAGGAGCCATGCTAAGGGCTACGGATGCAAAGATAAATAAAACCATTCTTGACATCATGGAACACACATTCTAAGAGAAAAGGCAGACAACAAACAGATGGATGAATAAATGTGTAATATAATTTCACAGAGCAGTAATGCTTCAGAGAAAAATAAAGCATGGCAGGGACTAGAAAGCCCGGGAACAAAGTGCGAAGACTTTACCAGAGCCACCACAGGGAAGCATTGGGAAACACTACTGATAAAGTGTTGTGAACTGGCCATTCCCAGATTCTGAGATCCATGGCTCAGTAAAATTATGAAGAAAAAACTGACAGGAAGACATAGGTTTAACAACATTTAAATTTGGCAATGAATATAATTACACACATTAAAATCCCAAACAACTGGCATTCCTATCACCATTAATTCATAAAGGACATCTTAACACCACAAAAAGTGAATATATTTAACTTCATGAAACACTAGCTTCACTGAACTTAGTCTTCTCATTTTGCTACAGATTGGTGAGTGTTTCACCATGGACTGGCATTTGGAAACCACTAGTTTTGCCCATAGGTGCTCTGTGTTTAGAGGCTGGAATTGCTTCCTTGTAGTTTAGAAGTAGTAGCAGTGATAACTAATATTTATTGAGTCCTTTGAGTTTTTTTGTTTATGTTTCTTTCTTTCTCTTTTTTTTAAAATTGAGTCCTTTGAATGTTCTCCGTGCTGTGCCGAAAGCTCTTCATGTGTGATCAAATTGAGTTCTAACAGCAACCTTGTAAGCCAGGATCCATAAGGTCTAGGTACTAGCACTTTTTATTGGTGGAGAAACTGAGGCTTTAAGACGTTTAGTAAATTCCCCAAATAGAATAGCTAGTAATTGGAAGAACAAAGTTCAAGCCCAGGTTTGTCTGAACCTAGAACCCATGCTGTTGAACGAAGGGATTTGAGAAATACATCTTTTGACATTGGGTTGGCCCTGTAGCTTTTGGTAGACTAGGGATAGGCCATATGTTCCTTTTGCATCTTGCTGTAGTGAACACATCTTGTTTAGCTTTCCCAGTGCTCAGCCCCTCCACCCCCTTGCTTCTAGTAATAGCACCCTTATTTTATCAGCCATTACATCATCCCACGGACTATGGCCTTGGTATGACTACCTCTCATGGTGTCCAAGGAGTGGGCACATGCCTTGAGAGAAGCCAGTCAAAGCCTTTTCGCATAGAAGTTGAATCTTGAGTAACACAAACACTGAAAATAGATGGAGTTGATGCAATCCAATTCCAGAGCCCTCTTTGAAGAAGAGGCTGTTTGTCAGTCTTTACTTCCTCCCTGGATTCTGGGAGCTGCTTTGATCTCTGCTCCCTTTTTGTTCTCTATTTGTTTGCTTGTTTTTCTTACGCTTACTTTCAATCCTTCCAATAAATTTCTTTTTTGCTTAAGTTAGCCAGAGTCTGTCTCTGTTGTTTGCAACCAGATGGCAGAGCCTGGAGATTAGAAACCCAGGCTCCATAAATAGGCAGACCTGTGTCCTTATCCCAACTCTACTATTTATTATGTGACACTGCACAAATTATTTACTTTCTCTAAGTATATTTTCTTACCTGTGAAATGGGGGTAATAGGGTTGTTGGATAAATGAGCTGATGTATGTAATTTGCTTAGCAGAGTGCCTGGACTTATCAAGTCCTCAATATATATTAGCTGCTCTGATTTGCCTTGGCAAACCAAAGACAGCTATGTTCTCCCTACCCCAAACCAAGACCAGATAGTTTATCCAACACTAAATATAGATAAATATCACTACGAAAAAACAATAATGGGATTTTACAAAATCATAGCAAGGATAAACTGAAAACATACAAAAGCAGAAAGAATATAGAGAAGGACTTAGTGAACTAGAGATTTCATTGCTTTTAGAGCATTAAGAACTCACAAAATCATATGATTCAGTATCTTGCTTTGACGTATTTAAAAGATTCTGATTCTGATTTTACAGTTGAGGTAGTTGAAGACCATTCCTTCAACAAATATTTATTGAGTATCTACTGTGTGTCTAGCACTGTGCTAGGTTCTTGGGATAAAGGAGTGAAAGACAGCCACAAATGGATATTTGTCATCAGGGCTGGTCCAGAAATACCAGGATGGAGGAATGCAATAAGCATTTCAGAATAATGACTTGGATACTGAAATTTGATTTCTAGTCTTCAATCTGCTATTAATGACCTGTGCTACTTACGTTAACAGTAGTCACAGCAGCATGCAAAATCCCTATCTTTTCAGTGGTTTATCGTAAAGTTCATTTCTTGCACAGAGAACAGTTCAGGAAGGGTGTTCCTGGTTAATGGTGAATGTTTTTCTACCTGATTCAGTGACACATCTCCTGTATTTACTCAGGAGATGAAGAATGAGAGACTGGAGAAGGTACAACTGTTTTCTTAACCTAAAATACTTAAAATGGTTGTATGCCTAAGACAGACATCTTAGACCAGTGATGAGGGTGATCACAAGGCCCCACCAAGATTCAAGGGACTGGGAAATATACAGCCCCTTCCCAGAAATAATCCTGTAGTAAGAAGGAGAGCACAAACCATTGGTGACGATCCAGCTGTCTCTGCCTCTCTACAGAGAGAGTTCTCTCAGCTTCAGTTCTGTGATATTAAAATGATGGCTTTGATCCTGAGATGACACATTCTATGGTTCTAAAAGTCTCTGAAAATCAGTAGGCCTTTATTTGACTTTCTAAATTTCAAGTTCAGTTTATCCGTCAACTTAGACACACAAACATTGAAAAGTGGCAGAGGAGACTTAAATTGCAGAGGGGGTATTGAATCATCATATTATATTATGATGATACTCTGCATACCTTAATTTAATACCACATACAACATACCTTGACAGATAGATATTTTGTATTTATTTATATGTATTAGGAGAGGTGTAAACTTTATTGCAACTCAGGAAATTTTTTTTTCTGGCTTTATTAAAGTTGAGGGAGAAAAGAATCTGCTATGTTGACTGTCATTAAAACCTTCAGCTCTAATTCTGAGGTTTTCTCACATTTCTTCTTCTCTTCTTTCTTTCCTCTTCTCTTCCTCTTCCTTCTTCTTCTTTCTTTACTTCTTCATCTTTCTCTTCTTTTTATTTTTTCCCTTACTAATTTCCTTCAGGTAGTTGAAGTGAGACATGAACCAATTGACTTGGTGGAGATCAATTTGCATAATGTTAATCAGAAGAAGATGTGGATTTTAAGTTGGAAGATCTTTGAGTATCTATTTTGGACTGGGTTTCATATAGTGTCAAATATCTAGCAAGAAAAGTGAGGAGAATTAAATTTTACTTCTGACATCTTACTTTCAACATGTCCCTACCTTTGTCCTTTTATAAACAGGAACTGAATGTTTTGGCTTTTACCAGTATTTCCTGACCCATGTGGTTTGACCTCTGTATTTGGCTGGAATTTCAACCACAGTATGCTTTTGTCCCATGCTTTAAAATCCAAATCAAACTTAAATGCTAAACTGCAATAGTGATCACTCATCTTTTCCTATGGCAGCTGGCTTACTCTTCATTGACCCAAAGGGGCTGGGGATAGCATTGACAATACTGCTTCTGGGTTTCTCTCTCTCTCTCTCTCTCTCTCTCTCACACACACACAATAATTCTACCTCTATCTCTATCTACATTTTTTTGTCTAGGATTGTTGCAAATATTTATGTTCAGTGATTTGGTAAAAATCTGGAAATCAATTTCCATTCACTTTCATAGCCATACAGTTCAAATCAACAAATATTGATTGAACATCTACTGTATTTCAGATCCAGTACAAGGTGCTTGGGATATAAAAGGAAACAAACAAATAGACCTACCCTTGAGAATTCACATTCTATTGGAGGAAGAAGATAAATAAACATGATTACAACATCTGTCAATGAATGAATAAATGAATTCAATAGACTAGTATTTAATGCCTACTAGGTACAAGATGGTAGACACCACACAATTAAGCAGTAATATGTCATATGTCCCACCAGTAGCAGAGGAAGGTATGCAAAAAGATCATTTCTAAGCACTGAGATGAGTCATTCATTCAAGGTGCAGTGCATGTGTCAGAAGAAATAATGAATGGATGTGATGGTACATTTTATGTTTCAACTTGGCTAGGTTATGGTATCCAGTTGTTTTGTCTAATATTGGCCTAGTTTTTACAGTGGAGGTATTTTATAGATGGGATTAGCATCTACAATCAGTTGACCTTAAGTAAAGAGATTATCTCCCATAATGTGGGTGGACCTCATCCAGGCAGGTGGAAGTATTAAGAGCAAGGACGGAGGCCTCCAGAATCAGATGGAGTTCTGCTCAAAATTACATTCTTTGTAAGAGCAAGTAGTTGAAATATAGCAGAGGAGGAAGCTCCAGGAATTAGTCCCTCCACCAGGACAACTATTAAACAGGCACAAATTGTCTGACTCAACTATTTCTAAACTCAAGAGTCCCATAGAACACTGTGTAGCTTACAGGGGAACATGGAAGGACGAGGCCAGTAAATTGCAGTAAATACCAGTAAATTGTATTCTTCACGCATTGACCACAGTCGCCTATACCCCAGTCTCACAGCTGGCAGCATTGAGATATGCAAACCTGGCTTTTGGTGCAGCATGCTGGTGCCAGGGTGGGACATAAAGACCTAATTACTCAAGATCTGGGAGAGTATGGGCTGATCACTGATCACTGCTTTTTTTTTTTCCTTCATTATTTAGAGAATAATTTATTAGCTTCTGTAATCAAACCCATGTAGATAAGACCTTACATATTTAATACAGTGTGTTATCCCTGTATGAATGGGGAAAAAATTAACATTTCTAGACCAATATGCTGCTAATTTCTGTACAATGTTAACTCAACATGATACTACTGGGATATTTTTTCCAAAGTTGACAGCACAGCTAAAGTTATCAAAAATTCAAATTATATATATATATTATATATATATTATATATATATATAATATATATATATTTATATAAAAAGACTGAGAACAGTATGTTATACATCAGTAGCAGCAACAGATTTTCCAGTTTCTGCAGTCATCTGAACAAAATTATAGAGACATCGAGCATACTCCATTAAAAAAGGGTAAAAAAAAGTAAAAAACAAAAATCCCCCAAAACAACAAGTTCTGCTACTGTTATGGTACAGGGCACCATTTTTTATTAGCTTCTCAATCATCATCTGAAAAGAAAACATTCTAGAATAATGTCATTAAAAACAGGTCTGATACAGCATGGTTTTCTTTCTGTCTTTATAGGTCTTATTTGTTTTTAGGTGCTCACTGCTTTTGATCAACTGCTTCATATCACTGGGAGCTCAGCTCTGAAGGCAGCCATTATTCCAACCTGCCCCAGGCAAAAGTGGCAGAGGAGACTTAAAGACAGGATATGCCCTCAGACCTGTGGAGGACACTTAAAGGACTGCAGTTGCTGTGAAAGTGCCAATTCAAGAAAGTGCCACTTTGCTGAACGGTGGGAGAAATTCCCGACTCGACACCTGTCCTGGCCCATCCCTCATCTTCTCCCAAGGGCAATTTGAGCTGGCCAGTGCTCCTTTTATGAGTACCTGGCTTTGTTCCAGCTAGGACAGACTGAATTGGGAAACTCCTCTCCCATATGTCCCCCCTTCCAGAATTTGCCCTCCAGGGAAAAGGAGCTTGAGACAGCATAATCAGAATAAGAAGCAATTGAGATGGGAGCCTTGGGTCAAGGCTTATGTGCTTTAAAGTCTGCAGTGGAACACCTGGGAGAGGAAGAAGGTTTTTTCCTGGAGAGTAGAGGCAACATTCAAAATTTTTGTAAACAGGGGAACTCCTAAGGCCACTAGCAAGCACAAGCCCAGGACAAGACACAGGCCTAGAAAAAACCAGGAGGACCCTACCTTTTGCATTTGTGAATTCTGAAGGAGAACAGCAGCAAATGCAAAACAAATTAGCAAAGACTGTGGAAAGTGTTTTTTTTTTCTTTTTCTTTTTCTTTTCTTTTGCTTTGGTTTGTTTAGTTTTGTTAGCTTCTGAGACTCAAGAAAATCTCTGTCATATCTTTAGCCAGATACAAACTCAAGAAACAGGTATCTCCAGGAATAAATCCCAGCATTAACATTTTATAATGTACAGTGTGTAACAAAAGATTACAAGACAAACAAAGAAACAGAAATGATGGCCCATCCAAGGGAAGAGGCTAAAAAACCAGAAAGGATCAAGGAAGAAGACCAGACTGTGGACCTAAGAGACAAAGACTTAAAAAACAAACAAACAAAAAAAACTTCAGATTTCTCAAGGAGATGAAGAAAATTGCAGAAAAAGAACTAAAGGATATCAGAAAAACAATGCATGAGCAATATGAGAATCTTAATAAAGACATAGAAACTATCAAAAGGGAACAAACAGAACTACTGGAGTTGAAGATCACAATAACTGAAATGAAAAATTTCTGGGAGGGTTTCAACAGCAGATTCAAGCTTGCAGAAGAAAGTATCAGTCATTTCAAAGAAAAGATAATTGAAGTGAGTAAGGCTTAGGACTGAAATAAAAAGAATTATAAAAAACCAAAATAGACTAAGAGAACTCTAAGACACCATCAAACATACCAATTTATGCATTATGGGAGTCACAGAAGGGAAAGAAGGGAAAGAAGGAAAGAAAGAGGCAGTAGGAATTATTTCAAAGAAATAATGACAGAAAACTTCCCAAACTTAGCAAAAGATGTGCATATGCACATCCAATAAGCCCAGAGAACATTTAAGAAGATAAATCTGAAGAGAGATATACATCAACACATATTGGTCAAACGGTCGAATACAAAAGAGAGAGTTCTGAAAGCTGCAAGAGATAACAATGTGTTATGTCCAAGGGAGTACCAATTAAATTATGTGCTGATTTCTCATCAGAAACCATGGAGGCAAGAAGGCAGTAGGTTGAAATACTTAAAATGCTAAGAGAAAACAATTGCCAATCAATAATTTTTTTTAAAGTTTTATTTTTATTTATTCCCCCCCCCTTGCTACTTGTGCTCGCTTTCTGCTCTCTGTGTGCATTTGCTGTGAGTTTTTCTGTGTTGTCTTGTCTCCCTTTGTTGCATCATCTTGCTGTGCCAGCTCACTGTGCCACATAGGCCGGCTTGCCTTCACCAGGAATCGAACCCGGGGCCTCCCATATGGTAAATGGGAGCCGCATCTGCTTCCCATAATTTTATATCCAATGAGACTTTCTTTCAAAAATGAAGGAGCTACTAAGACACCCCAGATAAAGAAAAGCTGAGGGAGTTCATTACCACGAGACCTGCCCTACAAGCAATGATAAAGGGAGTTCTTCACACCAATAGGAAAGGACACCAAACAATGGTTCAAAGCAGCATAAAGAAATAAAGACCTCCAGTAAAGGTATGGGTAATTATAAATGTCAGTACTATTTTTTTGTATTCTATTTTTTGGTATGTAACTCTTCTTCCTACTTCTTACACATGCTAAAATGCAAATGCATAAAAATACGATAAATTTGTTAATACAATGTACAAAAATATATTGTAAAAAGTACAAAAAAAATTGGGGGGTGTAGTGGTATAGGAAGAGTGTACAGGCATGCTATTGAAGTCAAATTGGTATCAACTAAAATGTGATTGTTATATATAGGGTGTTAAATTTTAACTCCATGGCAACCCCAAAGAAATTTTATGAAAAGTATGTCCAGAAAGAAAGGGACTCAATATGGTACAATACCAAAAAATCAAATAAATATGAAAGTAGGTATTCATGGAAGAATTGAAGGGCAAACATGGTATAACACAAAAACCAACGAACAAAATGACAGAAAAAAAGTCCCACATTATCAGTAGTGACTTAAATGTAAATGGATTAAACTTTCCAGTCAAAAGGCAGAGATTGGCAGAATGGACCATATAATGGACCCAACTATATGCTGTCTGCAAGATACTCATCTTAAATTCAAAGATACAAGTAAGTTGAAAGTGAAAGGATAGAAACAATATATACTATGCAAATAGTAACCAAAAAAGAGATGAGGCTTCTATATTAATGTCAGATAAAATAGGCTTTAAGTAAAGAAAAGTTATGAGGGACATAGATGGTGATCATAAACAGATAAAGGGGTCAAATCAATAAAAAGATATACCAATTATAAATATATATGCAACTAACAGCAGAGTCCCAAGCTATGTGAAGCAAATATTGACAGATTTGAAGGGAGAAATAGACATTTCTACATTAATAGTAAGAGACTTCAGTATGCCACTTTCAATAATGGAAAGAAAAATTGAAGAGGAGGGATCACTCCCTAATTCATTCTACAAGGTCAACAACACATTTATACCAAAGACTGATAAAGATACCAAAAGAAAATAAAATTATAGGCCAATATCGCTTATGAATACAGATGCAAAAATCTCCAACAACTACTTGTAAATCAAATCCAATGGTGTGTTAAATAATTATACACCATGATCAAGTGGGATTTATCCCAGGTGTGCAAAGATGGGTCAGCATAAGAAAATCAATTAATATTTTACACCACATTAACAGATTGAAAGAAATAAAAATCACAAACATCTCAATTTTTGCAGAAAAGGCATTTGGTAAAATCCAGCACCCCTGCTTGATAAAAACACTCAGTAAACCAGGAATAGAAGGAAACATCCTCAATATGATAAAAGGCATATATGAAAAACCCACAGCTAATATCATCCTCAATGGCAAAAGACTGAAAGTATTCCCTCTAAGATCAGGAACAAGACAAGGATGTCCACTATCACCACTGCTACTCAGCATTATATTGGAAGTTCTAGCTTGAACAGTTAGTCAAGAAAAACAAATAAAAGGCATCCAAATTGGGAAGAAAGTAATAAAACATTCTCTTTATGTAGATGACATGATCCTATATATAGAAAACCTTTAAAAAACAATCCACAAGAAAGCTACTAGAACAAATAAAAGAATTCAGCAAAGTGGCAGGGTATAAGATCAACACCCCAAAATCAATAGTATTTCTATACACTAGTAATGAGCAATTGGAAAAAGAAATCAAGAAAAAATTCTATTTACAATTGCAATCAAAAGAATCAAATATCTTAGGAATAAATCTAACCAAGGATGTAAAGAACTGGTACACAGAAAACTACAAAACATTGCTAAATGATATCAAAGACCTAAAATAAATGGGAGGACATCCCATGTTCATGGATTGGAAGACTAAATATCATTAAAATGTCAATTCTACGCAAATCAATGTACAGATTCAATGTAATCCCAATAAAAATTCCAAGGCCTTCATTGCAGAAACGGTAAAGCTAATCATCAAATTTAATGGAGGGGTAAGGGCCCACAAATAAGTCAAGCCATCTTGAAAAAGACAAACAAAGTTGAAGGATTCACACTTCCCAATCTTCAAACTTATTACAAAGTCATAGTAATCAAAATAGCATGGTACTGGCACAAGGACAGACATATAGACCAATGGAATCCAATTGAGACTTCAGAAATCAACCCTCACATTTATGACCAACAGATTTTTAACAAGGGGGAGAAGACCACTCAACTGGGAAAGAACAGTATCTTCAACAAATGGTGCTAGGTAAACTGGATGTCCATATGCAAAAGATTGAAGATGGACCCTTACCTCACACCATATACAAAAATCAACTCAAAATTGATCAGACCTAAATATAAATACAGAACTATAAAATTCCTAGAAGTAAACATAGGGAAGCATCTTCAGGACCTTTTTGTTAGGCAATGCTTTCTTAGACTTTACATCCAAATCACAAGCAACAAAATTAAAAACACATAAATGGGACCTCACCAAAATTAAAAACTTTTGTGCATTGAAAAACTTTATCATGAAAGTAAACCAAGAACCTACACAATGGGACAAAATATTTGGAAACCACATATCCAATAAAAGTTTGCTGTCCAGAATATATTGAGATCCTACAACTCAGCAATAAAAAGACAAATAACCAAATTAAAAAATGGGCAGAAGACTCAAACAGACATTTCTCCAAAGAAGATATACAAATGGTCATAAAATACCTGAAATAGAATCAATCTCATTAACCATTAGAGTAATGCAAATCAAAACCTCCATGAGATACTATTTCACACTCATCATAATGGGTACTATTGGAAAAAGGGAAAATTACAGTGCTGGAGAGGATATGGAGAAAAAAGAACACTCAATTATTGTTGATGGGAATGTAAAATAGTGCAGCCCCTGTGGAAGACAGTTTGACAGTTCCTCAGAAAGTTAAGTGTAGACATATGACCCAGCAATTCCACTTCTAGCTATATACCCACTTCTAGGTGTATACCCATAAGAATTGAAAGCAGGGACTTGGCAATTCCACTTCTAGGTATATATCCACAAGAATTGAAAGCAGGGACTCAGGTATTTGTGCACCAATATTCATAGTTTCATTATTCACATTTGCCAAAAGGTGGAAGCAACTTGTGTTCATCAACTGATGAATGGATATACAAAATGTGCTATATGCACACAAGGGGATATTATTCAGCCTTAAAAAGGAATGAAGTTCTGATATGTGGATGGACCTTGAAGAAATCATTTTGAGTGAAATAAGCCAGAAGCAGAAGAACAAATATTGCACGATGTCACTGATAATTAATTAGAATAAGCACACTCATAGAGGCAGAATCTAGAATATAAGTTACCAGGGATGGGGTGGGGATAGAAAATTGGGAATTAGTGCTTAAATGGTACAGGGTTTCTATCTGGGGTGATGGAAAAGTTTTGGTAATGGATGGTGGTGATGGTCATACTACAGTGTGAATGTAATTAACAGCACTGAATTATATATTTGAATGTTGTTAAAGGGGAGAATTTTAGGTTGCATATATGTTACTAGAATAAATTTTTTTAAAAGACTTTTTTCTCCACTTCCTCCCAAGTTTCCAGCCTAAAGACTCAAGAACTCAACATCGCTCTCATGAGAATTTCCAGTGGCCTGCCCTACAAATCCAGACCAGCCAGCCCCCACAATCATATCAGCTAATTCCTTGTAGTAAATCTCTTTATATATATCCTGTATGTTCTGTTTCACACACGCGCGTGCGTATCCTGTTGGTTCTGTTTCTTTAGATAATCTTGACATACAGATGGACAAACTGCTGTCAGTCTGGAATTGCTTCATAAATAGGTGACATTTGCATATGTTGTCTAGTAGAGTCTTCGCTCATCTGACATGTATTTATATGCCATACTCTGTTCTCAGCATTGGGGCTAGAAAGCAAAAAAGCAGATATAATTATGGAATTTTGTAGACTGCATTCTGCTGAGAGATAAAGATATCCAGGTAGAGGAATCAGTATGTTCGAAGGCCAAAAGATATGAAAAGGGCTGTAATCAAGAAACTCGTAAGAGGTCAGTATGATATTAGTAGACTGCATTATGGAGAATGGGTGAAAGATATCCTACGCAGTGGGAGCCACAGAACATTTTATGTCACAGGAATAAAGAATATTGTTAGAATTTTTCAAAGTTAACTTTGGTGGAAATATGGACAGTTATTTGGAGGTAAAAGACTAGAAGCATAATATTTGGTAAATATAGGGACATATACACAAATACAGACATCCACACAGGAAGAGTATATCTAGAAAAGAAAATAGAAATGTTCCCTGTTTTACTTTAGGATGAAGTAGAAGATTGAAGTTCGGGGTTTCAGGGTGATTCCAGGTCAAGAAATGGTAAAGGGGATGAATGGCTAATGGGATTAAGTCTGTAGATAAACTGCCCCCCAGCCTCAATGCCAAGATCAATTGACTTGCTGTCTGCAAGAAATCAGTGGAGCAGCCTTCCCTACGATACTTCCATAATTCCTGGATAGCTCCAGTTGGGAGGCTGTGCTGTGGCTGGAGCATACGAAATGACAAACAACCAAATCACTGAGCAATTTGAACTTACAGTATGATCAGAGTCTTAAAAGCCCTTTAAAATCTCACAGAATGCTAAATAAAGGAAAGTGAAAATAGATATTGGCTTCCTGTCTTTTGTCCCCTTTCTTAGGGAAAATGCCTTTCATCATGATTCCAAAGTTCTTGTTAGCAAAATGAGGTGATTTTACCCTCCTTGTCTTGCAATAATCTTATGCAAGCATTCCTGGCCTAGGGCACTCTTGTGAGTGAAGAGGTACCTTCTCCAGCCCCAGGATAGTGTCTGGCACATAGCATTTTCTAGATCAATATTTATGGTACACACACACACACACACACACACTGTTCAAACATTCATTCTTCTCTCTGATGTGTTCAGGTTTTTCAAAGTTATTCAATTAACAGACATTTATTGAGCACCTCTTACGTACTAGGCACTGTTCAAGGTACTGAGGATACAGAAATAAATGAGACCAGGTCTGAGTTCAGGTAGAACTTGCATTGAAGTGGGAACTGGACAGACCCCTGGAGCTAAGAAAATAAAAAGGATAACTTTAGATAGTGACAAGAGCTATGAAGAGAATGGAGAGGACAGAAGCAGAGAGCGGTTTAGCCATGTGGTCCCTGAAGGCCTCTCAGAAGGTAATGATACTAAAAACAACAATAATTATAGCTAACACTTCTGAAGCAACTCACTATTCTAAGAGCTTTACATATTTTTATCCCTTTTAATCTCCTAGTTGCCCTATAAAGTAGGTACTATTTTTTCCTCCACTTTACAAATGGGAAAACTGATGTACCGAGAAGTTAAATAACCTGTCCAAGATCAAGCTGCTCAGAAATGTGAAAGCCAGGATTTCAGAGACTCTACTGTTAAACCACTACCCCCTACTGACATTTACCCTGAGACAGAAATGATAAGGATGAGGCACCCACTGATAAGCTGAGGGAGGGCCAGCAAGTGGAAGTCCTTGAGGTAGGATTCCTTCTGTGGGAATCACAGAACATATACAGCTAATCTTGGGGGCTCTTCAAAGTCCACTCCTACTGCTGTTATTTAATAGATGAGGGATGGAGACCTAGCAAGGGGCATGTCGCCCAGCTAGACTCTGGATTTCAGGTCTCATGGTCCCCAAGGCAGTGCCAGTTCCATTCATCCCCAATCAACTCATGAGGCTGGAGGTAAGAGATTGCTTCAAACTCTAGCCCTCACTTGCTAGCTCTTTGCTTTCATTTTAACAAACCGTAGCAGTGAGAATTTTGGTCCAAATCTATTTGTATCCCACACCCCAGTTTCTTCCCTAGGATGGAATCATTTGTTCATTCAGCCTTTACTGAGCACCAAGGGCCTCCTATCCTGAGCATGCTGCAAGACAGGGGCTCCAGGGTGGAAGTGACAGGCTCCATTGTTTGTTAGCTGTTGAGTCATGGGAGAATGATTTAACTTCTCTGGCTTTTGTGTCTTCCACCTGTAAAATGGGGGATAATGATAACACTTACCTCATTGGGCTGTTGTAATTAGTTATACATGGAAAGAGCTTAGAACAGTGCCACCTACACATTAGAGTAAGGTGATATATCCTTATTTAAGGAGATTATAACAGTCCTGGAGGAGGCTGGCATTAAAGACACTTACAAAACAATGTGGCAAGTATTGTGTGAGAGGAAGAGTCAGGGGCCTGGGAGGCCACACAGGATCTACACTTTAGTCTGGAGGACATGGAGAATCCTGGAGTCCAGAAACAGGTGTCCTCTGGCTGAGTGGTGGGGATAATATTCTAGAGAGGGAAGGCCTGCAGGTGAGAAGAGTATAGCACTTCCAGGGAGCAAGTAGTTCCACTTGCTTCTTTAGAAACAGGTGCCAGGAAACACGTGGAGGTGTCTTACGAGGGCCTTGTGTGCCATGCTAAGGAGCTCAGCCTTGGTGTTCAAGCCAAGACAGTCTGATTTTTTGCAAAATCCTGTAAACCAGCTGCTTTGTGATGGGGAGCACAGCCAACAGAATGGATGTTCACTGAATGCCAGCTATGTTCCATATGTTTTTCTAAGTTCCCTAACTTAATGCTCACCACAGCCCTGCGGAGAACATGCTCTAACAGATAAAGAAACCGAGACTCTGAAAGATCGGGTTCCAGGAAGTTGAATAATTATTAGCGGCAGAACTGTGATTTGTCTCTTACTCTGTGCAATGGTGGAAGTTTCTTTTGTCAAGTTTAATACATTAATTCCTTAAGCTATATAAACGCAGAATGAACAAAGCTGGAAAAAAACCTTGCATATGATATGGAGGGTTTGTGTTCCAAAGAACCCAAAAGCATGCCTAAAATTCTTAATTAGGCAATAATGATTAATTAAAAGAGCAGTGATTAGTTTGAACAGTAAATACAAATAGGAGAAAGTGTTCTGTAATTTCTTTCCCCCAAAAAACGAATCCTTTCAACCTGTTCAATGTGATATTTGGTAAACAGAAGAAATCCATTTTAAAATTCAGTTGGTAGTGATTTTGCAAGAGACAGAACAGGGAATTTCATCATGAGACTTGAAGGGTGACTTTGAGGGGGTTTTACAAGACTTCTTGAAACAATTTTCATTCTGAAGACAAGAGCTGTGAAAAGTGGCACTTGGTATCAGCTGGTGTGACTGACTCTACAGTGCCTGGATGGCATGTACACGTGTGTGTGCTACTTTACAGTGAAACAGTTCCTTCAGGAAGACCCCATTAAAACACACACATGCATATGAGTGCAGGCTCTCACACTACACATCCAAACAACCAATTGTTTCTGTCTTTAGCGTTCTGTAAAGAATTGCAGGCAATCCACAAATTCCATAAATTATTAGACGTCACTGCTCATCCAGAAAGGATGGCCATTATCCCAGACATCTTTATGGACCTGGCTAATACTAAGTATTAAAAACATTATTGGGGGTTTAAATCTTGGCAAGTGATTTCCACCCAACTACCCAGAGATTTGCAATTTGCTGCACCACCACCCCCTTCCAGAGCGAGCTGGCCAGGTATGGAAAAATTATTACATGGTTGGATGAAAAGGAAACAGAATAGCCTAAATAGCCTCCATCCCTAAAGAACAATGACCTAGGAAAGAGCTGAAGGGAGTAAGGAAATGCAATTTCTCAATTAAAGAAGAAAACGAAAAATAAAGTTTACAAATAGAGGTAGAGGGCAAGTCTAGGCATTGAGAGAGTGTAAGTCCAACCATGTGCCACTTTTGGGATTCAGCTGTCCCTTGGATACCTGTTGCACTTACATCCCTTGTTTAATTTCCTCTTATTGCTTCTTGCAAGAACCACAGTGTGTTTTAGAGTGTCTTTTTAAGGTGTACTGAAAACCTTTACATAATCTTACATTATTTTCACAGTCTTATGAGTTTGGCTTTGTTTCTAGCCAGTGTACACAGGAAGAAACTGAGACTCTGAATAAGTAAGCAATGTGCCCCTGTCATGGGACTGGCAATGGACAAAGCCAGGGGTCAACCTCAGATCACACAATTTAAGAACATGTGTGCTTCTTCCTATGCCGAAGTGCCTCTGACATCAATTTCTCTCCTCCATCCATAAATCATATGGTCCTTGACGTGAAGAACCACGTCTTATTCTTCGTTGGTATTCTCTCGACTATTTAGCATCTTCATGGCTGGAACTCAATTTATGCTGATTAATGCAAAGCTTTATTGGCCTGAGTGTAAAAGGACACCCCCTTTCCACTTTCCTGCTCTTAGTCCACAGTTCTTGGAATCCTCATCTTATTCCTAGAGAATCTCTTTTTACAAAGAGGATGCTTACGGTTCTTGAGTTGGAGGGCCACGGTTCCCATCCGGGCAGACTGGCTGCAGAGCCCAGACTTTTACCACTTTGCTTATGGCTATATGTCCACGTTCAGTCATTGAACCCCTTTGAGCCTCAGAATTTCTCACCTTTAACTTGGGGCCACTCTGCCTCAGAATGTTGGTGCATAAGGATGAAATCTAATTATAAACTAGCCCCTTAATAAAGTCCCCAGAACTTACTGGGCATGAGTTCAAAGTAGCTTCTGCGGTTGCTGGTGTTCTTTCCCTCTACCTTTCAACTTCTGCAGCAGCTGTCTTGGTCTGCAATGCCACAAAATAATGAGTCCCACAGCTTCCTCCCTAGACCATCTTTTTTTAGGCCATTTCTACTTTAATGGGTCTTGTCCATGCTCATTTGGTTGTGTCAATGAAGGTCAGCAACTCAGCTGAGATTTCATATCCTTTCCTCACCTCAATCCCTGTTTCCCTCTCCCATTTTTCTGTTGGCCAGACAATACTTCCAGTGTAGTCGACCATACGATTTATCATCCTAACCATCACAGTTTTGAGAGTGAAAGGGGAAATCAGGTGTTGGGACCATGCAGAGTAAACCAGATCATATGATCATCCTACTCATAATCCTCTGCAGGACTTGGAATTCACAGATTTGCTCTTTTAGGTCTCCTAATTTTTCCTTGTGGAAAGTCCATGCCTTGTCAGTCTATAAGATGCCTTCCAGTAAACAAAATCTCACAAAAGAGGGTTTCTAGCCATTTCCTCTGAGAAGTCTTATATCATGGAGCCCCTTTCAGCCTCTTTACTCCAAGTCTGTTGTGAGAGCCAGGGCTGTTCAGCTTTTCTGGTTGTTCCAGCACTGAAACATGTTTGTGCTATTTGGTAAATGGCTGCTGCCCTGAGCCTCTTTGTGCCCACTGCCCTACCCCCACTCCCACCTGCTCCAAACATTTTTCCAGGACCTGTGGATCCTCCCGCTATCCAGCAGCTAAAGAATTGATATCCATCCTAGTACTATGACCAGAATTCATTACAATTGGTTAATATCCATACTTTGGAATCCCCCAAAGCTTAGCCTCATAAGCACTGCCATTGGTCTCCCAAGGGGCTTGGGAAGATCTGGTTTGTAGCCCCTCCAGGGCTCCCCTCTAGTCCTGAGGAGCTCCAGAACTGTTGTCCACTTCCCTCTAGCCTGCCATCCAATGGGCAGTGGCTCTCACACATCATCCTTTATGCCAATGTGGCCCTTGTCCAAAGAGCACCCAGATATCAGCAGGGAAGATAATATTCCTTGTATTTTTGTCCCTCTGGTGGGAAAATGCTCACCCATACCATTTTAGGTGACATCTCTGATTTTATCATTAACATGCTGGGAGAGCTTATGCCAGTCCCTTTTTTATAAATCCTCTTATTAAAAATCCCCGCTTGGATTTTAGTTTTCTGTATAGCTGGCTTAGCTCATAGGGTTCCTATGAAAATCATAAGACAAAATAGGTACCAAAATGGTTTGCAAGTGGCTGTATGTTACTTATGTATTAGATGTTTGTGTTACTGATGTAATTATTACTACTTAGTGTCACCCCATAATCTGTAACCTGTTTTCACATGGTACAGGTATACGAACATACGGCTCACAGCATCTTAGAATGTCAGAGCAGGAAAAGAAGGTAGAGATCATCGAGTCCAGAAGTAAAAAACTGCTAAATATTTAGACAAGGCCTGTTATTTTTTAACCATGCAGAGGTATTTGTTGTGTTTTTTTAAATTTTTTAATTCAGTTTCTGGCATTTAAAAAAGAAGAGAGTTCACATAATAATACAGACTTCTGGCATCTCTTTTAAAAAATAGCGTATGCTTTGAATGAATACAGTGGGGTAAATATCAGCTGCAGCTGAGTAGGGCCTGCCTCTTTCACAAAATACACTAGCACTGCATTGCCCAAGTCCCTGCCATGCCCTATTTCCTGACTGTGACTTCCCAGGCTGGGCTCATTATAGGCATTTGTGCTGGCATACTGCAACTACCCCCACCTCCCCATCTCCAGTCTGCCCTCTCATTTTACAGAGGGGGAAACTGAGGCTTCCAGTCCACTCTTCTTTTTACCCTATGTGCCCTCAGTTATTACATTGCTTCTTCCTAGTTGTTTGGGTCAAAGTTCTATTTTCTCAACTACATAAGTTTTTAGAACAAGACTATATCCTTTGTTTCATTTTATTTTATTTCACATCATTTTATTTTATTCTAAATCAACTGCAAATTACATTATTGGATGGTTTGAACAAGAAGTAGTGACAGAATCTTTCTGTCTCCATTACTGTCTTAACCTATCTCTTAGGAAAAACATTTTAACCTCTCTTGAAAACAGACTACTGAGTCTATGTAAGAATAGTGTGGAGGAGAGTGGATTCTTTTATGACTGGACTTGGCAATTACCATATACTTACATATTCACGACCTCATTTGATATGCAAAGGAACTGTAAGATATATAGTCCTTAAAACAAGCTAATAAGGGAAGCGGCTGTGGCTCAATCAGTAGGGCTCCTGTTTACCATATGGGAGGCTCCGGGTTCGGTTCCCGGGGCCTCCTGGTGAAGGCAAGCCTGCCCGCACGGCGTGGTTAGCTGACCCAGCGAGCACAAGCAGCAAGGGGGGGATAAATGAATAAATAAATAAAATCTTAAAAAAAAAAAAAACAAGCTAATAAATGTAAAAGATGGGGGTGGCTCAAACTCCAAAGCTTTATGTAAACATTCCTCCAACTTATAAGAGCAGGAAATGAGGGACAGACACAAGAGTTGAGCCAAAATTGAGATACAGAATTGGGAGCAGAACCAGGTCTCCAGTTTTTGTCTAGAGCCCTGGAAATATAGAAAGTTAGAGCTAGAAACAGCCTTGGGAATAACTGATTCCAAATTCATCATTTGACACAAGCAGAAACCAAAGCCCTGAAAAGGGAATTTACTGCCCCAAGTCTGTGCAGCTGAGAAGTTTACAATATGGAACTTCTAGAATTTCACCATGAATTCTTTTCTGATTTTCAAACCAATTTCCCAAACTCATGGTGAGCTTTCTATATTTATAAAAAGTGGGAAAAAAGAGAGCTAAAGCTAGTAAACTTTCAAAAGGCTAAGACCATCCGTCGGACTCAACGAGTTTTAATGATGCATTGATTCATGTGCAGTAATTTTTCTCTGTTGCTGAAATCTGTTTTGTTTTGTTTTTTAAGTGAATTGATAAGTATTTGTATATTCTGACTTTCCACTTTCCTTTGCCCTTCTTTTGTGCCCTAAACCTCTTATTCTCTCTTTCTTCTGGTGTTTTCTCATTTCTTCTGCCCAATTTCATCTCTAGAGTATAATGTAGTGGAGAGCATACAGACTTGAAGTCAGAGGGAACTGGATTCAAACACCTTATCTGCCTCTTACCAGGTGAGTCAGATTGGACAAAACACTCACCTCTGGTATGTTGATTTCTCTAGAAGTACCACTATTACTTTAGTAATGGCATCCCGTCTTTTGCTTGCAGATTGATATCTCCCTACTAGCCCACTCTCAATGCACTGTTTGAGTCTTCGCCTGGTTTCAGGGTTTGTGTACTGTGATTACCTGTACCAGCTACCTCCAAAGTCTAAGAGAGACAGATAAATGGCTCTGCAATTTACCATCTGTACAAAATAGAGCACATTTTCAGCCTCGCTGAGTCTCATTCATTGGGTACCTCAAATGTGCAGGAAATGTTCTAGGCAGACAAGACAGCTGCTCTCTTGAGGTTTTCATTATAGAGGAAGAGATAGATAGCAAACAAATAAACTAGGAAAATATCAGATCATCACAAGCATTATGCAAATATCATAAAGTGTGTTCCAGTGTAATCTAAGACATTCAACTTTCTTTGCTCTCCCTGGATCTTGTGTATTCTTTCCAACCTTCCCTAGTGCCCTAGAATTGTTTCTGTGTGTATTTATTTCCTCCATTAGAATCTAGTTATGGGAGAGGGGTCCTTGTCATTTTCCTTCTAAATCCCCAGTTCCTACATGGTGTCAGCCACAGTGACTGTGCTCAACAAAAGCTTGATGACATTTTGACTACTAACTTCATCCTTGGCTTCATCTTATTTTCTTTACTCCTTTTTCCTTTCATCCTGATTTCTTAATGTACCTTTAAACTTGCTTATATTCTTGTCAGCTATTGTTGATCCTTCTGGAATGAGATGACTTTGAATAAGTAAACACTAAACACAGAAATAAAATAAGTACATAAAATACCTAAAGGTATTCAATGGGTCAATGAGTAAATTAATAAAAAGATAAGTCTAGGTTAGACAAGCATTTCAACTTTTGTTTGGCCAATCCTAACTGCAGACTTCCAATGTGAGGCAGTAAAATAGTTAAAGATAAGTCAGACAGACTAGGTTTGAATACAAATTCTCCAACATCTAACGGTTTTGTGACCTGGAAAACCTAGCTTATCTCTGCCTAGCCTCAGTTTTCTCATCTGGGAAATCGAGTTTAATTTTAATGATAGCTGCACCCTAGGGCTCTTGAAAGGATTATATTATATTATATATAGAAAGGACCCCTGTATTGGATAAAATAATATTCATTGCTTTAGGTGCTTACTTTGTCCTGTTGCTTTACATTTATCACAGGCTGAGGCCAGACGAGTTGATCACTTATCAGGCTGTAATCAGCATTCTTATGTTCTTAATTATTACTCTAGACCATCAGGACCACATAGTAGGCACTCAATTAAAGGCAGCCATTGTTAGCATTAGCATTGCCTTTTATTGTATTATCTCTTCAACAATATGAAGCAACCTACAGAAGAGCATTTAAAAATAGACCAAAGCATGGGCCAAGGCTCCTGATGCAAGGCATGATGGCCCTGATCAAGGATGAACCTAGGTCCTGGTTTGCCAGGGCTTGTCCCTGCTTTGTCCAGTTGTCCTACTGTAGGTGAAGCCCTTCTCTTTTACAAAAATACCTTGATTTTTATTATCACCTTCTCCTATCTGATATATATCCAAAGCCAGGTATGCACAAGGAGACAAAAGGGGGAAAAGGAAGAAAGAGAAGCACAAAGCAGGCTCATTTTGTAAACATGTCTTCCTTCTCAGGAATACATCTACAAAAGAGGCTGTGATTTATGTGTCCTGATTCACAGCAATGTGGGGCATAGAAGATTTGTCACCTTGGATTTTGAGAGTCTAATTATTTGCACTCTAAAACTATTTCTTTACCTCTGAGGAATGATAGAGGGATGGTATGTGAAATATCATGTTAATGGGAGAGTTACAAAAATCAATGGCAGGATTGGGGATGGGTGCCATTTAATCTCAGTTCTGCAGCTCGAGATGCCAGCACATTCGTCTTTCTCAAGAGTATGCACACAGCTCTATTAGGTGTTGGGCGTGCTATAATTCTACTGTAATTGCAATAGCATTATAAATTATCATCGTAATACCATGGAGTGAGTACACGAGAGCTCTGGTTCATGGATCTGTGTTTTCATGATGTGCAACCATTTATTTTTGGAGACAGTACAAGGAGCTGTAAGCATAAATATGCCCACATCTTTGTGTCACATAATTAGTTTGCTGTCTGCTTCTCTAATAAGCTTTGCAAAATCCTGTAGTGATCTGAGAGAAGAGAGTTTATATTCTTTACTTAGCATTACTACTAACTAACTTTGTGACCTTGTGAAAGTCACATTCCTTCCCTCACTTTCATGGGATGTAAAATAAGTGAATTGAATTAAATCACAGGTTTCCAAATTTCAGCCATTTTCTTGTCACCTCGTGTTTTGTCCCTTTTTGCATATTGCAAGTACCATTAAATTGTTAAAATATTTGCCAATGCCCAATGCAAAATCACTGTAGACATTCCCAGTGTTATGCAAATAATATGTGTATTAGTGTGGAGAGGGAAAGTATTTTTCTGCAGTTTTGAGTGTTTGGGTGATAGATGGCAACAGAAAACACAAATGTCTTCCTTTTATTAGATGTCATTGCAGTCTTTTCTTTGGGTTTCTAAAGCTTCTGTTCTCCCTCATTGTCTCACTCTAATGAGATTCTGTGCAGACACACACTGGGGCCAAGGAAGTACCCTTGATATCTTCTGTATGTGTCCCTCAGCCCCACCTTGTGTTTTACAGGCCACTAGTGTAATCTAAAAGACACTCCAAATCTCCAGTCTTTTGTACCTTCCATGACTAACCCTGGAGTCTTTAGGCATTTTTGGGATTTACTTTCAGATTCAATTTGGAGGCAAAATGGTCTTGTGTATTTGTCCTGGGGCAGCTGCCTACTCTGTCATCTTTACCCAATCCTCTATTTTTCTTTTCTGGTAGTACATGAAGTCTTCTGTTAGGGGATAAACTAAAGAAAGAAATCCTCTTGAAGTTACCTCATCCCAATCTTTTTGTACAATTCTTTTGAAGTCTTCCTCCCTTGGTTTTGTGGGAGAGTAGCATATCCCCTTTTCATAACCACTGCACTTTCCAATGACAATCTCTTTCTAACCCAGACTCCCTTTTGCATTGACAAGGAAAGCATGGGAGGGAGTAGAGGGGTATGTTTTTGGAGGGATCAATTCTTTAAAATTCCAGCTCTCCATAAATCTTTGAGAAGGTGGCCACCCCCAACTGTTAACAGTTATCTTAATAAAAGAGTGTTTAGGTCTTTTGGCCTTAGCTTTAGGTAGTAGCTAACCTAGCACAGCACACAGAGGGAAGAATGTGTATTTCTTTCTGGAAGAATGTATATTCTCTATTTGTTGGGTGAAGTGTTCTATACATATGTTAGGTTTAGTTGGTTTAACATATCATTCAAGTCTATTTCCTTATGGATCTTCTGACAGGATAGTTTATCCATTATTGAAAGGGGTATATTAAAGTCTCCTATTAATATAGAAACATCAATTTCCTCCTTCAATCTGTAAGTATTTGCTTCATATATTTTGGGACTCAGCTGTTAGGTGCATATGTATTTGTAATTTTTACATCTTGTTGAATTGTCCCCTTTATCAGTATATAATAATTGTCTTTATCCTTCAAAACAGTTTTTGACTTAGTCTATTTTATCTATTAGTATAGAAACCCCACCTTTTTTTTTTGGTTACTACTTGCATGATGTATTTTTTTCCCCTCCTTTCACTTTCAACTCACTTGAATTTGAAGTGATCTTCTGTAGACAGCATATGGTTGGGTCATTCTTTTTTTGTCCATTCTGCCAATCTCTGATTTTTGACTGGAGAGTTTAATCCATTTACATTTAAAGTCATTACAGATAATGCAGGAGTTTTCTTCTGCCATTTTGCAATTTAGCCTTTGTATGTATTATACCTTTTTTAGCCCTTAATTCTTCTGTTAATGCCTATTTTCATATATATATGATTTTTTTGTGTTATACCATACTGAGTATGTTCTCTTTTCTATCTGGATGTATTTTTCGTATATTTTCCTTGTCATTACCATGGGATTAAAATTTAATATCTTAAATATATAACAATCACATTTGATTTGATACCAAATTAATTTCAATACCATACACGTATATTGTTCTTATATACCCCTGTGCTCCATCACCTTTTTGTTGTACTTGTTTAAATTATATTTTTATACTTTGTATGCATAAAACCATAGATTCATCATTACTTTTTATGCATTCACATTTTAGAAATTGTAAGAAATAAAAAGTGGAGTTACATACCAAAAAAATACAATACAATAATACTGGCATTTATAATTACCCATGTGGTTACCTTTTCCAGAGGTCTTTATTTCTTCATTTTGCTTCAGTCCACTGTCTAGTTTCCTTTTCTTTCAGTCTGAAGAAGTCCCTTTAGCATTGCTTGTGGGGAATATCTAGTGGTGATGAATTCTCTCAGCTTTAATCTTTCTGGGACTATCTTAATTTCTCCCTCATTTTTGAAAGCCAGTCTCAGCAGATATATAATTCTTGTTTGGCAAGTTTTTTTTTTTCCTTTAGCATTTTAAATATTTCATCCCAATACCTTCTTGCCTCTATGGTTTCTATGAGAAATTGGCACTTAATCTTATTGGGACTCATTTGAACATAACATATTGCTTTTTTCTTTCAGCTTTCAGAACTCTCTCCTTGGCCTTGGTATTTGACAGTTTTACTACTATGTATCTGAGCATGGTTCTCTTTGAGTTTTTGAATGTGCATATTCATGACTTTTGTTAATTTTGGGATGTTTTCTGCCTTTATCTCTTTGAATATTCCTTCTGCCCCCTTTTCTCTTTCTTCTTTTTCTGAGACTCCCATAATGTGTATGTTGGTTTGCTTGACGGTGTCTCACATGTCTTTTTGGTTCTATTAGCATTTTTTTGGTTCTTTTTTCTTTCTGCCCCTTAGTCTGAATCATTTCAATTGTTTTGTCTTTGAGTTCACTGATTTGTTCTTCTGCCAGTTCCAGTTTGCTGTTGAAACTCTCTAGGGCATTTTTCATTTCAGTTATTGTGGTCCTCAGCTCCAGTATTTCTGTTTGGTTCCTTTCTAAACTTTCTCTTTATTGAGGTTCTCATATTGTTCATTCAAGAATATTTCCGGATATTCTTTACTTATTTCTCTGTTTTCCTTTATCTCCTTGAGCATATTGAGGATGTTTTTTCTTTAAGGCCTTTGTCTGGTATGTCCAAAGTCTGGTCTTCTTCATTGATGGTTCTGGATTTTTAACTTTCTTTGGATAGGCCATCATTTCCTGTTTATTTGGTTGTTTTGTAACCTTTTCTGCACAGTGTACATTCTAATTTTTTAAAGTGTTAACTCTGGGATTTGATCCCTGATCTGTCTGTTCCTTAAGTTTATATCTAGATAGTGACATGACAGAGATTTCCTTCAGGCCAGGAGCTAACAAAACCAAACAACCCAACACAAAAAACAACTTTCACAGTCTTTGAAAATTGGTTCTGCTTTGGCTGGTGCTTACTGTCAGAGTTTAGTCCTCCTATCAAGAAGATAAGTTTGAGGTAAATGTGAAGCGCATGGTCCGTTCCATCTTATTCAAGTCTGCATCTTGTCCTGGGCTTGTGTTCATCATGGCCTTAGGAATTTCCCATTTTCAGGAATGCAAATACTCTCTCTACTCCTTATGAAATTGACTTTCTCCTTCTCTTAAAGGTACTTTATTGTGTGACCTAAAGCATGTAATCATTTGCCCAGACCCCTTTGGTTCAGTTGTTTTTTACACTGCTTTTGCACTGCAGTGTGAGTTCTGAAAAATATGAGTTCTGAAAGAGTGCAGTTCCCTCGTTCATACTTTCAGACAGCTACCTGATAGACTGGCACTGACACACAGGCACAGCATAGGTACCCCTATGGTAACTCTGAACCCTCTGGAACCGGGCCAGCAACCCACAATGGGAAGTCCTGGGGGAAGGGCCAGCAAGGGCACTGTAAGATTCTCCTGTACTTTTTAAAAGCTGCTTTTTCTTGATTTGGCATGTGGTCAGTTATTCCAACCCCTCAACTGTTTCTGGAGTTCTCGGAAAGATGCCTCCTCCAGTTTTTGCTAATTGTTCAAGTATTCTGTGGGGTCACAGCACTCTGGAGTGTCTTATGTGCCTTTTGGTCAACTGGAAACTTCCTTGTTTTTTATTATTTTGATTCTCATTAGAATTCTCTAGAGAGAAGGTTGGGCAATAGGTCTAATATTTTACATTCTTGCTTTCTGAATTAAGGGCTTTTGGGGATTTCATTTCAAGAGTGGGAATAAATCTTTGATGAGTCAACCACTCTTCTCATTCAGTTTCCTATAAAAAAGATACCTGGGATGGGAGTGTGAAGACTTTGCAAATACAATTTACATAAAAAGGAATTAATTTTGTTATTAAATGAAGTACTGGATATCACTATTACTCTTCTTTTATTGAAAATAATATATTTTTATGGTCCCATGACATATCATCTGAGCTGGAAAGAACAGAGATGCATCTTACCCAACACATCACTTGAAAGATGATCAAATTGAATTCAGAATCTGGAACTGACTTGTTCCATGGCTTCAGGATCAGAGTGCTGACACAGAAGGAGGTCATGTGTAAAAGTAATTTGGAGGTTATTGGGGAGAGATGAAGAAATTTTCCTTTCTGTATCCCTTTCATTACTCTGCCCCAAATCTGGGCAAATCAGAATCTGGGACACTGTCCAGCTGTGTATACTAGTGGGCAGGATAACTGAGTATTATAGGGTCCCTTACATGGCTGTGGTCCTCTTTCTTTGTCTTACCTTTATTAAAAGCTGAAGTAGTAAGCTGAATGAAGTAATAATTCCACTTTGGAGGAATTATACACCTTATTTCTGTCTACTCTTCTCAAATGCATGCTCCAGTGTTTTCATCTCTTAAGTCTCTTTTCACATGGGGCCACCCAGAGATCTGGAAATTTGTGTCTGGTTTTGAAGGGCAGATGAAAGTCCTTAAGCCTTTGTGTATTATGGGCCTCAAGCCATGTCTCCAGCCCAGCTAACCAGAGAATTATAATAAAGTAGCACTTGATTTCTTCTTCACCATTGTTTCATGTGCATGTATCTCCAGGGACTCCCGTAGAAGGAAGCGTGGTCAGGCCTTAGAAGGGCGATGGTATTCATGGATCCCATAAATACCATCTGCAGCATCCCCAAGCATCTCGTAAGACCAAATAGAAATTGTCAGTGAATTTCAGTTCTCTCTCCTGTTCTTTTGCCCCCTTACCAAAACCAGTTGAGAAATAGCTATTTTGTTGTCTATGTCACAGAACAGTTTAGCAGGGCACTAGGAAGAAATTATCCTCAACTTTAATTGCAGCCATGCAACTACTAAAGCAGAATCAAATGTTTATCACTTCCCAATATTTTTGAAGTGTTGGTTCAGTCTGTGTTGCTGATGCATTTTAAGATGTATTGTAAGCTGGCCAGGCTCACTTTGGGAGTGCTTAGATTACGACCACATTAAAAGTGCGAGCAAATCGGCCACGGTGGGAATGTGCAGAGCAACAGGGCTGACGGGTTCATAATGGGTCCTCTTTTTGGTAAGCAAATCGGCACCTGCTCCTCTTTGAAAATCGCTGAGCAGATTACTCTTCCCTTCCTCGGTGCATGTTGAGGTAGGGGTTTCTTGCTGTAAGAAACATTTTTTGGCCCAAGCTTTTGAGGATAAGAAATTGGAAAGAATGTTCTAGGCAGGGGCATGAGGAAATAGAAGTCTGTGAGTAAATGGAACTGGTATTCAGGATTATCACATGGCTCTGCGTGGCTGGAATTTCAGAGCTCAGATAAGGAAGAGGGGAAGTGAAGGGAGGGATGGGAAATGCTAGTAGAGGGGGAGGTAAAGGCTTGAATTTTTAAATGCAGTTTTATTCACACCCCATATAATCCAGCCAAAGTGTACCATCAGTGGCTTTCAGTATACTCACAGAGTTGTGCATTCATCACCACAATCAATTTTAGAACATTTTCATTGTTCCAAAAAGAAAAACTACATATCCCTTATACCTCCCTATTATTGACACTTAACTTTGGTATGGTACCTTTGTTACAACTGATGGAAGAATATTAAAATATTACTGTTAACTATGGTTCATATTTTGTATTAGGTGTGTTTTTCCCTATATACCCCCTTATTATTAACAAGGCAAGGGATTGCTTTAGAAAGGCCAGGTCTGCCATCTTAGGAACCAGGGACACTATTTTATGGACAATGGAGAAACATTAAAGAATTTTAAGTATGGGGGTGATATGATCAAGTGTATATTCTAGAAAATTCAGCCTGGCTTTAGTGTTGAGAATGGGTAGATGAAGATAGCGATAGTGATGATGATGGATAGCATGTACCAGGCACTGTGCTAGTCACTGTATGCACAGCATGTAATTTAGGCATCATCACAATCTTGAGGGAGAGGATACAATTGTCACTGTGTTATGGCTGAGAACATAGAGAAACGTGAAGGTCACACAGAGGGCAAGAGGCAGAACTGGGCTTCTTCCTCTGTAGGTGTAACTAGAGACTGAATGTGTTCTGGAATGCCTGAAATAAACCAGTCCTGTAGACTGTAGATTGATGTATCAGAGAAGCTCTCTTCATTGGATTATTTTATTTAATCTAACTACTCCTTCCAACTCTGATTAACTTGAAATTTAGCTTAGTTTTAAACAAAGATATTATGGAGATAAGAGAAATAATTGAATTGATTTTCAAACTTAAAAAAAAATCTATCCTTGGAAGATTTCCTATGGAGATGTAAAGTAGAAGATGAAAATGTAATCCACTACTTATAAAAATTTTCAAATGAATGGAGATCTCACCTTATATTTACCAATATGATGCCCTAGCATAGCTTTTTGATATGAGTACCCATATCTTGGAAACCAAGTATATGGAAAGTATTGCCCCAAAGTGCTTTGAAATCCATGAAGGCAAATATAAGTTAAGTAAATTACACTCAATGGTAAGGATGATATTCTACAAATGCATGAAATTTGTTCTACTTTTCATTTCCATAAAAAAAAATATTAGAGCCCAGTGCTATATCTATCAGCTAAAAATAACTGTCCTACAAGTTAGGTTCAGAAAGAGTCACATTTTATATTATAAAATTGGAATACCATTTAGACAACCAATTTTCACAGAAAATGGATTTTTAACCTTATACTAACTCTGAATTTTTGTTTCTTAAGATGAAAATAAGGAATGACTTAACTTCCCAAAACATCTTTCAAAAAAATTAGAAGCTTTTTTTCCCGTTCTTCCTACCCTTTTTACCCCACCTTCCCTCCTCCCCTCTCTTTTTTATTTAAGCATTAACCAATAGCAAGGGAAATCCATTTAGGGGGATAACCCAGCTCTTCTCTTGTCCTCCTTATCCTGTACACCCTGCACATCCTTGACGGATTGTTGATTTAGAATTATACTAATTGACAGTGAAAGATTTCATATAATCCTACTTATATGACCTCCAATAATGTTGAAAGATCAAATAAAAAACCTACCATGTCAATTTTCAAAAGCCATCAAAGACTATAACAGAAATGATTTATTTGAATGAACTTCCAGTTTCCACAAAATGTGAATTTGCATTTTGCACAAAACCTAGTTCATCAGTCACCAGGCCTGCTCCAAAAGGATGACTTCTATGGAAATCAAGGGCTTGCTTGTCATAGGCACATTCAAAAACTCCTTATTCATTGTACTTTAAACTGCAAAGAATGGTAACTTCTCCAGAACAAATATCATCAGGGGTTTTTGTCCTTGTTCAGGAGGAACACCAGTTTTCAACGTCAGTGCAGCTTCCTTTATTAACATAACTGGCAATAGCCTTGATTTTAGTAAGGGTCATCATAACCTTTTAACAGGTAGATGCTGAAAGAAGAATAACAGCCCCAAAGAATAATCTAAAAAAATACATAACACAATTTTAGAGAGTATCCATTCATACCTTCCTAATGACACATTTTTTCTTTTTGTTAAAAATAAAAAGTGATGCAAGGAATATTGTTTATACCACCTCCAATGTTTTCTCTTCTACTTGCAAATAATAAATTTAAGGATCAAGTATTATTATTTTCTGCATTATTTTTGGACAACAAAGTACAGGGTATCGTATGGACTGTCCTCTGATTTCTTGAGTGAAAATTCGTTCAATTTCCTTTACTTTTTACCAGTGTGATGCCCTATCACAGCCTTTTGATATAAGAAGGAGTACCAGTATCTTGGAAATAAATTTAGAATAGAATAACTAGACATATCATTAGGTTGTTACCTTATGGGTCTCTTTTAACTGATAATGTCCAATACTAAAGTTTCTGGATGAAAAGCTTGAACAAAACTACTTGGCATATACTAGGTACCAAATAATATTGCTGAATGATTGAATGAATGTACAATCATAAGGGTTTTTCTTTATTTTCATTTTCTACTTCCCAAACACTAAGTGCTGTCTAAGCATAAAATGGGGGAAATCATTGTTTTTACACTTTTACCCTAATATTGCCTTGCTCCAGCACACTGAGGATACCAGCAGACATCACAGCCCAGAAAAATGTATGGAAGTGTTTGTTACTAAAGTTTCAAGTCAATTCTGCTAATCCATCTAGAGACTCTGGAAGGGCGTAATTCACGAGTAGACGTATTCCTCTTCATCCCTCCTGGTCCCCCGTAGTCGTGCCCCTTTAACAACACAATCCAGGTTTCCTCCATGGCCATCCCTTCCCAACCAGCAGATTGGGACACCTACTGTCTCCTCATCCTCTGATGGTTCCTTTCACTACACTTAGATGTTTAATGCTCTACCCTAGTGCCTGCCTCTTCTTATTCTTAGCTTTTGGAGGTGGGTGATCAATTATTAAGCTGGCTGGGAATTGAGTGGGGGAACAGAAGGCTTGGAACATTTAATGGATGAGGTGTGGAAAAAGGCCCTAAATATGATTTGGTTTCAGGGCTGAATTATTTCTAAGATAGGCAGACCTTTCAGAGACTTCCAAAATGGATCTATTCTCAGCTTATCTCCTCTGGGTTTTTTCCTAGAAAAAACTTCTGACTTTCCCCAACTTTGAATAGTGTTTTGGATTGAATTATGTCTCCCAAAAAGTCATGTACAAGTCTTAATCCCCAGTCCTGTGATGTGGACTTATTTGTAAAGAGGATCATTAAAGATGTTATTAGTTAAGATGAGGCCAAACTAGATTAATGTGGGCCCTAACCCAATATGATTGGTGTCCTTGAGAGGAGAAGAAATCTGGAGAGAAAGAGAAAGAGAGAGAAAGCACGCCATATGATGGAGGCAGAGATTGAGTTATGCTGCCACAAGCCAAGGAACTCCTACCACCCAATCAGATGCCAGGAGAGAGGCATGGAGCAGATTCACCCCTTTAAGAAGAAGCATGGTCCTGCTGACACCTGATTTCAGACTTCTAGCATCCACAACTGTGAGATAATATATTTCTTTTGATTAAATCACCTGGTCTGTGGTACTTTGTTATAGCATCTCTGGCACACTAAGACCAATAACATTACTATAACCCTCTCTATTGCCCGCCATCTTACCTCAAAAAGAAAGAGGAAGAGGGAAGATCCAGTTTCACAACTACCATCTTCAATGTTACAACACGTATCATCATTGCCATCATCATCGTCATCATCATCATCATCAACATCACTATTATCGTCATCTCATAGGTTTCAAAGTGAAGGGCAAGCCTGGTATCAAGGTGAATGTTTAGGAAATTCTACATAGGACATGCTGGTCAGAATGTTAGGAGAGATTTGTGTGTGTGTGAAAGAACAATTTTACCAGTGGGGTAGATGATTTAGAGGAAACACTGAATCTGTCTCAGAGTTTGTACTTCTAATCAGACAGCAACTAAATATTGGCTTGTGGTTATGTTCAAGAGAGATAGAGGGGTTAAAACAGAAACTGACAATGGGATTTCACCCAAATTTCTGTGAGATTTTGGGTTCTCAAGGAAACATTCTTTCAGACCCTTGGGTTGGGTTGTGTCTCCATAATGTGAGTAAGTGGTACAGTGGGAAGAGGAGGTCTTTCTGAAACAGAAGGGAGGATTCAGTGCAGTGGAAGTTGTCATGGACTACTCTGGAGGTTCAAAAGTTCAAAGCACCATCCATCAATGAAAGGCATATTGGCAGCAATGGCTGTGAAATTCCAGCTCTCTTCATCTTTGTGAACAAATTGATCCAATGCAAGAGAAAAAGAATGGGACATCTGCCATGTTGTTTGTGCATGCATGTTGAAAGCCCTGGGAAGCCATTCCTTGGAGGATTTCCAGAAGTAACCAAGTAGATTTGCAAGGGGAACCAGTGTTTGAATAATAGCAGGTGGTTGTAATTTAGAAAAAGCCATTTTCCCTTGGAAGATTATTCATTCTACAGAACCAGAACACTTTGTATTTCTAGAGAGGCCTGTATCAGGAATTCCCCAGAAGTTTTCATTTATGAAGATCCTCATTTACAATTTAGGATGAATAACCTCATGGTGTTGCCTGGCACAATGCTTGTCAGGGGTGTTTCTACATCATTGACTACAGTTCTCTTGTACCTCCCTTCTTTTTCCTGACTTTTGCCTCAAGTATTTCATTCAACATGATTGGTCTAGGCAGAAAACATACCTGAAAACATTACTTTGCAAATCTATTTAGCAATGGATCTATTTTTATTGCTGGGATTGTCCAGGATTCTAGACTAGATTGATTCAAAAGTTGGAGAAGGGTGGAGGAGAGCAACCCAAAGGCCAAGAGTCTCTGAGATTGGAAAGAATGAGAAGTCTCTAGGTGACTGATATTCTCAAGAAGCTTTTATTTTCTGCCTGTTTCTTCCACTAAAGGTGGATCAAAGCAGATTCAGTCCCATACTGAATTTGCTGCCATTTTGGAGGCAACGAGAATTCAATATGTCAACAGCCAAGGAGCATCATTTCTACCAAGGATTGGGCTTTGGTTTGCCAGGGAATAAACGGTAAAACAAGTGCACTTGAAATGGACAAGAGTGGAGACTGGTGCTATGGAGAGCAGAGAGAGGGTCATTGTCTTAGACAGAGTTTCCAGGGACTAGAACAAAGTGGGGATGTGAGCCATGCAGATACCTGAAGTAAGAGTATTCCTGGCAGAATGAACAGTATATGCAAGAGCTCCAAGGTGGTTGGAATAATAGTTCTCTCATAGGCATTAGGCTATTGTGAAGATAAAAAGTGGCAACATATGCCACAGGATCTAGAACAATGTCTGGACTGAGTAATCACTTCACAAATGAATGTTTATAAAAATAAGAATGCCCCTCAATTGCTGATTTGCAAAGAATTAAAGTGGAATAAAATATATCTGCAGCTAGAGTACATGCAGCAAAAATGAATTCTTCAATGATTCAAAAGTTGAACACTTCAAAATCTGATGGGACCTCTCACCAGAATTGATGTTGGTTGTCCATATTCAGTACTGTGGAAAGATGGTATGATTATAAGAAACTGTAGTTTTTGCATACTCTGAATAAGGCAAAAATTATGCCATTTATAATAGCTACCCTTTATTGAGTCCTTACTATATTAGTCAGACTAAATAACACTGGTTGCTATAACAAGCAATCTCCTAAAATACAATTTAACACACAAGAAAAGTGTACTTCTCACTCATAGAATCGAGTGTTCATGTCTTTGGTCAGGTGACTTTCCACCAAATGGTAATTCAAGGATCCAATCTCCTAGCTATTTTGAGATGTAACCCTCTTCAACTTCTGGCCTCCAAAGTCATTGTAGAAAGAGAACAGAAATAAAGTGGAGCGTGGGAGATTGCTGGAAGTGGACACATCACTTTGACCAGAGGTAATTAAACAGCCCCACAGCTGTCCTCAATGCTCAGGTGGAAATTAAGTATTTGGTGAACACATAGGCACACAAAGTCTGTGCACAGACTTCACACAGTCATTATCTCATTTAAATCCATGAGATAGATCAATGGTCACAGATATGGGGAATGTCAGAGATTCCATTCCAATTCTGATTAAATAATGATAAATCCCTTTCCACCCAAACTATCCTTCATTGCTGCCTTATCTTGCCTTCTGATCAACAGTGTATGAAGAAGAGCAGAGTCTAGTTTCCTTGGGCATCCTTCTGCCATGTCCCTAAGTAGCTTGGCAAACTTGGGAAGTCTCTGCATCTTTGCATGTCAGTTATCTCATGAGAAATGGGACAATGTGATCATTAAGTTCCCTTCTTACTTGAAAATTCATTTACTTCTTATCATTTTTTACATTTTTAAATGTGTGTCTACTGGAGAATTACTTCTGTGTCCTTTGAATGGTCCTTTCATGGGCTAGAGGATATTGGGGAAATGTTCTGCTGGAATCATATCCATATGGAATGCTCAGCACCTTCTTAGTTCCCTCAACCTCTGTTCCCCTTGAAGAATTTTCCATCTGTTAGCAGATCCCACTGTCAAATAGCAGCTGATTCCTGTTGGTTTAGGAAAGCTTCCAGCCTGGCTCGTGTTCAACAGCCCCTTGTCTCTCTTCCGGAGCACCCTGGGAATGTTACCTGCCAAATCGCTTTCACCCTAAACTTAGTATGAAATGCATCCATCCGGGTTTCAGAGCATCTTAGCTAATAAAGCAGGAGATTGCTGAGGAAAAACGGATGCTTGTGCTGCTCATGAACACCACGTGCCAAGAGCCCGCCTCTTCTGGATTCCCAGGGGAAGCTGAGGTTTCCCAGGTTTGAAGTCAAGTCTGTGAATATGGCCCACAGCCAGCTTCCTGAAAAGGGGATGAAAGTTCCCATCAGACATTTCCCCCTTCTCTTCTCTGTCTGGTTGGAGCAGAACCCACCTTTTGTCAGAAATCGGAGGCTATTTTCCATTCATAGGAATGAGGAACAGTGGCAAAAAATTATGTCAAACTTGATAAAATGTTACCAGGACAAGGTGGTGATTTTTGTGAAATCTGGGCCTGTAATGGGCGAGGAATTTCCAGATTGCACTTTTTCTTAGATTTTCAGGGTAAGGAAAGCGCTGTGGGTGCTAAGGCTGAGGGGCACAGATAATTATAAGCAGCCAGGGAGAGCATTGGGTGGCCACAATTCTTCTGAAGCCCTAGGATGGTCTAACTCATTCATTCATTCATTCATTCATTCATTCCACTTTTACTGAGTATTTCCAGTGTGTCAGCCACTGTAGTTGGAGATGGGACAATAGCCCCCCAATTGGATGCTCTACTTCTATCCTTGTCCCCCTTCAATCCATTTCCATTGCAGTTAGAGTGATCAAAACTCTTTACTCCAGTTTCAAGGGCCTGCCTGATCTGTTCTGGGCTTACTTCTACTCTGTACTCACCTCGCCTCTTTCCATTTTCTGTGTTTCTTAGCACATTCCATCACACCAGCCTCCTTCTAGCTTCTTACACACTCCAAGCTCTTGCCATGGCAGAACTTTTGCACCAGCTAGTCCTACCACTTGGAATGATCTTCACCCAGTTCTCTGTGGGCTTGACATCCTCCTTTCCTGTAGGTTTTGGCTTAAATACTACTTTGTCCGAAAGCCAGTCCATGTTGGTTGTCACTGGCCTTTATTCTCTATCCTATTACCCATTTATTTTCCTTCCTAGAAGTTCTCACAATTAGTGATATTTTGCTTACTTATTTGCTTGTTTTCTGGCTCATTGCCCATTTCCTCTATTAGAATGTAAGCTGCATAAAGATCCAGGTCTTGTTTTACTTTTTCACCAGTGAATAGGGCATCAAAGATCTTGATAAGATCTAGTGTCCCTAACACTGTCAATCTAGTGGGAAAGAAAGATGTCCCAAGACAGAACTGAAACACAGGGCTATAGTACCATGCCAGAGGAGAGCAGGGTATCAAACAGGGCCCCGGACTAGGGAAGGCTTCACCAGAAAGGTGAATTCTGAGCTGGCCCTTGAAGGTTGAGTGGTTTTGTGGATGGGGAATCTGGAATAGAGTTTTTCAGTGTTTTGAGTAATAAAGGGATCATTTTGTGCCATTGAAGTAAAGCATGCTTGAGATTAAGAAGGGAGAAGGGATGAGTACTCAGGTGTGGCCCAACTGCAGCTAGTTTGGGAAGATAGAAAGTGGAAAGAGTGTCAATCATCCCAGGCACCTCAAATCTAGAGAAAAACCATTCCTCCTGCTGCTGACACTCAGGGACTAATGCTTCTGTTGAGAGGAGTCTCTTTGGTGTGCTTTTGAGGGGGGATAATCCACTTGAGTACAGTTAATTTCTTGCCATTGATAGTGTACCCAATTATACCCTTCACATGGTTTCAAGCCTGTCTGTATTTGACTTGGATATCTTTGAGCACCTTGAGAGAAAGGGACCAGAGAGAGAGAGAGAGAGAGAGAGATGCTATTATTATTTTATTCTACATTAATGACATTCAAACATACTTTTTGAAGAAGAATCAAACTATCATTACTGTTTGATTAATGACTGTTTAAAGTGATAGGAAGGTGGTATACGCTTTTAGAAATGAACTAATCTGCTGTCAGAGAACTTGCTTGAATGCACTGCAGGTATAAAGGCTTGGGTGAAAGACAGCATGAACCTGGAGACGTTGCTGCTGCTGGATTTGCATTTTTTTTTCACAGAGGAAGACTGGAGACAATAAAGGGAAATGGGTCTGTACCAAAGGGGCAACTGGAAGGTCAAAAAGAAGCTGTGATTCTATTTGGTATAATTTACTCTTAGCGTTGAGTGGTGGATTTCTGCATTTTATTAAACCCATTTAGTCAAACTCTTTTGAAAGAGAGGCAGATTAGAGAGAGGGAGGAAAATAAATGCAATGAATACAAGGATATATTTGAGTCTCAGAGATCTGGGTTTGCTACTTGGTTCAGTCCCACTTTCAAGTTATGTAACTTTGGCCAAATTTCATAAACTCTCTGAGCTCCCATCTCTCCTCTATAAAAATGGGATAATGATGCAGAAGATTATTATAAATGTTCAAGAGATGGTGCATGTGAGAAGCTGATTATTGTGTCTAAAATATAACACGCATCAATATAGGATAGTGCATTATATTATCATTGTCATCATCATCATTCTATTCATTACTTCCACTCTCACTACAATTTATACACATTTACTAGATGCCAAAAAGTGGGCTGGCAGAATTCGTATCTAATTCCTCTCTTTATCCCCCATAGCAGCACAATGCCTAGCACATAAATAGTCCTCAATAAATATTTATGGTATGTTTTTTAATGATCAATATAAGAATTTCATTTATTAATAATTTCTTCATAACTTTTATAATTAAAAATTTTTTTTATCCAATAATCATTTGACTCATTTCTTTTTCTCCTCTACTCTTTTTCAGTGGATTACAAACAATCCTGAGGAAAGAGGGACAAGACTGGGAGGCAATATTTTGATGTGGTTAAGAATAAGGGTTGTGGAAACGGGCAGACCTGGAGGAGAGTCCCTGCTCTGCCATTTTCTGCCCCCAGTTTTTTCATCTATAAAACAGGGATAATAATTATAGTAATAAAAATTATAGCAATATAGGCCTTTCAGGTTTCACTGCCAAGGACTTAATCTATCGCATTCCGTTGATTCTCAAAAATACCCTGTGAAGGAGATGCAAAACCAGATAAACACACTGGCTTGCTCCAGTGGTAGTGGGGATAAAATGAAATAAGGTAGTGAAGCACCTGGATCCTAGAGGCAGCCCCCAAAGGATCCATCCCCTCTCCTCCTCCCTTCCTCCATTTTACTTCCTGGGTACTGGGATGGCAAGTTCCTCGCAAGTACCATCAGCTGCTGAGGGGTGGGCTGGGAGTCAAAGTTCATCCATCTGGCTCCAAAGCCTGTGCCATTCCCACTGGACCCTACAGCTTTCTTCAGAGGCGAGGGAGAAGTCATCTGTGACTTCCCTCTCTTCTTCTGGTTTGACCTTGGCTGTTTTGTGGTTCTGCAGAGCGAGTCAGCCTGCCACCTCACCTGCTCCCAGCCACCTTCCAGGTGGCAGAGACAAATGCCATGCTCAACCAGGAAATAATGTCCTGCCTGGAAGAGCAGTCCCTCTGCTTTGCCCTGTGGATGTGCTCTGTCATTTCACACATGAACAAGCCAGCGGTGCCTGCCCAGCAGCTACTTCTTGGGCAGAGCTTGCTGCAGGACCAGTTCTGCATCCTGCGGAAGCTGCCTTGGCTCTTTTCTAACAGCAGATGGAAAAGCTTTGCTGAGAAGGCTAGAAATGAGTCACCTTCAGTGCAAGTGTCCTTTGTGTTTGCTGCCTATTGCCAGAGTTTCTGCTTTGCTGATGCAAGGAGCAGCAAGCTTTCATCTCTGCCACAACGTCACCCTGCTGGCTAAACAAATCAGTTTAGCCTGTGAAGAGAGAGAGGGAAGGAGAGAGGGAGGGAGGAAGGGTGAGAGAGTGAGAGGAAAGGAGAGAGAGACCCTTTCAACTCTGCGACGACTCCTGAATCCTCCAAGTAGTGGTTAAATAGCTGGCATGACTGCACAGAGGCCAGACTCTCATCTGGAATTGACCACCTTCAGATCTTGCTTCTGCCGCTCACTTCCAGGCTGGGCCACTTTGTCTCAGCAAGAGGTTTGGATTTCTAGCTAAGCCTTTGTTTCTGCATCTGTAAAGTGCTGACTAATATTGTCTAACTCACAGGTTGTTGGGGGATTAAATTATCTAGCTGAGAAGAGAAATTGCCCCTACCCCGACTGTCCCCCTCAGACTGCGGCCGCGTGTCCTTTCACAGGCCATTCAACTCCTCCTTCCTAGAACACTTCATTCCCATTACGTGATTAACTGTGCATATTGTTTAGCATTTGTCATCCTTACCGGGACTTAAGAGCTACAGAGTTTGGGACAACATCGGGCTTGTTCTCCAACCTATTTAGACTGTCTAGATGAATGTCTGGCAACAAGTGTGAGCACTCAATTAATATTTGTTGAATGATTACACTTCACATTGTTTGCACAGCTTCCAGTTGGCTTCCACTAGTCCCTTGCATGCAGTTGTGCTCGTCTCCAAACCAGGTTGCTCAGAGGTGGGAGTGCAACCTTTGGAAAGTACAAATCCAGTCTCCCTTGCCTTTCCATACAGCCCTGGTCTCCCCTTTACAAAGAAAGTCCTAACTCCCCATCCTCAACCCCCAGTCCTTCCTCTTTGTAATCTACTCTTCTCATCCCAGGGTATTTGGGCAGCCCCAGGACACCTTGCTGGCCATTTAGAACTTCTCTGTCCTCTCACATGTTATTCCCTGTGCCTGAAATGCCCTCCTTTGCTTGGAAATCCTCTTCACTCTCATTCTTCTTGGAGAGCTTCTACATTGCCTTCAGAACCCCTTTAAAATGTTCACCTCCTTACTAGGTAAGCCTTTGACCAGCTACCCACCCCTCCAAGTGGAACTGACCACTCCCTCCTTTATGGTCCAGCTCTATTCTACTACTCCTTTCCAAATTGCCAACTGCGTGTGTTTCCTCCTACAGAGACAATAAACTCAGGAGGGTGTGAGGTGGGTGAGGATGCATAGGCAGTGGGAAGGGCTGGTGACAGAGACTGTAATGGCTGCTCGTCGTGATGGCCGAATGAATGCAGAGAGTGAGGAGCTGTAAAGCAGAAGGCCACAAGGACAAGTCTATAGCAGTAGTAGTGGGTCTTTAATCCAGGACGAACGCAGGGCATGCTGCATCTGTCGAGACGCCTGCAGCAGCGGCAAGGGGGATATGTCTTGAAATAGACCACATGCCAGGTGAGACTGTGCGTGCATTCTTGGTCTGGGGTCCTGGCAGATGGCCCAGAGGTGGGCACCGATCCAAATTAGGCTTGAATTCCCCCTGTAAGCAAACAGCAGAGCAGGGAACAGAAAAGCCTGCTAATTTTGAGTGGATCAATGCTTTCCGAGCTGGAGACATCCTAGAGCAACCCGAGATCCAACCAGGGCCCCTTGCTGAGTCAGCCGGGCCTCGGCGGTGGTGCCAGAGGTGTGGAATTGGGGTTTTGCCTCTGACTTTGGATACTTGGTCGTTTGGCCTCTGGAATGGGTTGTACACATTTTGAAGAAGAAAAGGGAAATTAAAGGCCTGGTAGAGAGAGCATAGTCTTTGCAGTCAGACAGATCTGGGTTTTTCCTACTGAGTGACTGTGAATAAGCCACTTTACTCTCTGAACCTCAGTTCAGTTTTCTGAGTGAAAAATGGGAATAACTATAATACCTGCCTTATAACCTCCTGAAGCGTGTGTCTGCCTCGGGGTCTCCTGTATAGAGCTTATCACAAAGCAGTGGTTCACAACTGGGGACTGTTTGCCCTCCAGGGAACACACCTGGCAATGTCTATAGACATTTTTGATTGTCACAATTGGGGGAGGGGTATGCTACTGGCATCTAGTGGGTAGAGGCCAGGGATGCTACTAAACGTCCTAAAATACACAGGGCAGTCCTCCACAACAAAGAATCATCTGGCCCAAAATGTCAACAGTGCTCAGGCTGAAAAATTCTGCCTTAGGTAAGCCTGGTCAGCTGGAAGCACTAAAAATGGTAAGTATTAAAATACAACTACTCTCTTTTTCCAGTTACATTTATTGAGTATCTCTTTAGAAAATCTGGAAGCAGCTGTGGCACACTAGGGATGGCTATAATGTCTCTGATACACCTCTCATTGGGAGGGGGGTCTTTGTGGCCTCTTCTTAGACCGAGGCAGGCTTTGTGACTGCTTTGAACAATCACATATGGCATAAGAGATGCTGGTGTCCCGGCAGGTGAAATAGCAGCATCTTAGTTTGCCAGGACTGCTATAACAAATGCCACAGGCTTGTTGGCTTAAACAACAAGAATTTATTGTCTAACAGTTTTCCAGGCTAGAAGTCCAAAATCGAGGTGTTGGCAGAATCATGCTTTCTCTAAAGTCTAGCATTCTGGCGGTGGTTTGCTGGTGGCCCATCAATCAGTCTCTGCCTCTATCACATGGCCACCTGTCTCCTTCTGTTTCCTATTCTTACTGTGTTCCGTTTCCTCTGCTTGTAAGGACTCCAGTCATATAAGATTGAGGTCCACTATGAATCAGTATGGTCTCATTTTGATAGGATCTTTGAAGATCCTATTTACAAATATAAAAGAGTTCATATCCACAGGACCAAAGGTTTAGGACTTGAACATGTCTTTGTAGGGGGAATGATTCAGTCCACAACAAGACATTTCTACTTCTTGCCTCTTAGAACACTCTTTTTGGGAATCTCAAGCTGCCATCTGAGAAGTCCATGATGCTAGGGAGTTCAAGTACAAGTTTCTTCTGGAATGTCCTGGCTAAGCCCAGACTTCCAACCTTCCCTGCTATGACACCAGCCATGGGACTAAAGCTTCTTGGATCCTCCAGAGCAGCCCATTCACCAGCTGAACACACTGGACAAGCAACCTAGTCAACATCACATGGAGAAGAATTACCCAGATGAGTCCTGCCTGAGTGCCTCCTTGACAAAACTGTGAGATATAGTAAAACAGTTCTTGTTTTAAGCCATGATGCATTGGGATAATTTGTTATGCAGCAATATATGACAGAACTATCAGATGTCCTCAGGCAATTTACAATGTCTAGATAAAGAATAGGCCCCTGAATTGAAAAAGAGAAAAATGCAAAGCCAAATATTTGTATTTATATATTGCTAAGATATACTCATTAAATGGAAGCCAGTATAGGAGGGTTAAAGATTAGTGGATTTGAATCTCAGAGATCAAAGGTCATATTACTTAAGACTTTGGGCAAGTTTCTATTAAAGTCTTTAACTGTATACATGGATAGTAGTGATCCCTCTACCACAAGGAGTTATTCTGAGTATTCAATGGGCAAATATATAAGAAAATGCCCAATGCAGTCACCAGCACTTGTTAAGTATTTGTCGAATTTTAATACTTTCAGAGGTTGGGGGTGGAGAGAGATTAGTAATAATTTGTGTTATGGGGAATAATTCATGAAGACAAGAATCTTGAGGAAAATCATAAATTATTATAACTCCCAACTATTTCCTGCTGTAAAGGAAGCAACTTGATTTGCTGTTGTTTTAGGATGGCATGGAGATAGCTATAGAGCTTTAGCTATAGAGCTGTCTGGTAAGCAACTTCAAGTGGACTCTTTTCAGAGAGCTCATGCTCTTTCCAATCTCTCTATAACTCCAGCTGCACATTTTATGTCTTTTGTTTTTCTGAGGGCAATTATGGTAGATTGAGTTATGTATACCAGAAAAAAAAAAGTTTTTAATTTTAATCCCATTCCTGTAGGTGGGAACCCATTGTAAATAGACCCTTAGAAGATGTTATTTTCAGTGAAGTTTTGGCCAACTGACTTGTGTAGGTCTTAATCCTGTTACTGGAGGCTCTCTAAAGAGAAAACCCCAGGGAAGGGTAGGAAGCTGGAAGTCAACAGAACCTGGAAGAGAAAGAAGAAGACATGGCCATGGGATGGGAAAGCCAAGTAACCCAAGCATTGCCAGCCAGCTACAACACTACCAACCCCAGGAGGAAGCAAGCCTTCTAAGCTCTAAAACCATGAGCCAAAGAATTCCTGTTGTTTAAGCCAAACCATTTTGTGGTATTTGACATAGTAGCCAGGGAGCTAAGACAGTAACGTTTGGTCTGTGAAACTAGGCATGATGTCTCTTTGGTTCCCAGAGAGTTGGAGAGAAGCCAATGAAACTACCTCAGGTCAAGATATGATCATTGTAGGAAGGAAAATAAGACCATTTATCAATCAAACCATGGCCAGTTGAAAGATGAGCTTTAACTTCCTCCACTGGTAAATAGCCTTCACCTTCATGTTACCAGTCAAAATGTCTCCCAAATGCTCTTATTATTTCTATTTTCCCAATTGAGTAAGGAGTTTGGGGGATAAAACCTAGGATGTAATAAAGAAGCAAACATATATGTATCAATTCTTAGTGCAATCATTTAACAACTCTATGACTTGAGGAAATTTGTAAAACTTTCTGAACTGTGCTTTCTTCACCTTTGAAATAAGATTTCAAATCTTTTAAAAAAGATTTGAATAAATAAATCTTTTCCATGTGTTTATTGAGGAGATGGATGTTAAAATTCTCTGCAAACTTCATTTATATATGAGAATATCATTTGGATGTTTTCTGGATGAATGCTTCATTATCTTCTCACCATGTCAGCTATAATGTCCCATCTAGAACTCAACATAACCATAGAGGTCAGAATTGCCAATTACTCTTGAATTTATATCCTTCCAAAGAGTTGTATTGATTAATATTGAGACTGAGAATCTCTGAGATATTTAGTAAGATAAACAAATGAGATTAATATGAGCAGTGGTGTTTTGGACCTGTGTGATCTTTCTCAATACCTACCATAGGCTATGGAATGACCAAAGGAAGAGAGAAATAAGAGTATAGGAAGCTGCTTTGCTCCTTCCAAAGCACATTAAAAATCATTATCTGATTTGAGTCTTAATTAAATTATTAGTTATCCCCAGGTGTTTTAGTTTGTTAAAGGCTGCCAATGCAAATGATTTGGCTCTTACAATGGGATTTATTACATCAAAAGCTTAAAGCTCCAAGGCTGAGAAAAATGTCCACATTAAGGCATCAGGGGAAGCTCTCTCCCTGAAGGTCGGCTGCTGGAGATCATGGACTCCTGCCATGTGGCAAGGCACAATGGTGGCTCTGCCAGTCTCTGCCTTCTCTGGGCTACGTTGCTTTCAGCTTTTTACTCTTATGACATTCTCTCTGCTTAATGGATTCCTCTCTGTTTCTGTGGCTTTTATCCTCCTTTTATAAAAGATTCCAGTAAGAGGATTAAGAACCACTCTGGGCCATGCCATACTGAAGTGATCTGATCAAAAAGGAAGGTCCTTCCTCGGTTCATTCCAAGTATCTCCAGAAAAAAAACAAGCAAATGAAAAAACCAACTAAGAAGAGCCAATGTAGCTCAGTGGTTGAGTACCATCTTCCCACATACAAGGTCCCGAGTTCAATCCCAGGCCCCAGTACCTCAAGGAAAAAAAAAAAAAAAAAGGAAGGTCCTTTAACTGAATCTAATTAGATGATCCCATCTACAATGGCTTTGCAGGCACAAGAATGGGTTTGCTTTAAGAACAGGATTTTCTGGGGTCCACAAAAGCCTCAAGCTAGCACACCAGTTTAATGGTGAAGGAACTAAGCCTTAGATTCTGTGTTTCTGCTTAATGTACAAAGTTTTGGGCATGATAGCATACTCTAGATAAAGCAGTCCACCTGTCTTTTGTCCTGATTTTTATAGCATTGGCACAAATATAGGTTGGAGAAAGGGGATAATACTTTCTAAAGGAACAAATATGTTTCAGACGTATATATATATATTTCCATTTACCCTTACAAGAAACTTTCAAAGAAGCAACTACCATCACCATTTTACTGATGATGAAATCTGAAGCTCAGAGAGGCTAAGCAAAGTCATAATTTGAATCTACTTCTATCGGATTCAAAATCCCATGTTCCTTCTTCCCAGTGGGCCTCTCATATGTCCAGTATTTCCTGTCAACAGAGTGCTATTGCTTATGTAGAATGGCTTTCCAGAAAAAGTTTTTCTTTCTACTAAAATGACAAGACTCTTCAGTAGAAAGAGATCTCAGATAACAGCAAGCCACACATCCATTGGCACTTCTCTTTGTTCTGTTAACTTAATTCTTGAAAACAAAAAATGTTACTATCAGCCATTTTGCCACAAGAGTGGAAATGACACTCTTAGCCAGCTGCAACCAATTGATCCATTATTCATATAGCATACACACTCCATCATTCCTCACCACCTCACCTGTGACTGGCTTTTATTTTCATCCATCCCTCAAAAATATTTTCAGGTTGTGATCACAGGAAGCTACCCGTCAGTCTAGTTACATCTAACCAGGATCCTTATGCTCTAGTTAGATTCAGAAGGAGGAAAATCTTGTTCTTTCAATGTCATAAAAAAAGATAATTTTGTTGTTGTTAATTGAAGAAATTCTTCACCAGAATATAAAATTGGAGTATTCTGCTGAACAACTTTTGCTTTCTTTTATTTTCATTTATTTATTTTTTTCTGCTGAACAATTTTAAGCAACAACAACAAAAAGCAAGAAACAGTTAAAGAAGAAAGTGTAGCAAAGAAATAAGTGGACAGGTTTAGATTCTAACTGTTGTGGCTGAGGCTTGAGATGACTTTTGATTGTGTGACATATATAGGGACCGTAAAAGGAAGTTTTTTTTTTTTTTTTTTCCAGAAAAGAAGAATATTCTAAAGTAATACAGTAACATGAAGTTCGGAAGCTTTTTCTTTCTTTTTTTTCTTTTTTTTTTTTTTTTTTTTGTCTAAAGTTATGGTGATTTACATAATTTCTTTCAGCAGAGAGGACTTCAATTTGTAGGTTAAAGTAAAAAATAGAGCATTTGCGGAGCATATGGTGTTTGTAAGTTCTGCCTTTGGGCCTTGCGTATGTGCTATCTTCTTTAATTTCCCAACAGTCCTTTTGTAAAGAAGGGGTGATTGTAGATTGATAGGTGAAGTAATTTGGTGAAGGTCCCATAGCTAATAAATGGCAGAGTCTGGAATCTATACCAAAACTTCCAATTCTACATCCAGTGCTCTTGTCACTCTACATATTGCATTCATGGGCACTCACAGAAATTTTGGAGTAGGCAGAATTTCTAGGTTTTCTGGGAGATCTAGGAGTTTGTGTAGATCAGTAATTAAAAATCATGAGAACTGGGATAAATAGAAATAAGTCTGCTTAGTCCAAGGCAGAAGACCTTTGAGCTTGATGACAGAAGGCTGAATAATTGCAGAGAGGCAGCCTGAGAACTCTCTGTAATAAGTGCTCACAGAAGGATGTGGTATACTATGCGTATTGGTAAGGGATGGGAACTGGTGTGGATGGAGAAGCCAATCAGAGGAGCAGGCAGAACCAGGCAATGTCAGAAGGGAAATTTAGACCAGGGACAGAAAGAGAAACGATGCAACAACTGTTGGCTGAAGACTTAATAATACCAAGTGAGGAGGGATTGGGAGAGCTAATGCTGTGGTCAAGCTTCATTTATTCTTTTAATGACTGTTTAGCACTGAATTTATGCCAGTTTATCCAAATCTAACAAACAATCCAAAAGTTCCTTTTCCTTACTGTGTACAAAATACAAGTGAATGATTACATGTAAGTATCTGTTTCAGTGTATTATCTGTATAAAAAACTTTATATAATTAATGTAGGGGGGATGGTACTTGCTTCTTCTCATTCAATCCTTTTGTTATATTTTTCAAGTCCTGAGTTAGAGAATCCCATTAAGATCTTAGTAAGGAGAGAAACCTGAATCAAGTGGTTTCAACCATCACGTTAATTCACCTTTTTGGTGACTAGAGTAGATCAATAGTAGTCTCTCCTCAGGGACAATTCTTATTTGGATATGACATCTCTTACCTGGTCTTTTTAGCAGGTCACCTACCTGTGCGAGGCTGCTTGGTTCAGCTGGTTAAAGATTAATGTTGAGGCCAGATTGGAAGTTTTAGGACCTGGGTGGGTCTGTAGCCCTATCACTTGTTTGATAAGAACAACAGAGTTCAGGGTAAGGGAATGTGAGCAGATCCCCAACAGTAATTGATTTTTGGTCTTGAGAGATAACAGCAATGAAATGCAGAAAGTTTCAAAGTTCTGGAGTCAGATAATTCTGGGCTCAAACTTTTTTCAGCTGCCTACTTACTTAGCAAGCTTGAGCAAATTACTTAATCTTTCCCAGCCTACTATTCAAATCCTGTGAATAATTATTTTCTCTTTTAATGTGGTGGCAGAGAATAAATTAGCTTAATTGTATAAAGCCTGTAGAAGAGTATCTCACCTGTAGATGGCAGTTAATGAATTCTATCTGTGTCTGTTTACCTACCTACCTATTTATCTATATTTCACAGTTAAGTGTGGTTGATCAAGATTCAATCTGCCCTGAATTCCAGATGATCTCAGAGGCAGTGAACAAATAAGTCTCTACTTAATACATTAATATCATGAGTATTGCTCTGAAAAGTTCTACATGAATAGGTGCAAGTAAAGGATGACTGGGCAAAATTGTATCCATTTCTGAGGACTTATTTACTTAATATTTAAAATTTAAACAGAATTCCCACAACATTTATTTTTAAATACATCGTCTATTTTGAACTTAATGAAATTCACTTTCTAAATTCATTATTTTTCAGGAAATCTGCTTATAATCTCTGAAATCTTATGAAATTATGAATAACTATTTATTATCCTCTCAAGAGTTTGCCATTAAACTCACTAAATGTTGTCTTAGAAAAGAACATGATTGTTAGCTGTGATCACAATAAAATATATCAAATATGTATAAGATGGATTAATGTACTATCAATAACCATTGAGATTACTGAAATGTTCACCATAGGCCTTGTACTGCTGGTTGCTGTTGTTTTTCATTGACCAGCCTTATTTCTGGATTTCTATTGCCCTTGGGATCTGTAGCCCAAGATAGAGCCACCACTCACATGCCCACTTCACGTGGTGGTGTACAGTTATATGTGAAATTTTTGCATATATGTACATTCAGTTTATTCAGCAATATGTTGTTTGCCTATTTTGTTCATTCATTCGTTTATTCATTCATTCAGCCTCTTTGGGGAGTTTACTATATTACAGACACTTCATTAGGTTCTGGAGACACAAAATAGACTAAGACATAGTCTTCATCTTAAAGAAGTTTATAGTACAATATGCATGGGTGGGGAGGCAGAAAAGACATACAAGTAATTACAATATGATTTGGATATAAGCTGGGGATCATTTTGAAGGACCAGTTAACCAGACCTAGATTCTAGATTCTGGGAAGGTTTCCTGGATAAAATGACTCTTAAACAGAAATCTTTATGATAAAATAGGCTGCCACCAAGTCAAATTGGTGTTAGCATTCTAGGTAAAAAGATAACACACAAATACTCTGAAGCAGAAGCAAGAGCAGCATTTTGAGGAAAGGGGAGTCCAGCATAGGTGTATTAGACATTGGGGTTGTAAAGGCGAATGAGACAATGACTTCCCTTGAAGTAGAGAAAAGTACAGAGGATCAGAGGAAAGCGTGGTGAGTGCTGCTGCATTGATATATACTGAGTCTTAAGGGGAGAGTATCTCAGTCTTACTGGCAGCCTCAGGGAAGGCTTCAGAGAGAACGTGACTTCTGTCTTCTGCTTTATCATAAGCTCCTCGAAGGCTGGGACTAAGTCTTTTGTTTAATTTGCATTCCTTATTTTGCCCAACATCATAGGAGGTGTCCAATTTGCACTGGATACATTCTGGATTTAGTGTTATTTGCTGTGATTATCCCTAAGAGGCAGGAGCAAGGCTGGTGGGATAGAATGTGGGGTATGGCAGTGACAGGCCAGGTTAGCAAGAGGATACTTCCATGCCACATGGCTGTGGCCTCTGCTCTGGGCTTCCACAGTCTCCATTAATTCATTCTGATACTCACTCATTAAATATATATTGAGCAACTATGTGTTGGGCATTGGCTCAACACTGGTGAATATGAAAATTAATTATTCACAGGCTTGCACTTGACAAAGTTGACCATAGACCTGGGAGACATATATAGAAACATATTATCAGATAATGTGATGTGAAAAATACTTTTCAGAGGACTGCAAGCACAGGATGCTAAGAAACACAGAAGGAAAAGAGATATGGGGCTGGGGTGAAGAAGACTGTTTTAGGACCTGTCTTTGGTTTCCTTCTCTTTTCTTTCTAGAGTCTTCCCATTAGTAGCTCTTTCACTGTTATATCTTTGACTAACCTCTATGTGGCTGATTTCCAAATCTATTTCCACAGCCATGGCCTCTTTCCAAAGCTTCATCCATATATATATCTAATATTTACCTGACATCTCCACCTAATGTCCTTTATGACACCTCTAACTCAATTTGCTCAATGCTGAACTTATCTTTTTCCTACAAAATCTGTTAATCATCTTGCTCCCTATTTTGTTAATAGCTCTACCTGTGGACCCAAGGATGTGGGCTCCAATGCTCAGGGCTAACTTTGATTCAAGCCCTTTCCCCCTACCTCTGCATCCAATCAACTGTGTTATCACTCATGTCATTTTCTCTCCATTTTTACCTCTGCAGCTGCAGTTTGGGTCCTCATTTCCACTCTGATGGAGCTAACAGCCTTTCAGCCGTAAGAGAAATTACATGGTTCTTTATGAAGCAAAATCAGACATCCAAGATTTATGTCCTGATGGAGACTTTCCAGGAGGGAAGAGGATATCTGGACGAGTGATTCTTAACCTTGGCTGGTATTGGAATTTCTGGTAGAGCTTTACAAGACACTGATGCCTGGGTTCTACTCCTGAAGACTCTAATTGAACTGGTGTGTGGCCTAGGGCATTGAACTGAACTTTTCTTCTTTTTCTTTTTCTGTTTTAAGTCTCTAGGTGATTCTAATGTGTAGTTAAGGTGAGAACCATCAAGTTAGACCAAGATGGCTAAACTTTCTCCTCTTTCATTGATATTACCACTACCCCTACTCTGTTCCAAGAGTGCAAAACTCTTGCTCATCAATGCATGATGGAAATTTCCAAAAGTCGTTTAAAAAATTAAACAGAAGAGAAATAAACATAAAATATATGACATACAAAAACATTGTTCTGATACTATGATAGGCAGCTTTCTCCAGCCTGATAAATGATATGTCAATGCAGCACAATATCCATAGCAACTGTATAAAATGTAATTTGTAAATATAGAGACATAGAAACACACTTATCACGTATTAGTTTCCTCTACCTTCAATTTTCCCCACTTCAATAAATCTTAAACTTTACTCCTAAGTTAATTTTCCTGAAAAATAACTTTTAACATATCAGTCCCTTCTCCAAAATCTTTCAGTACCCCCTCATTACCTACATAAACATATTCCAAAGCTATTCCCTAACTTAACCTAAAATTAACCTTTACAACTTGACTTACCACGACTCTCCTTCATCCGGTCTGCCTCGCAGGCTTTGCTCACATGGTTCTGTATTAGTTTCTTCTAACTCCACATATACAGAATCTGATCCTTCAAAATACCATTCCCAGAATATTTCCTCCACAGAGCCTTCCATGATCATTTCAGCAGGAAGCAGGTGTCCCATCCTTTTAAATAGCAAAGTCTTTCCTACTCTATAAAGTTAATTTATTAATAATAAAATTTTAATGAGAAGGGGGAGACCATGCTGGATGTGTGTTTAATAAGGTCACATGTAAATATGTGGTAATGGTTGGACTTGATAGTGACACATTATAATGAATGTAACAAACACTGTTGATTTACGGAAGTGGCTGAAAGGAATAGTCTAGGGAGATTAATGTTAGTTGAGGACAGCTGGAGGATAATATAGGGAATGCATAACAACAATTTTGGTAGTAGATGAGGATTGTGGTTAATAATATAAATACAGGATATTCTACTACAAGGTGTAAAGAATGTGGTGATACATGGGGAAATACAACTAATGTAATTTATAGACTATAGTTAACAACATTGAAATGTTTTTGTAGCAAAAGCAAAGTTGGTACTATATTAATGCTAAAGGTAAAAAAGAAAGAATATGGGGTTTGGTTTTATAAGATATGAATATGATTAAGCATTTTTTCTCTTCTTCATTTTTTCATTAATAAGGAGACCTTGACTGTGTCATTTGACTAGTATGTGTTCATCTGTGTATCTTCCTGAACATTGGAGGAACAATTGAGTTAGTAGTTGAAAACGGATGAGATAAAGGTGCCTGGATAGACCTTTTTAGGAGTTATGCTTCCATAACTTATTGAGCTGACTTTTACTGTTACTTGTGGTTTTAGATTTGAAATAGTTATTTTTAAAAATAACAGTTTTTACATTAAAATAATGCTGTTTATAAAATTAATGTGTTCAACCATTGAACATTTTGTGGGCTTCGTGCTAGGAATATATGTAGACCATGGCAGACATAGTCCCTGCCCATAACAAGAGGTTGAGCAGGGTAAAAGGATATTCAGTAAGGAAGTGGCATTATTATTTGTGATTATTTCTAAGAATTTGAGGTCAAAATGTAAATGAGTCTCAGACTATGATGCTTTGTTCCCTTATAAGAAATTGACTCATGCTTCTACAGGGAACAAGCAGTTGAGCTGATGATGATTATGCCCACATATTAGTCAGGGTTAACTAGGGAAACAGAACTGATAGGAGATATATGGGAATATTTTGAGATTTTTATAAGAATTACTTCATGTGACTGTGGGGATGGACAAGGCCAAATTCCATAGGGCAGTTCACCATCTAGAATGCCGATAAAGCTTTCTGATGAATTCCCCAGGAGAAGCTGGCTGGTGGAAGTAGAGATGGAAAGTCTCTCTTCTGACTCCTGCAATCATCACTTCTGCTTTTAAAGCCTTCTCGTCGTTGAAGGCAATCTCCTCAGCTGATTATAGATATAATCAGCCATAGATGCAATTAATTGATGATTTAAGCCCATGAAATATCTCATAGTAGCAATCAGGCCAAACAATTGGACACCATAACCTGGCCAAGCTGACATGCAAACTTAACCATCACAGTCCCTAATTCTAAATAGTTGGTCTTAGTAGTAAGTGACTTAATAATAAATAGCCCTCAATTTTGATGAAACAATTTAGAGGAGATGGGAGAGTAAGGATTAGCCTGTTGTTTCTGGTAACAGGAAGTTTCTGGGATCAGGGGAATCCCAGATAGTTTAATTCTAGTCATAATCAGGCTTTTTGCAGCACTCATCCTACTGATTTGGATGTGTAAAGACTCCACTTGATCTTTTGGACTAGGTTGTGGTCTGGGAGGGGTCACTAACATCGCATCTATCACCAACTGCCTCCACCAGGTAGGTGTATGTCAGGACAACGAGAGAACCCTGACTTGTGATCAAAGCTTGGAGATTGGGGTGGGGCTTCCAACTACTTCTTGCTTTGTCCACTAAACCAAATAATAAATCTTCCCTTTACTTTATAGAGTGTGATACTCAGTCTTCTTTGGGATGAGCCCCCATAGGAGGTTTGGGAGGACTGATATGAGCTGTTTCCCCTGCCCTGATTCCTCTAGTTAATTCAAGGAAGAGCAAGACCTTTTACAAGGCATTTATCATTTTCTTCTTTAGTTACTGACTACTAGACTCTAAGTGTCTTAGCAGAAAGATCAGATTATACTGATATTCCTTAAAATGCCTATTGCCATGTTTAACACAAAGTGTTTCATAGGCAGTTTTTGAGTCAACAAATGAATGAGGAATGAGTAAAAGCTCTAAAATCCTATGTGCTTTTCTTTCTTCTAATTTCTCCATTTTTCAGAAATCTTCTAGAGCTGTGCTATCCAATAGAACTTTGATAATGGAAATTTTCTATACCTGAGCTCTTCAATAAGTAGACACTAGCCACATTTGGCAGTTGAACCCTTGAAAAATTGTTACTGTGGCTGAGGAATTGACTTTTTAATTTTTAAATTTTACTTAAATTTAATTTCATTTTAAATATCCACATATGGCTACTAGCTACCACATTGAATAGGACAGTTCTAAAGTTTGGGAGGTTGGGCTAAATTATTGATCAAAAGCAAAGGATTTATATTTCTGTGATTTGAAATAGACAGATCTTATGTGAATTCAGATCTCACATGACTTGTAATATCAGAGATAAAGAGTAGGAATATATATTCCCCACATGGATAAGAAAGAGACAAGGTGATCATTAGAAAGTAGACAATGCAAAGCTATAAGCCTATAAAGGACCAAATCATAATATGAGCAGATGCAGTGGGTTGGGTGGGAAACCCAGAGAACTGGATCACTTGCTCTGTTGAATGGCAGCAACTGGACTCTAATCCAGCTAAATATTGCCATGAGGGATGGTACTCCCAGTATTTTTGGATCTTCTGTTTTCTCCATAAAAAGCTAAAATTCTAAATGCTCATGTGGAATCTCTCTCTCTCTTCTTAAACAACAAGAATTTATTGGCTCTCAGTTTTGGGCCTAGAAAGAGTTCAAGATCAAGATATTGGTAAGGCAATGTTTTCTGTCCAAAGACTGTAGCATTCTGTTGCTGGCTGGTGGCAATCCTTGGGTTTCCTTGACTTTTATCTTTGCCTCCTCTCACATTGTGAGGTCCTTTCCTATTTTTGTTAATGCTGGCAGCTGATTTAACATTCTCTGGGTAGTCTATATCTGGTTAAAGTAAACATCAACAAATCCTTTTGGCTGACTATGGCCTTGAGTCTTTCAGTTTGTGGCCCATATTTTGGAAAAAAATATTCACAGAGAATTTCTTAGGATATTCCTGATCTCATTAACCTAATATCATAGAACTTTTGTAAAACATCAAGTATAAAATCATATCCCTGAATAATGAGTTCCTTTTACACATTCTAATTTAGAAAGAACCAAAATGATGGGCATTTGCAATGAACTTATTGTGAATTTCAGAATCAGTTTGATTCCACAAGCTTCCAAAACCTGCACCAGGCAGTGATGTTCCAAGCACTGACAGATGTGCTCCTGTCTCTGATCTTTTCCCATCAACTCAATTCAGAGGGAAAAAAATCCAAGTGGACAGAGAGAAGACTAGTAATTGCCAGTTTTGTGGATGCCTGATCTCTTTTGGACATACAGGAACTCAAAGAGAAGTACAGTAAATTCTTCACTTCCTATAAAAACATTTGTTTTATCTTAAATTTTTTTGCATTCATAAAATTAGTCTTTTCATTCTCCTAATATAGCCTCACACCAGGTCCTCAGAACATGTTTGGGATAGTGCACCGTTCAGGTAGACATGGTCCCTGTCCAGAGCAAGGTACAAATTTAAGCAGGGTAACAGACCTTTAAGCAAAAGTTCTTCAGGGCATTACTTCCAATTACAAGAAGTACTATGAAGTGAAAGCACTCCCCTTCCAGTGGTGCTAGGAAATCTTACAACAGACAGTTCTAATGCAGTGTGGGGGAATCAGAGGAAGTGTAAGAGGTAGTTCCACAAAGCAGGAAGCATGGGCAGGGTGCGTGAGGGCCTGGAGAAGGAAAGGAGGTTGGCAGGAACTGAAAGTAAGCTGGAAAGTAGTAGAGGGTAAGAAGGAACAAGGTCAAGGTGAGGTTGGCCAGCTCTGTTAGGATTTTCAGCTCATGTTCAAAGACAATGGTCTAAGAAGCACACTATGCAAAAACAATAGGCCCAGAGGAAGCATCCTGTAGAGGCTGTAAGGGAAGATTTGGGCTCTCGGAGCCAAGAAATCCCTGGAGTTAGGGCTATTCCTCTGTGGAGTTTAGACCTCAGTGCAAAACACATAACCCCACTCTTATATTTAGATCTTTGATCCAACTTGAGTTGATTTTTGTGTAAGGTGTGAGATGGTATTCTTCTCTCATTCTTTTGGATATGGATATCCAGTTCTCCATGCACCACTTGTTAAAGAGGCCATTCTCTCCCAACTGAGTGGGCTTCATGGCCTTGTCGAATATCAGATGACTGTATATGTGAGGATCTATATCAGAACTCTCAATTCAGTTCCATTGGTCAGTAGGTCTATCCTTGTGCCAACACCACGCAGTTTTGATCACTGTAGCTTTGTAGTATGTTTTAAAGTCAGGTAATGTGATACCTCCAACTTCATTTTTCTTTTTCAATATGTCTTTGGCAATTCGGGGCCTCTTACCTCTCCAAATATATTTTGTGGTTAGTTTTTCCAGTTCCTTAAAAAATGCAGTGTTGATTTTTATTGGGATTGCATTAAATCTGTAGATTAGTTTGGGTAGGATAGACATCTTGATGATGATTAGTCTTCCTATCCATAAGCAGGGAATATTTTTCCATTTATTTAAGTCTTCTTTGATTTCCTTTAACAGTGTTGTGTAGTTTTCTGTATATAAATCCTTTACATCTTTGGTTAAATTTATTCCTAGGTATTTGATTCTTTTAGTTATTATTGCATATGGTATTTTTTTCTTGATTTCCTCCTCAGATTGCTCATTATTGGTGTACAGAAATGCTACTGATTTTTGAACATTGATCTTACAGCCTGAAACATTACTGAACTCCTTTATAAGTTCTAGAAGCCTTGTTGTAGATTTCTCAGGGCTTTCTATGTATAGGATCATGTCGTCTGCAAATAATGAAATTTTTACTTCTTCTTTTCCAATCCGGATGCCTTTTATGTCCTTTTCTTGTCTCAGTGCTTGCGCAAGTACTTCTAAGACAATGTTAAATAGGAGTGGTGATAGTGGGCATCCTTGTCTTGTTCCCGATCTCAGAGCGAAGCCTTTTAGGATTTCACCATTGAAGATGATGTTAGCTTTGGGTTTTTCATATATACCCTTTATCATATTCAGCCATTTTTTCTTTGGGTTAATGTATGTCATATGTTGTTTTGTTTCTGTTTTAAACAGTCCCCCGAGTGCAGGGGCAGTGTCTGGCAAAAGAGGATGGCCCACTGTTGGGTTCTTGTTATTGATGACTAGCCTTATGAGTCCATGCTCTTATAATTGAAACTTGGCCTACTGTTGTGGGGTGCCTAAGAGTTGCCACCTGAGAGTCTCCTTGTTGCTCAAATGTGGCCTCTGTCTAAGCCAAACTCAGCATATGAATGCATTACCTTCCCCTCAATGTGGGACATGACTCCTGGGGATGAGCCTCCCTGGTAATGAGGGACTAATACCAAGTGCTAACTGGAAACACGACTGGTAAAAAACCTTGAATAAAAGGGGGAAAAGCTAAAGACAAATGAGTTCATGTGGCTAAGAGACTTCAAAGAGAGTCGGGAGGTCATCCCAGAGGTAACGCTTATGCACACCTCAGTAGGATCTCATAGAACACCAAAGTCCCACACAGAGGGACTCCTCAGGGCTCTGGAGACACTCAGGTCCTCTTTAAGAGGGGATAGCCCCAGAGATTGATGCCTTATCAGTGGGCTCTACTTTGGAATCTGTGCTCCTGAGAGTGACAGAGTTGGACTCAAATAAGTCCTCCCTGCATATGGTCTAGCAGTCCCTTCTATTCAAAGCTATATGTGAGGCTGGAGTTTGTAGGTGTACTTCCAGAGACTGGAGCCTCTGGCCTGTCTATGTGCCAGCCGTGCCTGGAATCTCGGTGGAGCTGCAACTCCTACTCTACAGCTCAATGGACTCACCCAAGTCACCTGGTGAGGAGATGACAATGATGGACAATGGCCATCCCAGGGAATGGAGAGAGCCTACAGCTGAAGGCAGGATAATCCCATCCACCGTATCCATGGGATATAAGCCCACTCTCACTTGGAGATGGAGTGGACATCACCATTCCAGTCCCCTCAGGAATGGGGGAAGAGCTATGGACTAGAGTGGACTTAACGGTATTCTGTTGTAGACATATTGGGATTCAGGCAATGGAAGAAATTATAACAGTGAGGTGGAGCCAGTGGCCACTAGACACTTTCAGGGCCGGGAGGGGAAGGGCAGTTGTAATACAAGGGCTTTTTCAGGACTTGGGGATTGTCCTGAGTGATGTTGTGGTGACGGATATAGGCCATTTTACATCAGCATATACCATGCAGAACTGTGTGGGAGAAAGTGTGGTCTACGATGTGAACTGTGGTCTATGCTTAGTGGCAAAGCCCCAGAATGTGTATATCCATTGCAGGTGATATGCCACACTAATGAAAGATGTTTATGTGAGATGTTATGGGAGGTATAGGAGGTGGAGATCATGGGAATCCCTGTAATTTTTGTGTAACATTTATGTAATCTAAGCAACTTTTAAAATATATATAAAAAAAAAAACATTTATGTCAGCAAATGCACATATATGCATATATATCATTTTACAAATATTGGTTTGTATTGTGAAAAATCTGATTTTTACCCACAATTAAAAAAAGCATCCGACAAAAACAAAACAAAACAAAAAAACCCACATAACCCCAGTGCAAATCTCCCCCGTGTTTGGACAGGTTAAATCTTGTTGTGGTACTTCTCAACCAGGAGCAATTTTGGCCTCCAGGGGTCATTGGGCAATGTCTGCAAACATTTTTGATTGTCATGACCGGAGTGGGGTCTTACTGGCATCTACTGGATAGAGGTTAGGGATGCTGCTAATCATTCTGTAATACACAGGACAGCCCCCCATGACAAAGAATTATCAGTTCTAAAACATCAATAGTGTCAAGGTTAAGAAACCCTGGGTTGAAGTGAACATCAAAGGAAGCTTTGTAAGTAGTGGGACTGGGAGTGTAAACATGAGTATCTGCAGGTACAAGCGTCAAGAAGTAAGGAGTAGGGGCAAAACCTGCAGTTTATAGCCAAGTTTGTAAACATGAGATTGTATTAAAATATAAATATATAATTTAGCTCTTTGCTGTCTTCTTCTCAAGCTACCAACTGCCTCTGACAGTCCTCAAAATATCTGGCGTAGGCCAATCAGCCTTATTTGGCATAATAATCCTTGCCATAGTTTTGTCTACTTTGCATCAAAATAAGTGTTTAAAATATTGGCTCAATAAGTAAATAAATATTGATTTATTTCTAGCAAACAAAATTTAGTATAATTATAATAAATGTTGAGCTACTAAATTGTGCAAGCACATATTATATTTTGATCTAATTGTCACAAAAGCTCTGTAAAAGGATTAAGGGAATTATTAACTATAATTTACACAGGAAGAAATGGAAGCTCAGGGCCCTTTGCCAAAGGTCACACAACAAGCAAGTCTATTTGACACCATTGCCTGTCTTCTTTACCTCATTTGCATGTGACTTTGTATGGAGAGTAGGATGTGAGCCAAATTTTATTTGTCACAAGCATCAGTGGGAATCAGATGCGGTTGTATATGTGGAAAACCCAAACAGCAGTGACCTCATACATAATGCTTTCATTTTAATGCACCTAAATCAAATCCAAGGCTAATAGATTGGCTCTAAGGAAATTAGGGTCCACACCCTTTATATCTTTGTCCCTAAAGTTCATTAGTACCTAACTTCCTTTCTCAAGGCTGCCTCAAGGTCCATTATGTTACCAGAGCTCCAGCCATTGTTCCAATGAGAAAAAATGAGGAAAGAGTATAGAAGAGTGACAGACCGCACCTCCCACTTGATTCAGCTCATGTTTAAGCAAATGTCTTCCAAATTCTACCTATCTACTTGCCTTACATCTCTGCACATAAGATTTCATTGGCCACCTCTCTGTGAAGGATCCTGGAAAATGTAAATTATTTTTGCTGAACACTTTGTGTTATAATTGAAGGAATAATGGATGTATACTGAAGCAGCAACTAATCGTCTCTCGCACACCACTGTAGCAGCTAGCATACTCCATGTGAGCCATAGAGGTTTCTCACGTGGTTGGAAAACCCCAATAAAAAAACAGTGTGACAATTTAATTACTGTGAGTTGATTATGTTTATGCTCAGAATGCCCTTTAAGACTCTACTCTGAGCTGATGAAGTTCAATCTTTTTCAGACGTAGCTTTTGAACTAAGATGCTATAGCCTCTCTCTGATCTCCCTATCTCTTCTCACCAGCCATTTGACCTGCTCTCTTTTTATGCCTCTCCAGTTTGATACCTCCTTCCCATCTCTTCTTTCATTTGTCCTTTCATCTCTTGCTTTAGCATATAGAATCTACAAAACATTGCACAGGTAACTGCCATAATCCCTATGCCACATATACTTTGTCCAGTTGCCCTTCTTTGCCTCTGCTACTTTGTGGAAAATCTGACTTTTATCTTGCCTGGCATATAGTCTCCACTTAGCTGATGGCAGAAATGATTTAAGACTTACTTTAAGGTTGCTAAGACATGTAGGGTTGCTCCACACTGCTCTGTGAAATTCTCATTTAGGTATTCCCTTATTTGTTCCTTTTTCATTCAACATTTATTGAACATCTACAATATACCTGTCCCTTTGTTAGGCTCAACAGGTTCTCCATAGAATAAAGCAAACATTATCTCTGTCTTGTGTTTTCTGTCAAGTAGAGGAACCACATGCAAATCATGTAATCATCACTCATACATAGTTAACAAATTTTGGTAAGAACTGTGAAGGAAAGTACAGGATGTTATAAGAACATAAATCAGGAGCCAGGGAAGTCCTCCCCAAGGAAGTACAGGGATGAAAAGGAGTTATCCAAGCAAAGATGAAGAGGAGGAGTATTTCAACAGTGGGGGACAGAATATACAAACTCTCCCAGGTAGAATGACTAACAGTGGAGACTGATTTTTCACTGGTGTGGCTCATTGTTCTTAGATCATAAATAGTGAAAAAGTCTCTTCCCTTAACGAATTTATATTCTAGTGAAATGTATTGATAATAAACATAGTGACAAATAAGACACTTTCTGGTGCTAATAAATACTATGGAGAAAATAAAATTTATAGCTGGGGGAGACTGTGTCTGAATGTTGGGGAGAAGGTCAGTGCTGCTGGAGTGTGGTGAAGATGCTGCTGTCAGGAAAAGGATGTGAACTGCTTCACTTTAGAAAGAGCCCTGTGGCTGCAGCATAGATGATGCTCAATAAAGGGCAAAGGTGGGAAAAGGAAGACCAGTTAGAAGGCTGTTGCCAGTTAAGAGATGATGGTGGCATGAATTAAGTTTTCTAAAAGAAGATGTCGTGAGATATGGTCATATTTGGAATATATATTGGAGGTAGAACCAACAGGACTCATTAAGACATCCAATGGTGATATGAGGGCTGGAAACTAGAATGATTCCCAGTGTTCAGGCTGTACAAGCAAAGCGGATGTGGTACCCTTTTCTGAGAAGAAGACTTGGTGGCGAGTGGAGTTATGTGGGTGCAGGAATCCACAGTTTTGCTTTGGGCATGTTTTGTTTGAGCTCTCTACTAGACGGACTAATGGAAAGTTGAATTTATAGCTGTATATATGAGCCTATAGCTCAGGAGAGAAGTCAGGAAGAGGGACCCATTTGGGAGTGAACAATGTGCAAATCATATGTAAAACCATGGACTGGATGAGATTCCCAGGGAGTGAAAGTCTGATACCCAGCCCTGAGCTCAAAGGGTACTCCATCACTTCAAGTCTGACCAAAGAAGGAGCCAGTAAGGAGATGGAAAAAGAGAAGCTGTATGCAGTCACAGGAACCTGAAGAAGAAAATGTTTCAAAGAGGAGGAATTTGACAACCATGTCAAATTATGCTGATGAATTTGGCATGTTTTAGTTCATGTAGTGGTTTGAAACTCTATATACCCCCAGAAAAATCATGTCCTTAAAACGAATCCTTTCCTGTAAGTATAAATGTATTGTAAGTAGAGCCTTTTGATTAGGTTACTTCAGTTAAGGTATGGCCCAATGTGGGTCTTAATCCTCTTATTGGAGTCCTTTATAAATGGGAGGAATATGGAGAAAGAAAAAAAGAAATCCACAGAAGCAAAAAAGCTGAAATCAAGGAAACCTGGAAGTGATGAGAGAGATCAGTAGACACCACATGTGCCTTGCCATGTGACAGAGGATTGCTGGCAATCAGTCTTCAGGAAGGAAGCATTGTCTGATGATGCCTTGATTTGGACATTTTTCTTGGCCTCAAAACTCTAAGCTTGTAGAGTAATAAATTCCCATTGTTAAAAGCCAACCCATTTTATAGTAACTGCTTTGAGCAGATTAGCAAATTAAAACAGTTCAATAGCAGGAAAAAGAAAGAGCAAGAAGGGCTGTAGCAGAGAGTGAGGGGCTAGTAGGTGAGGATGAAGAGTATGCAGAGTCTAAAGCAGGTGTGACCTTGCAGGTTTTTATGGACAGTCCCACCTAGTGGGTTAACTTTTAATACTTACACCTCCATGGCTCCATGGACTGTGCTCTTCCAAGAACACTGTTACATAAATACCTAATCACCTGGTGCTTTAGGCCCTTGTCCAGTCCATTGGAAAGAGAAGCCAGAGAAAAGTGCAAACAAGATTCTGTTTTCACCAGTAGGTTTGGAATAAGCAAGAAGAGATGAGCAGGAAGGAGGATGGAGAGAGCTGAACAACTTGGTAACGTTTCCTGAGTGATATTTTAATTAAACATTCCAATATTCATTTTTAGTTTAATTGTGATTTTATAACAAATAAATCATTTGCCTACTATTGCTCCACTTTTGCAAATACTGGAAAATGAACGACTATCTCTTCACTTGTAATAGGTGGAATTGTTTTGGGTTCCACTGAGAATGTGCCCTCAAATTTCTTATTTGGTGGAGCTATTAAAAAGTAAACTCAAATAATGTTAAACTTGATTCTGGGTTTGCATCCCAGTTTTACTTTGTGATCTGGGCAAGTTACTTAATTTCTTTGTCTTAACTTCCTAACCAATAAAATGGAAGATATGATAATTGCTCACAGGATCATAGTGACAATATGATGAGATGATATTTTACAGCAACTTCATGCAGCACTGTGCACATATTTTACACATCAAACACCTTCTTCTCTTTAGTGTCCATGCTACTGTTCTCTGATAAATAACTTAAGATTGGGAGAGGGAGGTTTTTATCATTGAGATACCAATACTTAACAGGAACGCTAATAGATTATATGACACTTAAAATCTTACAAAATTTTGAATCATTCTTTGTCAAATGTCCTGGTGTTCAATTTGCCCTTCCAAGTTCCAAAATGGTTTGCAAACAACTCAAAGTAGCTTTTTAGTTCTTCGAATGCCTCAGAAACCCCACTGTCTCTGCAGGAGTGTGAGAGGAAGCGTTGAGTGAACTGGAAAGCAAAAGGTCCTGGTAGAGCCGCTGTGATGGATGTGACGAGATAAAGAATTTCTTTGGAAAATTCCTTCATCAAGTATTCATAAAATCAGTTTCCTTTTCATCCTCACCCTCATCTCAGCTAAGCCTGGTTGGCCAGCATGGGCTTGGATGCTGGTCCAGCTTGCCATTTCTAGCCACATGCCCCTGTCCTATCATTTTGTCTTGCTCAGTGTTCTTGCTCCAGCCTACAGGAATCTCTTGTCTTGAACCTACCCAAGAAACCTAATGCCCACCAGTGTGAAAGAAATGAACCACCCTGTATAAAATGAATTTAGTGAAATTCATTTTTCAATATTTTCAAGGAAAAAATATTCTCTTTATGAAAGAACCAGTTGGTTCTAAGGATGAGGACAGGTGGTTAAAAAAAAACAAAAAACAAAAAAACAAACCCTGGGATCTTATTTCCCTGAAGAGAACTCTTTGAGTGATAGTGAGACAATTTTCAATGAAGGAGGGGCGAGTAGAAGATTCTGGTGATGTACAAATCCAGTTGACAAGGCAATTTTTTCCTCAATTGGATTAAGACTCTCCTTGAGTGTTTTTTTTTTTTTTTTTTCCTGCTAGAACCCAAAGAACATTGCATAACCCAATTTCCTTACTGAAATTATGTTCTGTCCATGGAAGGGAAAAGAAGTGAAAAGTTGTAAGCAGACGAGAAAGATATTTCACCTCATAAAATAAATGGAGCTGGATTGGAATGCTAGGAAGATTCTTCTGTCCAATGGGATGCATATAGTCAAAGTGAGAGGCACATTGAGACTCATAGTATATTGAGACTTCTAAAGTCTAAAACATTGCTCAAGGGATTAGGCCAGGCTGGGGAAGATAGATGGGTTAGCCCTGTGCATCGGAAAGTAGAAGTTGTTTACCACACAATGCCTGGATCATATGAAGAATGAATGAGAGAATGCAAAAGTCAGAGCTAGATTAAGCTATGATTGATCATAACTGAAGCTCAGTATAGAGAAAAATTACCAGCCTGGACTTAAGTGTTCATATTTCTATAAATCTTGCTATAAATTGTGATATATCATTTATATATACTAATAATGAGCGGACAAATAACATATTATTCCACTCATACAAAGATACATTTTATAAGGAAACAATTAGAGGCTGTGTTAGTCTTACCTTTGGGCCTGGGAAGTCTGACTAAAAACATCACAATTCATCTGCTGGCACTTTTCCAATTTGTGTCTTACAAAAAAATAATACGTTTCTTCCCGAGAGGTCATGTAAATCTAAAGCCTATTGACCATTACAGCCAGCACGAACAATAGAAAGCAGTCAGTTAGAACAGAACTACTAGAAGTATGAGCTGTGGATGGATGTTGATGAGAAAATTATGGAAATTGATAGTAAGCATTTAGAAACCTATAGCAACTTGACATTGCCATGATATCCAAACTACTCACATAAAATAGGACCACCTGTGATGGCTTGAAAGTTAAAAAACAAAAAACAAACATAAATGCTGAAAAACAAAACAACTGGTCCTTCATCACAGAAAGTTTGAGAGGCACCAAGTTAGAAGAACCATTAACGGTTGATTTGCCCCCACCAGCATTTTGGTTTCTAAATCACGGACCTGGCTGATGTAACTGGTCACAGCTACTTGCCCAAGCTGGAGTCATTTGACCTCTACTTGAGACTTGCTCCAGGCTCTGAGATGAGAATTTTTCTTGAGACTGGGGAATGGGGTGGGAATTTAAGAAGCCCAAGCTCAACTATTCTCCTTCCAATAGCTATGTATTGATTACTTACTGTGGGGAAGCCACTGTGAGGTCTAAGGATATATCATATATATATGAATAAGAGACTGTCCATGAATGAAAGGACCTAAAGTCCATTTGGAAAGACACATAAACAAATGATTACATTAGAGTTTGATTATGGCAGTTAAGCCTTTTTCTCTCCTTCCTTTCCTTCTCTCCTGTCTTCATTGCTCACTATATTCCAAATGTTGCATTGAAATTATGGTGTTGAATAAGAACACTACCTTCCTCCCACATAGGGATTTCAGTTTCATTTCATCAGAGAAGCAGCCACCAAACTGATCTTCACAGTGTTTAATTCATTGATTAACTATATGTGCAGCAATTGCTACAAGTTAAAATAAAGAGAGCTGTGAAAACACGTGGTAGGAAGGCCTCAACTCGACCTCACAACTGGATGGCGTGGGCAGATCAATAGGGGAAGGCTTCCCTTAGAGTGGAATGTTTGGGCTCTAAACCATATGTGAAGAGGTAGATACAGAGTGCCCTAGACTGAGAGAGCAGCGTATGCAAAGGCCCTGCAGCTGGAAGGAAATTGATGTGGCTGGGGTGGTGTGAGAGAGGGGTTTGCCTTGAAAATCTAAGGCTGTTGCAGTTTATAACTTATGTATGTTAGTCTGGCTCTTAGGTCACATCTTTTTTCTTCCCCTTAAACCAAGGACTCTAAGTAATTGGATTCAAGCTTGCTTTCTTATTTAGGAAACCCTTGGTTGAAAGGACTTGCTTTCACAAATGGTAATTCCCCATCTCCCAATCCATAGCTAGATCTGCTCCTTAGTTATGGTTTTTATTATCTCAATCTTGATCACTGGACTAAATTCACCCATCTAAAATGACATTCCCCCCTTCTGCCCTGCCCCTCCTTTGCTTTGGCCAAGCGACACTCCTGATCAGTAATGCTGACTAGCTTGCCTAGCTCCTGTCTATATAGACGGAATGCCGTGATGCCTGGAAGAAGACTTTCCCTCCGTGCTAGAAGTGGAGCCCACCTCCTCAGACTTTTCCCCAACTCAATCCATGAGTTGATTTAAAGCAAAGGGGTCTTTCGTGATCTTCCCTATAGCCTTCTAGCATCATTTCTATGTTCAAATTTTGTCCTGACTTTCTATTAACCTATGGCACAGTGGAAGGAGACTGACACTTTAGGGCCAAATGAAGTCGGGTTCAAATCAAGCTCTTATTATCTGTATGACTCTGGGAAAGTGAATCACCCTCTCTGAGCTTCAGTGTCCTGTCTGACAAAGAGGCTTAACACTCTGCTCACCCTCTTGGGTCGTTGTGACTATTAAATAAGGCAATGTATTTAAAGTACCTGGCAGATAGTAGGGTCTTAAAAAGAAAAGTGATTTGAGAGATTATTTTCTAGCTAGCCGGCTTGTGTTTTGAAAACCTATTTGATCATGACAAAAACTAAAACTTATAGAAAAGATGCTGAAGCCACACGAAAGACAAATGAGCAGAAACACACATTGTCAATTGTGGTCTCAGGCCTCTTCACTGAAGAGTCTGACAGAGACACATGTTGTGGTTTTATTAATATTTCATTTAGCCAAGCTGCTATTACAGAAGCTGGTTTATACTCATGAATGTCTCTTTTCCTTTTTTTGTGAGCTTATTAATGGGATTGGGGAGATGGATATCATTTAAAAAGACATATCTCCCTCCCCCTGAAAAGCATGACATTCATAAATCAGGGAGGTCATTCATTTGCATCTGGCTGAGGGGGTCATCTGGCTGGCTTTGATGAGATGATTTATAATCATAAGCCCCGCACTGCCCTGAAGTCTGGGAAGTGAGGGAGAGAGAAAGGAAGATAAACCGAGATGGGATGAGCTGGAGACAGCAGGGCGGGGATCTGTAGCTGAGAAAGCAGAGGCAAAGCTGGCCCTGATGTAAGGAGATTAACCAAACGTAATGTGATCATGTGGGCCTGGATCCCGGGGACGGAGGGCTGGGTCCACTGATAGGCAGTGCAGCAGCTGCGGTTCTTTGGGTCACAGACTCCCAGTCTGATAGGCAAGATGGTTTAAATGGAGCTGGGAAGTATGAGGTGTCTCTGACTGCTTGTCCCTGTCTGATGTGTGGGGATACAGGGCTTCAAAAGCACAGACCCTGTCTTAGAAGAGCTGATGGTCTAGTGGAGATGAGGGACTTGCAAGAGGAAGTCATGTCAGAACAATGTGCTAAGGACCATAATGGAGGTGTGTTCTGTGATCCCTGAGGTGGTTGGGAATAGCATAGCAAAGAAAGTGACCATCTAAGGTCACTGAAATGGGGATTTATTTAGGGGATGCTTAGAGGAGCCAGAGAGTCAGGGAAGCAGGATGAGGCAGGGGAAGCAGCTATGAAAAGATATGGTTTCAAACTGCACCACAGAGACTGACCCACCCAGAAGCAAGGCGCCTCATCAGTCAGTCATCCGCCGTGGGCTGCCACTAGGTGGGCAGGGGAGGTGGTCACCGCCTAGACACCTCTGGAGGAGGTGGCTCCTGAAAACCGGGGGCAACCTCTCTGGAGAATAGAGCATATGGGAGTAACCAGCAGCCAGTGCCTGTGGCAGCTGACAGATAAGTGCACCTGTGCCGTGAACGAGCTCTGGGCAGGACACTTGCAGCACCTGTTGTGGGACACCTCTTGAGATGGTTTGTATGCTGTGCTCGGTTGGCATGTCAAAGGGAAAGCATGTGCAAAGGCCCCCCAAGACTGGTGAGATTGGTTTGCCTTAGAGGGACCGGGAACTATGTGTGGTTGGAGCACAGGTATGGGAGTATTGGATGAGTGGAAAGAGATGAGACTGAGAGAATGCTGGTTACCAGCATGGGTTTAAGAGCAAATCTGGGTTTGAAACCTGACTGCTGCTTATTGACTATGGCTCCTAGCCTCAGTGTCCCCATGTGTAAAATGGGCATGAAAAGACTACCATTCAAGTTGTGAGAATGAAATGGGAGAATAAAAGTAAACCACTTAGCACAGAACCTGGGACTGTATTGACTTACAATAAGTGGCAGTCATGCTAATTATTATAAAGCTGGGTGTATAGACTGAGTTTGAAGATCTTGGATTCTCTTTCAAGGAGTTTGGATTTTATACAGAAAATAATGATGATGATGATGATGATGGCCATAATGACAACAGCAGAAGAATGAACAGTTAAAGTGGAAAGCCAGTGGATGTCTTTGAAAAAGTGAAAATTCACAGGTCTGTGCTTGAGAAAGATACTTTGGTCAGGCCTTTGGAGAATGGGTTGGTGACAAGAAGAAAGGAAGGCAAGAGAACTGGCTATGAGGTGCTCAATAGTCTAGGTGAGACACAATGAGGGCTTGAACTTGATCAAAAGCATAGGCCAGGAGGGGACTGAGCCAAGACCGGGGCAGAGGCTGCAAGACCCCATTTTTGCAGGGCTCAGTGTGCATGCCTGGGGCTGTCACCAGTCAGGTGAACCACTCCAACTGTACACCGTACAGTCTCAACCTGTAATGGAAAGTGGCTTTGTGAGATGCAGGTGGCTCCAATGAGGCTCATGAGCCTTCTCTGTTTCTTTCATTGAGTTTTTGTGATCTCTAATTCATTAATAAAGGGACAAAAGAGGAACATGGGCATTTTTACTCTCATAATTATCTAGAAGAGTTTTTCGATGAAACTCGTCGAGCACAATGTTATCGCTGTTTCTGCTGAAAGCCCATTTCTATACAGAGTGACCTTGGTTACAGTCCCTGATGAAATGGGAAAGCATGTTATATTAAGTTTGTCTTATTAAGGCGCTTCAGTGTGGTTCTCTGGAGGAAATCAATAGACATATCTCAGTAGATAAACAAAAAAATTCTGCTTAACTTTGCTGAATTTGCACCCATCCTCAGAAGAAAATGGTAAAGAAAGAAAGCTTATTACCTCTACATTATACTGGTTTAGATTTGATGCTGTCAAGTCTCTTCAGGCTTTAAGATTCTGACTCTATGACATGCCAAATTATTATTAATAACAATAGAAATGAATAGTTCTAACAATTATTGAGCAATTACTCTGCGGCCAGCCCCGTGTTAGCCACTTAGGTGTGGTATCTCATTTAGATCTCATGCTAACCATATGCACTAGCTATTATCACAAACCCCACTTTACAGATGGGGATAGTGAGGATTAATGAAGTCATAAGTCTAATGATTTATCCCAGAGGAATTGTTAGCACATTGTGAAATAACTAAAAAGCATTTGGAAGAATGGCATCACGTACAGTGAAATATGTATATATGTGGACTTGCATATCACTGAAATATTTAGACGCATGTTCCCAGATAAGTGTAGATGAACATTTATGTTGTTATTTAACAAACACATAATGTGTAATTATTATAAATGTGCACTTTTTTTTAGGAGCTGTGATACAATAACTAGGTACAGTGTTATGCTTAAGAAACTTACAGTCTACTAAGAAATAGAATAAACAGATGGTTACCTATATGTCCTATTTGTACCTGTCCTTGTTTGAGTCTTTTGTGGACCCCAGAAAATTATATTCTTAATTCCTGTACATGTAATCCTATATCATGTGGGAACTTTTGGTTAGATCCAGTTGAGGGACCTTTTGATTAGATCACCTTTGGTTAGATTGCTTTAGTTAAGGACCTTTGAGTAGATTTCAAAGCCCAAGGTGGGTCCTAATCCTTTTACTAGAGTCATATGTAAAATGGAGGAGAATACAGAGAAAGAACTCTGCAATTTTACCCTGTCATGTGAGAGAAGACTCCAGGCTTGCCTACAGCTGCAGAAAGACAGAGAAACGCTGAGAGGCTGAAAGAGAAGCCAGAGGCTGGTATCAGTGGAGATGTTGAAACAATGAGGCCTCCAAGAGCAGCTTGAAGCTGAAAGAGAAGGTGAACCTGGAGGAGAAGGTAGAGAGAGACTGGCCAAGACCTGCCATTGTGCCTTGCCATGTGGTTGGAGTCCAGGATCCAACAGCCAATCTTTGGTGAGACAGCATCTCTGATGATGCCTTGATTTGGACATTTTCACAGCCTCAGAATGCTAAGATTTTACCCTAATAAATTCCATTATAAAAGTCAATCCATTTCTGATATTTTGTTCCCAGCAGGTTTGCAAACTAAAATAGTACCTTTTTGCAAAAATTTAAAGGTGGTATATTTGCATATAGGTACATGCATTTCTATAGATAAAAATGAACCTATCTGGATACATAAAGTCCATAATACATAATTTATCTCCTCATTCAGCAAATGGCTATTGAGCATTTGCTACAGTACTAAAGAATACTGAGAGGTGATATGGTCTCCTGTTTCTGGAGTAAAAGCACTTCATTATGGACATCGTTTTTGGAACAAATTCAGGATTGAAGTTCCACACTTCTTTGTTTTCATCCCAGCCCCCAGCAGTCATTAGATAAGTGATTTGGGGCAAATTATTTAACCTCTATTTAATCTCATCTGTAACATGGAGAAGATAATGATACCTCCTGCATAGAGTTTCTGTAAGGATTAAAGACTAAATTGTACAGTAAAGGGCTTAATTCAGGCGCATTGGAAGCCCTTAATCACTGTCAGTTATTTAAAGCATGGCAGGGGGAGATGGGAAGAGTTGGCCCATTGATAATGTTGTCTGATGGTTTTCTGATGGGGATTTCTGTTGAAAACAACCTTCAGGTTCTTCATGTCATTTTCTCTCTCATGCAGGGGTGCAAAGCCCCGTGTATGAGATTCACAAAGATGCTGTCTGCCTCTGCTCCATGGGCTACTTAGCGATTAGGCAAAGCCGGCACATCACGCGGGTGGGAAACCTCTCCAAGATTTCTGTTTCCAGAGAGCTAGAATTTCCTTTCCCTTGTACACCTTCCACATTAGGCTTTCTGAGTTAAAGTGTGGCCAGATGTTAAGGGCAGTCCTGGATGAGAGGTACGTGGGGCTGGAACAACTCCCAGAGCTAGGGGAAAGTGCTTTTACCCGGGTGATTGGCTGCTAGGTTGCTGAGTGATGATACGAAGAACAGAAAACATTGAGCCTAGAAACCAACCAGTGAAAGGTGTAAAACTTGACATCCAAGTATGTGTTTTCTTTCCTATTGTCCAAAGCATCCAGCCTCTGAATGGCCATCTGCACCTCTCTTAATGTGTTTCCCATATTAGAGCTGGTGTGTGAGAGTCTCATCCCCCAAGCAATTCCTCAGGAGCAGATCCACATCCTGTCCATCTCTACATCCCTGTTTCCGGTAGCATAGAACAAGCACACACCAAGCATTCAATAAAATGCTGCTATTATTGTTTTTATTTTATTTTTAAAGAAGCTTTAGATTCCATAAATGATACATTGAAAATATAAGGAAATTCCCATATACCTCACCCCCTTCCCCTCTCCCACTTTCCCCCATTAACAGCATCCTTCATTAATGTGGTACATTTGTTAAAATTGATCAACACACATTGAAGCATTGCTACTAACCATGGTCAATAGTTTACATTATAGTTTACACTTGGCACCGCACATTTTTATAGGTTTTGACAATATGTATAATGGCCTGTATTCATCATTGCAATGTCATGCAGAACAATTCCAATGTCTCCAAAAATGCCCCATGTTACCTTTTTTGAATGGATGGAAGAGTGACTTTGCGCTATAGCTGTCCCCTATTACTGACAAGGTTAAGTGTAATGACCTCAGTATGGCCATCACATTTCTCCGTGGGTTAAGGAATGAGATGCTCATACCTCAAATACTCAGCTCTTTCTGCCTTCCTTCACCAGACTGTGTCCTCTGTGAGTTTCCTCCCACTCCAAAGGCAGCTGACTCACTATCACCTCTAAGCGATTTCCTTCTTTAGGCCTGTCAACTCAAGAATGGAACCTCTGACTGCCCCCCAACTCTAGCTTCTTTTAAAATTTCAGAGGAAATGTATACTTTATGCTATGCCTGACATGATTTTTTTGCTCTAGGTGGCCACCTTTCACCTGAACTTCACTACAGAACATCTATCTCTATCCCACTTTCAGAATTTGTTAATATGGACCTTTTGTCCCTGTCTCATATTTGAAATTAAATCTGTCAGCTAGATTGTAGGCTTCCAGAGGGCCAGAACCTATATATGAATATATATATTCTTAGAGCCTTCCTCCACCTCCCCTATAGCACCTAGCTTCATATCAGGCATGGGGAATCACAATAATTGGAGAGAGAGAGCGAGAGAGAATGTACTTTTTTTTCTTGGAAAAGACAACATCTTATTTCCTGTGCCAAATCATTTTCTGTTAATAGTATTCCACTCTTGAAGCTCCCTGTTCAAGCATGGAGTACCTATTACAACTCTCCGCATAAATAATATATGCTAAAATGCTTCTCTGTGCCACAAATATTGACCTTGTTTAATAATTGATAATAGACTCCAATACTACCCAGGAACCATGCTGACAAAGGTTTGTGTCCTTGCCACTGGCCTATATTTATAGCTTTTGTTTTCTTAAGCTTGAGATTTACCTAAATTTCATGATAAAAGATGTTTCCCCTGGGACTCTAACATGATACTGGAAATGGAATTCTGTAAGTAGAGGTGCAATAGAAACAAAGGGAGTCATCTCACTTCAGCATTATAAAGCAAGCCAAGCTTCTTTTCTTTAAATGATGTTTCTGACATGTCCCTCTCTCCACCCCTTCAAAACCTTACCATGGCCAAAGAAATATACAAAACAGCTAAGATTTGGTGAGCCCTTGCTATGAAGCAGTTTCTGTTCTAAGCATTTTATACATTCTATCTCAGTTTATCCTCAAAAAGGAAAAATTCCATGAAGGAGGAACTGTGATTATTTCTATCTTACAGATGAGAAAACTGGGGTATGGGGTGCTTAAGTAATATGTTTAACACACCTTGTGAGTGGCAGTGTTGTGATTCCAGTATCCAGTTTGATTCAAACCCTATACTCTTAACCACTATGCTAAATTGACTTCCCACTTGTCCAGAAAATTGCTGGATTTTCTTTCTAAGCACCCACCACCCCTTCTTACAGGAGCAACACTTCCCTTTTTCTTAGTAACTGACACTTCCAAACTCTCTGTTCATACTTGGTTCATAGGGACTGTTTTGCTGATAGGCTTTTGACCCAAGTCCAGTGTGAGACTGATTTCAAAAGTGATCCCAATTTTCCACCTTCTCTGTATCTATCCCCTTTGCAATGTGACTTTGCAGTTCTTTCCATAAAAGTCCTGTCAGTCCTTTGAGTGCCAACTGGCCTTGTGAGTTGGTCTGCCCAATAGAATGCAGCAAAAATGACATTGTGCTCATTCTAAGTCTAGACCTCAAGATGTCTTGTGAGTTTCCAACCTCTCTCTAAGAACCAAGCCATTGCCACAAGAAAAGTCGGGGCTAGGCTGCTGGAGTATGCGAGACACATGAAGGAGAGCTCAGTTGGTCTAATTGAGGTACCACTAGAACAGCTAGCCTGTTTTTGTCTAAAGCCTGTGGAGAGCCCAGACAAGAGTAGCCTGGCTTCCAACTATCCCACAGCTGGCTGCAGATGCACGAACAAGCCCGGCTGACAGTAACAGAACCGCAGCCATCAGCTGCAGACTCATGAGCAGTAATGAATTATTATTGTCTTACATAGATGGGTTTTAGGGTGATTTGTCATACAACAACTAATACATCTGGCCAAAGGAGACTTTCCTAAATGTTGTTGGAGCTATTGGGAAAGATCTATTTCCAGGTACTGCTAAGCCAGCAGGATTTAAGCTGAAATTGTTGGTGGCCATCTCTACTTGAGATTGCTTGAAAAAGTGCCAACACAGAAGAAAGCAGGTATGAAAAATTAAAGAAATATATTTCTGATGACATTCTTTTACCACCTAGATCCACCAATGCCTGCAGCTAGCAGGCTCTTGAACATTTCTGCAACATGAATTAGTAAATTCTCTTTCTTACTCAAGCCAGTTTGGTTTAAAAGCTTGTCCCTTACAAATAAGAGTCTTGATTCATAAAATCACTATAGGGTTTATAATAGTTTTTAATGTACATCTCATTTGAGGATTCACAAGCCTCATGAAAAAGATATTATTATTTTTCATAATTTATAGGTGAGAGATCAATAATCCAGAAAATTTAGATAATTTGTCCAAGTCCATACAGCTATCAAATGCTGAAAGGAGGACTTAAACCACAGCCTTCTTAGTTTAAATCCTACAGATTTCCTTTCCTTATATACTGAAAACAAAACAAAACAAAACAAAAACTAAAATTAAAATTACTCACCTAGACTAAAATACATTGTGAAAATTGGACTCCCATTCTACCTCCTTGAACCCTATGCTCTAGTCACATCAAATCATTTATTTTCCTCTGTTCCTTTGCTCACACTTGTTATCATCCTCCAATGTCCTTTGCTCATATCTTTACCAAAAAATTTACCATTTGAAGTCCAAAAATTGCTTCAAAATATTATAAAAGCAAGGTCAAGGAGAAAAACCTACATCAGTTAGCAAGAATCTGAATGGAAGATGTTAAGCATGGAGCATATTGTGGAATGCCACACTATGGGGTGGATATGACACAGGTCAGAATCATTTATCCTTTCAATGAACAAGCAGTTATTGAGTGATTCCACATATCCAAGACTGTGCTAATATTTTAATAAAATACAGCAAGGCAGTAGAAGGAAACTGACTCAAATGGAATTTAGGGTTGTTGGGGTGGTCTTGGAGGTCTCTCTACGAGATGATATTAAACAGAGACCTCTGGAGAATGAGAAGCAGCAAGCCTGAAATCGTCTGAAGGGGAGGGAGGCCTTTTAAGCAGAGGTAAGTATAGTACAAAGGTTTGAGGGAAGCTCAAGTTTCTGTGTTCTGAGGACAAATCGTCTAGCAAAGTGTGGTGTGTGTGTGTGAGGACTCAGCAAGAGGTGAGATGGGAGAAATTGTCCAAAGTCCTTAGGCCATGGTAAGGAAGGAGTTTGGATTTTATTCTGAGTGTGACAGGAAGTCATTGGATGGTTTTAAGTAGGGGAGTGACAGGATCGATTTTACAGTTTTAAATGGTAGGAGCTATGTGGAGAATGGATTGGGGGATCAAGAGTGGCCACAGGGAGACCTGTTAAAAGGATTAATGGCAGTCCAGGTCCAGGTGAGAGATGACGGTGGAAACTGATATTAGAGGAAACAATGGAGTTGAAGAGAAGTGGAAAGATTGAGAATTGCCACACAATAGAAAGAAGGGTTGTGGAACTACCATCATAGCATTATTACACACGTGTACACACACACGGCTATTTGAGATAAATCTCATTCTTAATCATATTGACTTTAAATCAAATAAAACCAAGTCTTTTTAAAATGAATGGCTTTTGTACCTCTTTATACTTTTGCATTTCAAAATGAAACGATGTATCAAGGACACATTCATTTTCAAATACACACATATTTTTAGTTTTATAAAATTAAAATAGTCTTTCTATGTATACAATTTTGTTACCTGTTTTTATCACTTGACATTAAATTTATTCATTCAATAAATATTTATTGAGTGAAAACTCTCTCCAATTACTTTTCTAAGGAATGGGGGTTAAGCAGGGAATAAAAGAGGCAAAAATTATTGTAGTCCTCACGGAGCACACATTCCAGTTTAAAGAAACAAACAATAAACAAGACAGATAAGGTAGAATACATAGCTTTCAGGTGGTGATAAGAGCTTAGGAGAAACATAAGCATGCTGGGAGGGACTGCCACTTTTAGAGAGGGAAGCTACAAGTATTTTTCCATGATCTTAAATAATTAACCAAACATTTTAATGACTCCTCATATCCATTATGTTATTTAATCTTTAAAAACCCACTTTTAATGACTACATATATTCACTGTATTCAATTTGAATTTGTGTTCCATTGAATTTGGACATCTTAATTGCTTTTAATTTTCATTACTATATATAATTATATATACTTCCCTGCAGACACCTGGGTTTCTTATAATTCCTTCATTGTAAGCATACTTAACGGTCTTGAAACCTGCACCAAACTTCCTTCCAGAAGGGAGTGGCAATCTTTATTCCAAGCATCAGCGTGTAAGAATGCCCTTACTGCCGAGCTCTTATGGGGCTCCTGTTTCATGAGTTGCAGAGGCAAGAAATTATTGTCAATTCTAAAAGACCTTACTACATATTTATTTTCAATCTGGGAATGCCTAGAAGACCCACTGAGCCCAAACAGGATTTAAAAGTGGGGAAGATTAAAACAGAGAAGAAATGACCTGGCTAGACCATGAGAAAGTTAGTGACAAAATCTGGACTATATCCCCGAGTGTGCCTAACTCTTACTTCCAGGGTCATTTTATTCCTTGACGCAATCATTCTTGCCAAATGGAAGAAACTAAGTTTTCAAGGGAGTTTCCTATATGGTCAGCAAAATTGCTTTTTTATGTAGCACTTCAAGTTCTACTATGGCGCTCCTTACACTTTTCTATGGGGATGTTATATGTTAATCAGTGAGGCAGCTATCCAGTGCTCAGCACCAAGGAGAGCTCCTCCAAGTATGTGGCCCTTGATGTTCTAAGGCCTTTAAAGCATATGATTCTGAAGACTTTAGTATTGTCTATCTTTGTCTCTATCTTTGGGGAAGAGTTTTCTAAGCTTCAAGTGATCAGATATATTAACTTTAGCCCTGATCCCTTACAGTAGAGGCAAGTGTGTATGGTTAGGGTGGATTATGGAACCGGGTTCCAGCGAATGGAATATGAGCAGAAGATGCATGCTGCCTCCAGACCTTGGACATATACCCTCCTATACGCATTCTTCTAAGCTCTTTTCTAGTGAGATAGGCACATTCAGGGCAAATTTGGAAGCTACATGTTGAACATGACAGGGCTGAGTCCTTAAACGGCTGAGTGAAGGGCCACTGCTAACCTGGATCCTCTGGACATGAGAAAGAAATATACATCTTGCTGTAAGCCCTTGAATGTTTGGACTCTATTTGTTATAGTAGTTTAGCCTACCCTAACTACAGTTCTTTCTTTTATTAACACAGAAGCTTTCTGTGTTTGTTTGAAACTCTCCCAACAGTTGCTATTCACAATTGGTTCTATATTTTTCAAAACACCACTCCTTATTTATACCTCCTTTACATCTTGCACTTTTATCTCAGATATTAATATACGTAAAATAGTAAGGCCACTTAACTTGACTATTTCATTTCCACCACTCACACACCCATCATCACACCTATGTTAAAATTCTTATCTTTTCCTTCCTTTTAGTCAGAAGAGATATACCTGTTCTTCCAATTCCATTTCCTCTCATTGTCTATGCAAATTTGGTGTAAGAATTAAGTGCTTTTTTTTTTCTTCTAACATCCATCTCTCTTTCTATGTTGGTTCACATCCCTCTGCCTACCGCCATGTTTTGCTTTTTCTTATCTTGTTGATCCCCTTTCCCCTATTTTTTCCTTTTTTCTTTTATTTCACTGCTATCTTTCCTTCCATTCATCATCAAACCATGAGGAAGGCGTAACCCATTGCCGTGACTTTCCTGCTAGTGCCTCTTCCATTCCCTTGAGATCTGACATGTTCGATGCTTCCCAGGACTGTATTTCTCTCACAAAGGCCACAACACAGTATCAGTGATATTTTGTTATTTCTTCTCTTCTTGACCTCTCTCTAGCTTTTGATTTTGTCATCACTTTTTCTTAATGGATCCTCTCATTCATTTGCCTTTAATCGAATGGGACTCCCCAGTTTTTCTATGTAGTTCTGTTTCTTCTTGGCTGACTCTTCTCCCTCGGGTTTTGTGCTAAGTGTGAATGTTCTCTAATGGCATGACTTCCATCCCTATGAGGTGTTCTCTCTTGCAAATACTATTTTCTCTTGCTACAGTCATATTTAAGTAATTGCTGGGCTCCAAATTTGCACAATTTCATGACTTGTTCTTGTCATCCCCTCTTGTCTTCATTTTCTAAATACCTACTACAATCATACCCCTTCTCTCAGTCACCAAATATTATACTCATGACACTTTCTTTGAATCTTGAAGATAAAAATCAAACCTCATCTCTCTTTGAAATCTACTTACACTTTATTTATTCCTCTACCACACAATATTTTATAATATGGTTATTTGAGTAGAGCAAGACACTTGGTCTTCACCAAGTGTTTCCTTCTTGAAAGGAAGAATAGAGGAATGAGAGAAATTTGCAAAGATATTTTTTCCTGGGTAATTTTGTGGAACTGTGAACAAATATACACACGTAGTCTGTGACCACCAAGATCCTGAGTATAAATTGAAGTTTACCTCCACAAAGCCATATGCATCAAGCTCTGGGTGTGCTCTGTGCCATTTCACTCCTTTCTTTTAGAAGAATGATAAATCAGACTCATCATGGTATTCAATTAATTTCACACAGTTGACTCCTGAGGGACTTTTTACCCAATGTCCTCTAACTGATGATCAATCATTCTCCTGTGGTTGGTACCCAAGGCAGGAGACAGCAGACCCATGACATGCTCCAGGTTATGGAGCAGGATATGTCCCCATCCAAGCAGGAAAGGTTCCGGTGACCTTTCATGGCATTTGAAGGAAGTCATTTGCTCTGGCTTTTCTGAGGCCATATTGATCTCTGCCCAGGATTCAATTTTAGACAAACAGGCGACATAATTTATGTAAACTGGGCAGGTAATTAAACTCTCCTCCTAGGCAAAAAGGTCAGAGCAGAATATTTAAAGTTTCATTTCTAAGTAGAGGAGTTAGCTAAAAAAAGAGAGAAAGAAATCTCACTGGGAGTGTCATGTTGCCAACTGTTACCCTATAAATTATATGGGCCAGATTTTTTCCCTAGGAGTAGGTCTGAGTTCTCTTTGCAGAAGTAGCTAGAAAAGAAGAGAAAAACTCATTAAGCACAAAGTCAACATATTCAGAGTGACTGATGAGTTGGAGACTTAGTGCTAGATTATGATGAGCCATTCAACAACTTTCAGAGTGACTTTAAAAAAAATTAAGATCAGACAAATAAAAGTTGCAAGTACAGCATAAAGAATATTCTTTTTTCCCTAAACCATTTGAGATTAATTTGTAATATGATGCTCCATCACCCCCAAATAATTCAGTGTGAATTTCCTATAAACAAGAACATTCTCCTGTAATTACCAAACAACTATCAAAATCAGAAGTTAACACTGATACATTACTACCATCTAATCCATAGACCCAATTCAGGTTCTCCAAGTATCCTAATAATATCCTTTAAGGCCAAAGGATCTGGTTCAGTGTAACATTTAGATACTATGTCTCTTTAGTTTCTTTCCGTCTGGAACAATTCCTCAGTCTTTATTTGACTTTCAGGATCTTGACAGTTTTTAAAGATTATAAGCCAGTTATTTTGTGGAATGTTCCTCAATTTGGGTTTGCCTGCTATTTCTTCATTATTAGATTCAGTGTATGCATCTTTGGCAAAAGGTCATTGAAATGATGCTTGTCCTTCTCACTGCATCCTGTCAGGTCACATGTGACTTCCACTTGTGCTGTTACTGGTGAGGTCAACTTTAATCACGTGCCTAAGGTGGGGTCTGCCAGGATTCTTTACTGTAAAGTTGGTCTTTTCCCTTTTGTAGTTAACAAGTGCTTTCTGGGGAGGTGCTTTGAACCTATGTAAATATCCCATTCCTCATCAGACAATTGCTCATTTATTTATTCATATCAATATAGACTCTGGAATTCTTATTTTATTCAATAAGCCTTAATCCATTACAATTAATATTGTTTGATACTCTAATTGTCCCTGATTTGACCAATGAGAGTTTCTTCAATCTAGCTTCTGTGACCTCTCCCCAGGTCTCCAACAGTCTTAAGAATTTCTTTACATTCTGGCAGACAAAGATGCTCCAGGCTCAGTTGTACTTGCCCTGTCCCAGCTCTGACAACCCATGACAGGCTGCTCCTCCCCTGGGTGCCCTCGGCACCCTGCTCAGGCTCCAATGCTCTGTGCTGGGCTCCCCCTCCAGGCAGATGCACTCCCTACTCTAGCGAGGCTCCTACCCCTATTCTGGTCCATCTCAGCCCTTGCCGCCCACAGGCACCTACATGCTCAGCCCCACCTAATCACCTTTGCAAAGAGAGTAGGAAAAGGAACTGTTTGATAATTTATTGAAAGTATTAACTCTTATTGGAAAATGAGTGCAACTTTTTCTTGTTCAGTTAAACAGTTCTGACATATTGGCCAGAACTTCATCCTCAAGAAACCTGGTCCTCAAGCACTTCTATTTGCCAAAAGATTTCTAATCTGTTTGTTATCTATTGAGCTAGTAAAAGCAGTCAGCTCTCAAAATCCTTTTAGGCAGATGCGACCTTCTGATACTGTAGTATTAACATCTGTAAAACCAGCTGGCATCTCCAGCAGAAAACAGGTGGTACATGGAGATTAGGACAATGTAAGTGGAGTCTCATGAAGGGACTACTTTACAAAGGTGTGGCCAAGGTGAAGAATCCCCAAGAAACAGTGCTGGACCTGGAGCTAGCACCCACAGAGAGCTGTTAGCATCCCTGGACCTTCTGTCTTCCGCTACCTGCTTACAAACCTGTGGTTCTGTTACCACCCTTAAGTCCCAGCATGGTGGGAGCTGGGGAGTGGGGAGAGGGCTGGCCTTTGCTAGCTATCTCTTAGCCATCCAGCGAGCATCTGCTCTCATTCCCTCCAAAGGTTTTCGAGGTCCTTTCTGGAGCTACAGAGAATGTTTTTCTTTTTTTGTGCAGGGTGTGTACTCCATCAAGTCCTATCCTTCGCTCTCCCTTGTTCTATGATTTCCTCTATGATCACTCGTCCAAATTCTTGCTTTTGGTACATTAAAAGAAAAAAATAAGGAAGGAAGGAAAAAGAGAAAAACATGGCTGTGAGAGTTCTGAGAAATGCTTTTCTCTCTCTTGAGTCGGACTATTTTCAAAGCTGCTGTTTCCCCATGGACTTAAGAAAACAGTGCTGCATTTTGAAATTTAGAGCTTCATAGTGATGTCTTTCTTCCAAGCATAGTTAGGTAGAGAACTGCTGCAGGACAATCAGGAACAACCAGGGATCATTAAGAAAGAACACATGTTTGTTTCACATAGCTTTTCCTACTACTTGCACACCTTGTGAGATAGGTGTTATTATCTCTATTCCACAGGTAAGGAAACTGGGGTGCAAATGAGCTAAGTGACTTGCCTGAAGATATATAGCTTGTCAGTGGTAGGACTGGGATTAAATCCCACTTTTGTTTGGCTTTAAATACATTTTTTCCCACTATAGCATGCTATTGCCTCATGTCCCTCAAATATATGGTATGGTATGGTATGGGATGGGATATATGATATGATGATATGATATGATATGATATGATATGATATGATATGATATGATATGATATGATATGATATATGATATGATCTACTCACAAAAATTGCTCTCTTCTAATTTGCTGTCATGGATCTCAAACCAATAGTTTGCCAATGTCATTTGGTGCCTATGCATACAAAATAATATTTTATTGTTTCAGGCATCTTAACTAACTGTAGCTATTTAAATCTTGGAGAAGCCAATATTGCTTAGGCTTACAAGTTAGTGATAGATTTGGAGTCAAAACTTCTAATACTTGTGCAACATATCTATACTGTAACTTAGTTATCCCTAGATAGAAAATGGCATGATATCCAGCAGTTGAAAAGCTATGGCCCCATGGAGTTTGCACCACTCAGCTAGCTCTTCAAGAAAGGTTTTTCTGTTCAGTTGTGAGAAGTGAAGACAAATGACAGCCTCTAGCTGTTGTGGTCTTGGGATGGGCCACAGCATTCAATCAAGGCCACACTCTTCCCTGATACTAGGCCTTGGTCATTCTGCCTAACGTGGGGTGGAGCAGGGAAGGGGGCTTCTCTAAGAGGTAGTCTTTTCTCTGGAGACTGGACAGCTGAGACTGTGAGATATGTGCTGCAGTTTGAGACTCTCCCTCTCCAATCTTGCTTCTTCCCCCTTTATCTTTCACAGGCTTACCCCATAAGACTCTTGTACTTATAGCTCTGCCTCAGCATCTCATTCTTGGGGGACTCGCTTGACACAGAAATACTAATGAGAACTAAAAGTAAAAAAAATCCACACTCCAGGCAGCATTGACTATACCCTCATTTATTGAACATATACTGTGTTTTAAGAACTGTTCTAAGTCCTGGGAACATTTAAAAGGATGAGACATGGTTTCTGCCCTCAAGCATCTCACAGTCTAACAAAGAATAAAGACATAAACACATGTAACAAGCTATAGTGGGAGAAGGATGGCGATAGGTTTAGGCTCAATTACAGGGATATCGTAAAGGGTGGAGAGTAAAACATCCTTGGCAGGAGTGATTACAGAATTTCACAGAGAATGATGGTTCAGGGATAAAATTTTGAACTTCCATAATTTTGCTACAGATTGCTCCTATATTACTTATATAAATAAGGAAAAGATTCTCATACATCTTAATGACATTTTTACTAAGTGTTTATAAGCTAAAGCAGTCAGCTTTCTCTATTTTAGTTGGAGACAGAGTTTATTTGCAAATCTACAATGACAGTCAACAGTAGAATAGAGATTTTGGCTGGCTTAGATGACTGGAATTTAGTCAGAATGGATTTGCCACTTAGACAGTCAGCCACAGCTATGTCACCTTGGTATTAATCAGATGAGTAGAGTTGTGGTTATTGCTTCCCATATGTAAGCCCCACTGTTTTCCCTCTTCACCAACCATCCCGCTGACACCTTTTCCTGCACATCTAACCTCCTTGCCAGTAAATGTGGTTCAGGTATTTGGTTATAACATAACTTTGTGAGTTCAGGCTGAAATCTGCTCAGATTTGTAATACTCTATTCTGTAAAGCTTTCTATTAGGATTTGTATAATTACTGGATATTATTCCATTCTTGACACTAGTATTATTAAATGATTTTAATGCATTCAATTTATTTGTGTTTAATTTAGTTTATCTTAAACATATTTACTGATACCATTTATTGTCTTAAGTCATAATTATAGACACAGTAATGATAATCACAAGCATGTGTAGAAGATTCTCTGTTTTATAGATAACTGTCACATCTATTAGCTCCTGGGAGTAGGAGCAGTTGTAGTACAAATCTACCTCCACTGAGGGATTTGGACGAGTTTATTAACAAGGTCCTTAGATCTGGTTTAGAATGGGTAATTACAATATACATAGTGAATCTGAGGATTTTTAAAAGCATTCTGAATATATGAAATGGATGTGAACAATGCACCCCTGATGAAACCCAGTCCTGAACATATTTTTTAAGTGGTATAGTGTAATACCTTCTATCTAGTCCCTCATGCCTGGAAGGTGGAGGCCACAGGGCACCGTGGGACTGGGGTCTAGGGTCGGCCCAGGCCTGGGTGTGTTTTTTTTGTTGTTGTTGTTTTTTTTAAAGCTCCTCAGGTGATTGTAAAAGTTAGCCAGAGTTGAAAACTGCTGGCCAAAAAGAAATCTTTAACATAAACCACTTATCAATTCATACTGTTGCTTCATAAATACTCAGCTATTTTGATTTTGATGATGGCTTCTTCTTGTGGAAGGTGGGTAATGAATAAAGACAATATACTCTGCTGAACTGATGCACTATTAGGTTGGTGCTGTGGCAGCAAAGGACCCTTGCTTTGGTCCACTTATATTAATGACCCCTTGTGTGATGAGTTCTTAGGATGTAAACTTCTTAGAGGCAGGGACTGTATCAGGCAGGATCTGGGCAGGGTACAAGTGGCACACTCAAATGGGGTACTTTGAAGAGAGTTTAAATACGTATTAACAAACATGTCAGCAGGGTGTCGGATAACCCCAAGGAATAACCTTTAGAACCCCTGGATCTGAAGAGGAGGGAGAGGAGCAGTTTCTGGACACCAGAGACAGAGAGTCCTATAAGGAAAAGGCAGCTGAACAGGTGCTGTGACTCTTAGTTCAGGAATGCATTTTGCCCTCTTTGTCCTTGCAGAGATTGAAACAAGAGAATAAATACCTTGACCACTTTCCCTACCATTCTTCCAGCCTCCTGCTTCTGTTACCCCATTGGCCAAACCCAACTAGAAGCCAGAAGGCAAGAAAGTCCATTGATAGAATCCATGCAGGCCAGCCTTATAGGAAAGAAAGCAGGGAGCAGGTGATCAAGGGAAGAGAGAATCTGGTAAGGCAAGTGGAAGATAGGTGTACATGGACCAGAGTTTTCTCATCTATGTAGTCCCCTCCCTCCAATACCAATAGTGTCTGGTATATATAATATTCTCAGTAAGAATTCTATGAATAATTATAATAATTATTATAATAAATGGCAACAGGTTGAAAGACCAGAGAAGGGATAGTAACATTTATTGGGTACCTCCCATGTACCAGGTATCCTGTTTAGTTTTAAATTGAATCTCACAAGAAAAATAACTTGCAGTGGTAAGTATTATACAGGGAATTAAAGTGAATGATGCAGTAAACAGTTATGGATGACTAATTTGCGTGGGCCAGAAAGGCCCTTCTGAGAGGTTCATATTTAAGCTGAGATATATATGGCCCAAAGGAACCAGCCCTGCAAAGATCAAGGGCAAGAGGATTTCCAGGAGAGGGAAGAGCAAGTGTGCTAAGGCAAGGATTCTAGAAAATGAAAGAAGGATGGAGAAGCTGAAGTATGATGAGGATAGTTTATAAGATATGAAGGTTGAAAGATGTGCAGGGACGAGATCATACAGGACTTGTTAGCCCATCTAAGAGTGATGGGAAGTCATTGCAAGGCTTAGAGCAGAGAAGTAGGATTATCTGAGTATTCTGGCTGCTATTTGAAGAATAGACCATAAAGGGAAGGAGTGGGCTTAGAAAGACCCATTAGAGGACAGTTGCAGGGACAAAAAAAAAAAAAAAGGATGCTAAAGGGCTGGACTGAAATGATGATAGTGGGGATGGAGAGTAGAGGACAGAGTATAATTTAGAAATAGGTGAGGTCAACAGGACTTGGTATCCTAGGCAAAGGAGGACATCTCCATGTTTGTGAATTTGATTTAAATTACTCTCTTTGAACTTATAAAATCTTCTCTGTCCTGAAATGGCAGGTATTAGAGAAGTGACTCCTTGTCAGTCTCCTTTGCTGGCTTGCTGGTTCTTCTTCTCATTCTCTAAATGTTCAAATGCTCTGTTCAGAACTCCTGCTCTCTCTCTTTCCCCCAACCCCTGCCGCCCCCGGCCAGGGCATTTCATCCATGCCCATGGCTTTCACATAATCTACATGTCAGTAACCCGAAAAGTCTGTCTCTAGCTTTAACTTTTTGGATGTCTGCATCCAAATACCAGTGTGTCAACTCCACTCGGAGTTAACTACGTTGTGAGTTATAAGAGGGACTATAACTCCTTTTCATTTTCATAACAGCAGCTTATACTTGTAAGTACATCATCACTTACAAAACATTTTTAGCATATATAAGTTTCTTTTAAGGGTCACCAGTATTCTGGGAATTAGGTGCCATTGTCCTTCATTTCACATTTTAGAGACATTATATGATTCTTAAGTTCTCATAAAGATAGGAAAGGCAGCAGAAATTTGAACAAAGTGTCTAATGCCAGTTTCCTCCCACCCTTCTGTCCTTTCCACCAATGTTAATTCTTTGGCTGTCCCCTTGATTCAGTTTCATGGATGATATACAGTGTAGAAAAACCTGATTCAGATGGCACAGTTTTCTAGCTCTCTCTGATCCAAATAAATAAACATCTGGGACCTGCCTTCCTGAGGCTCAGCTAGGTATGCTGTTTCCAGTACAGGTATCTGGGTGCCATTTGGCTGTGCCCCAAAGGACAGTGAATATTAGATTTGAATCATAGGAACTTCGTATCATATTCTGTTCCTGCCATTTACTTGACATATGATATCACACAAGTCACTTAACTTCTCTGAGTTTCTGTTTCCTCAAGGATAAAATTTAGAGAATGCTAAATTGTAATGAATATTCATGAATTTTGATACCCTTCATCCATTCTTTCCCCATTTTATTCTTTTGGCAACAATATCTCAATTTTGTTTTGGGGGCTCCACCTTGCCCCTCCTTCAGCTTTTATGCTTTGGGTGGAGTCTCCTCCTCTAGGGGACAATAGGTGACCTAGGTTAAGTCTAAGCCAATGAGAATAGATTAGTTTATGCCATCTCTCAGGCTTTGTTGATTGGCTTAGACTTGATCACATGATTCAAGTCAGGCCAATTAGAGCAAAGAAAATTGGAATTTGGTGTGTCTTTTCTGAGCAAATGGGAGGAATGCATTCTTTTTTCTGCTGAACTGGGTGTTATAATTGTTAGTTTGATCTATTGGAAGTCACTATAGGACCCCTGAGAGTGGAGCCTTGCCTTCCTAAAAGGTGCAGATTGAGTAAAAGATTTTGGAAATATCATTGTAGACCTTGACTGAGCCATGTCTGAGGTCCCTGGCTTCTAACCTCGACTTGCATGCGAGTTAATCAATCCCCTTTCTTGCTCAAGCCAGTCTGAGGCTTTCTGTCACTTGAAATTATAAGTGTGTAATTTGATAAAATTATCTCAAAGGGTTATAGTGAGGATAAAATTAATAAGTATGAAAAGCATTAATCCAGAAGAGATGCTCAATAAATAGAAGCAATTATTGTGATTTTATCTTTGGTTTCCTTTAAATGTTACATTCTTTCCAAGATCAAGATGGGAGTGGTCTCAAAAGGTGAAGGTTATAAAGGGGTCTAAGCAGAACCAGCTGCTGCTGGTTGGTGTGCGTTTCCAAAAAGTTCAAAGTACAAGCCAAAGTGCCAGTCATGCTGAAGCAGACTTCATAATCAGAAGCGCACACACAATAAAAATAGTAATAATAAACAACAACAACAACAACAAAAAAGAAGTGCATACATAGAAATCACTACACAAACATCCAAAATCCATAAACACTCATGCTCAAAAAGTCCAATGAATATGTAAGTCTCCCTGGAGTAAAAAAGAACAAAACTTGTTATGTCCCATCAGATTAACTCAGTGGCATGTCCAACGTAGATTATGTTAATTCCAACAGTAATTTTAAAAATATTTTAATGTAATATATTACTTGATAAAATTGTGAAACCTTCTGACAGCTTATTAGCTGGTGCCATTAAAACCAAATGTCAACTTTATCAACTGCTGTCAGTGGAATTAGCAATGAAACAGTCTCCAAGGAATGGAGGCTCAATTTGTGTTGGATAATGGTATGAATAACCATTTGGATTGATATAATACGTTTTCTCTGAAGAGTTTAGAGAGTTTATACACATCATATCTCATGATATCCCTGAGTAGAAATAAGGGGCAAGGTTTATTGTCCCTATGAGGTTTGTGGTCATTTTATAGCTTTGAGTTTGTGAAGCCTGTGCTCACATAGGCTTTACTTCCCCCCTAGTTACCTATTGCAGCTAGGATATAATGCCATCAGGTGTGGAAAGATGCCCCTATATTGAAGAGAATAATAGAAACAAGAGAATGGGACATTTTCATCTTTGCTATATGTAAATACATACCTAAAAACTTAACTATTATTAAGAAAAAGAAACATTATTAAGAATAGCTGATCCCAAAGAGTAACTAATTACATTCATAACAACGCACAACCAGAACATGATATTAAATGAAAACCAGAGATATAGACTATTAGAGCTGTAAGAAACCTTAGAGAAAACTGAGTTCAGTGTCCTCATTTAAGCATAGCGCATTTTGGTGACGATTTTATATTTCCTCAATAAATCTATCTTCTGCAAAGTGTAAGTTGACATATTCTCAGGTTCCTGTAATTAGGCCATGGACATCTTTTGGGGGTCCCAGAGTCTAAAGTCAGTGTTTTCAATAAAATTGTGCATATAATCAAAATTATCCTGGGAACTCAATTAGTAAGAGATTAGACCACCTTAGAAATGGGTGCATTAACTCTCAGTGGGTCCCATCTAGCTGGTTTTCCCTCCGGTGTTAACACAGAGTCAGCTTCTTCCACTGGCACTGGGCAAGGTCATTGGCTAGCATTAGGAACCATGATGTTTTAAAAATAAATATCTTCAAACATTAGAATTACACAGATTGTGGAGGAATCCTAATGAGATGAGCAGCATTTGAAAACTGAGCTCATCGAGGAAGTCCATGTCTCCTGACTTGCACTCAAGCTAGACACATGCTAGAATTTGTGTGGAGTGGCAGGCAGGATTGCCAGTGCTCCTTAAATTATAGTCTTTCTCAGTCTCTCTTTCATTTCCCTTCTACCCTTCCTTTCTTCTTAGCTCTGAAAACATGAAATTCTTGTACTTTTAATGCAAGGATGATGTATTTCTAATGAACAAACATGGTTTGCACACTGTAAATCTCAGTACACAAATTGGCAGATGGAAAACAAAGTTTAAAGGAATATGGAATCCTTTCAGAAGATGGCCTGAAGCCATGTCCTTCTTTCAATTCAGGAATCCTGGGTAGAACTTCCAGTTCTGGCTCTAATTATTGAGACACACATTCTTTCCTTCCTGCTTCTACCAGACTTCTACTTTCTCATGTTCTCTCCAAGCAGAGCTTGGTTCCTATAGGAACCAATGAAATTTTGTATATAATCAAAATTACCCTGGGAAGTCCTATGAGGAAAATGAGCAATTCTATATGCCTCTAGGGCCCCTCCTTGACCCAGGTTGTAATATTCTCTTCACAGCTAGTCATCTGAAGCTACTCTATCCATCTTCCAGAATTCAATGTCTTTTCTTCCCCCAAGGTGCCCAAATGCTTTGTATAGTAGTCCTAAGGACTAACTTAGAGACAAGTTAATTGTATCCCCAAGCCAGAATCAGTTCATCTATAGTTTCCCCTATTTTCTAAGAACAAATCCATCACACTTCTTCATTCCTATCCTTGTGAATCATGCTTAACCAAAAAATCCCCTCTTCTCACAAATACTAGATATCAAAAGACTAATTCATAGTAAAAAGGAGTCAGGATTTCCCCAAGAATATTATTTATGCTAAATGCAATTGTTATAAGTAGCTGTGTGGGAATAGAGTATGAAAGTGGGATTGCAGGAGCCTTGCTGCATAGCACAAGTAGAAAATGCAAAGTGAAAATTGGGAAATAGTTCAGGGTATCTTTAATTTTGACCTCTTTTATATAGACATGGCATTAATTCGAAACTTAATTTCATTCTATGGTAGCTTTGAAGTATTGGACTCTTTTGAACTGGAGAATTTCTTCCAAGAAAAAAATACGCACATGTGCATAAACAAATAAATTGCCTATAACACTAGGGCAATTGCAATTTTTGAATTGTATTTTGAATCCATTCATGAATTCCTAAGTGTTAAGAACATTTGATCTAGTCTACCTTAAAAGGTGTGCTGGGATTTGCTTAACAATTCTATGTTGCAATCTATAAAAAGACTTTCCCAAAGTCCAGGATTTGTGACTATCAAGCTCTGAGAAGATAGAAATAATTACATGATAACTCAACCAAATATACAATCTATATACCTTTACATTTGAAAACTCCTTTGAAAAAAGACTGAGTAAAGGCTCATTTGATATACCCTTGGATAAAATTTTGACAGGTGTTTCCCAGGATGACATTATTGGTAGGCAAATTGTGGAATGAATTGAGTGGCCTTACTTCAGTAGAATTAATGATGGCTCTGTGTCACCAGAGAGAAATGTCTGGAGTGGAGAAGGAGAATTGAGGACTAGGTAATAGTTTTACTTGTTACTTGAAAGACATCATAAAAGAAATGCATATGAAATAAAAGATTATATAATTTAAAATGGTCTGAACAAATTAATATGCTGGAAGAGACTAATAAGGTAAATTAGAAAACTGTGCAGTCCAGCATTTTGCATGATGACATAAATTACATGAATGGAAATGCATTGAATGGATCACTAGCTTCCATGTTGGTCAGACCCTTTCTGGGGATACTGCTGGCCATTCTGGCTAACAAACATGGATGAACTGTGGGCAACCATCAAAGTGAGTGGTGTGGATTTAGGGTGGAGTTGGTCTAGAAATCATGTCCTGTGAATATTGGCTTTAGGAAATGGGGGAACTTTTCCAAGAGTAGAGAAGACTAAGTAGAGATAGAAAACTTGCCCCTAAATACTTGCATAGGATTGCTGTTCTCACTGGCTCCAGGAGATGGGCCTCCAGCTGCGTATGGAGTAAGAAGGATGTACTTTACTTCTTTGCAGTAGATAGAAAAGTCTACACAAGTTTCCTTACCAGATGATAATTTGCCTGGGCATCTGGTGAGCACTTGTCACAGTTTTGCAAGTAAAGTCAGGATAACCATTGGCCAGGTTTGCTAGACAAATAATGTCAACACTCAGTGACAAGTGGTTTGAGGCTCTCTAAGTTCCTTAGAACTCAAATACTTTGTATCTGTAATTTATTGCAATTTACAGATTGCTTACTTGATCAAGTAAGAAGGACTTGTATTTAAAGGTTAGCATTGGCAATAAAATGATAAGTAAACAATGATTCACACATTTTAATAATTCTTGTTCTGTGCCCTCGGTATAGACCACGTGGGACTTATTTAGAGCCAGGCATGTATAAATATTTCTAAGACAATAACTACTATTAGCTGAGCTCCTATATAGGCCAGATGTTTTTCATAACACTTCTGAGGTAAGCAAGACACCGTTTCTATTGTGTGGATGAGAACATTGAGTCCCAGAGAACTGGAAAAAAAGGATAAAAGATGTCCTCTTGGTCTACTCAGGCTGAGAGTCAAAGCCTAGGTGTTTAACCACTCTGTCATATTAACACTTCTTAATTGTTCTGGGGCTCAAATTTCTTGGGGCTATAGCATGCAGGGCATGGCATGCACGGTCCCTAGGAGTCTATTTTTGTCCATTTGTAGTGGGTCATTTTCATGGCTTGAATCCTTGAATCCTTTAAACTTTAATGGGACCAAGACAAATACTTGAACTTGACAAACATTTGAAAAGCAAACATCCACGAGAAACATACAAAACCCTTTTAGTGGGCTCTGAGGATTTTTCTAAGTGAATCAGCGGAAGCTGAGAGGGGGTCATCTAGCTGACCATTAGCTTAGCATACACTTTGAAAAGAGTCACAGATGTGATGCTTCACGCAGTAGATTTGCATTTGTTAAAGGTCACTCTCCACCGAGTATTTGCACTTATGTCTAAGACCCAAGAAGGCCACTCTACCTCGTTCCTCCACTTTGTCTGTTTCATGATCAATATTGGAGTCTAGACTAGGACGACTACAGAATCTTACTGCTGCTTAATTTCCCATTAGATTAACTGGACTTCCTGAAACATCCGGGGTGGGCAGCAGATGGAAGTGCAGGCCGAGTGACAAATGCCCCTGTGCCACATTACAATGCACGATTAACAGAGCCGAGTGCTTCCTGTTATTCTTACACACTATTCTACTGGGATCTCCCAGAAAAATGTTTGTCTTATTTACTAAATAAAGGAAATGTTACGAGGGTAAGATACAGAACTCTACATTTGAAGAAAAGTCAGAGATGCCTTTGGCATTTTACACTCTCTAGTAATGATCTGAAAGTGCCTACTCCTTCCAGCCTCCTAAGCTCTAATGGAGTCCCTTGTCTTCCATGTGAAGGTTCTGCCCAGTCTCTGGCTCAAGGGCCGAACTTATCTTTATTCCAGGGGGTAAAAGAGCCCCAAGTGAGTCCTTCTCCAGAAGCAGAACAAAGTCCATCTTGCTGCTAGCCCTACCATTACGTTTTGTCTCCAGGTCTAGTGACTAGGCTCTGCCCTGCCTGAGATCAAGCTCTAATTTATACTAGGTTTTAGGTACTGAACTCCTCTTTTTTCCTGAACCCAAATGCCTGTGTCTTTGAAGACTAGGCCCTGAAATCCCCCTACATGTGGAGATCTCTTCCATTCAACAAAAATTTATTTAGCACCTACCACATGCCAGACAAGAGTCTAGCTAAAGTGCTGGAAACACGGTGATGAAAAAGACAGAGAAGCTTTCTGATCTCTGTGAAAAGTTTGGGAAGCACTGCTCTGTACACTGATGACTCAAATTTAAATCTCTAATCTGATTCTTCCCCCAGGCTCCAGATATGTAGCTCCAATTGCCTACTCCACATTTCCATGTGCATGTCTAATGGGCATCTCAAACTTAACCTGTCCAAACCAGAGCCATTGATCTCTACCTCCTCCTGAAACATGCTTCTCTTTCAGAGGCCCCCATCTCAGCATCTCTGTCTTTTCAGTTGTTCAGACCACAACTCTTGGAATCATCCTTGATCTTTCCCTTTCCTTAATGCCCCACAGTTAACCCATTAGGGAATCCTGCTGGCTTTTGATAGAAAACAGAAAATACATCCTTAATCCAACCACTCTCACCGACTCCACTACTAGCAACATACCATAGAGTCTATCGCCCAAGACCTAGACTGTAGCATTTAACTGCCTAGCTGTCTTTCTACTTTCACTTTTGCCTCTCCACACTCCATTCTTCTAATGATCCTTTTAACATGCAATTCAGATCATGCTATTCTTTTATCAGATCAAAACCTTCAAGCGGCTTCTATCATTGATGGAATTTAAATTAAACATCTCTTTGTGTCCTCCAAGGTTCTGCATCAGTGGTCTTCAAATCCACCTGTTAAAAAAACAAAACAAAACTAAAAAACAACACTCAGGATCTACCCAAGATTTACAGAATGAGATCAGACTCCTGGCTATACGTCCAGGTTCATTTGTTCCCACTTGGCCCTTTGCTATGCCACACTGGTCTTCTTGTTTTCCTCAAAGGTACATCAAGCACAGTCTTCATGTGCATATTTGTCCTGTTTTTTTTATTGTTATTATTTTTTTATTTTTTATTTTTACTGGGAGTTCCCAGGAATCGAACCCAGGTCCCTCCATATGGGAGACGGATGCCCAACCATTTGAGCCACATCTGCCCAGCTTGTCCTGTTCATCAACTGAAAGAATTCCTTCCATATCTTTGCATGGCTTGCTCCCTTAATGTATTGAGTCTCCTCACAGAGATTTTCCTTAACAATCTTATTTATTTAATTTATGTGTTTATTTTTATCTCCTTCTGCTTGACTATAACAAGGGATCAGAAAGCTGCTTTGAGAATATTTCATAGATGGATTTAAACCATTAGACAGTTTATTGCACATACGGCTGATTACATCTACAATCAACAAAAGAGATTGCCTTCAGCAATGAGAGGAGTTTCCTTATCCTGTCAGTTGTTATCATTGTTGTATTGTACAGTTTTTTTGACAATTTTTCAGCAGATCACAAATACAATACCTTGAGAAAGGAGTCTATCAGGATAATGCTAGGTTGTAGCAACAAACAACTCTTAAATTTCAATGGCTTACCCAAAGGTTTATTTCTTGCTTATACAAAATCTGCTGCAGATCCAAGGTGGGTCTCCAGATCAGTGTCCTTCATTCTCCATTATCCAGGATTATTTGATTTTTGCTGCTGCTGTTTCAATAGCACTTCTCCTCCACAACTGGTGATGCAGAGGAAGAAGTGCTTGATGGCCTTGTCCTAAATGCTAATTAGGGTAGTCTGCAAAGACCATACATCATTTCTCTCCAGAACCATTCTGTCATTTCTAATGGAACTTCCTAACTATAAGAGTATGGGAAAGGGTCATTCTCCAATGCCCATAGGAAGAGGGGAGGACCGGATATGGGTGACCAGGAGACATCTCTACTGTAAGTGCTTGAAACCAATTTGTACAGATTTGCCCTTTGGGCTAGTGGGATAGATTGTTTAAGACTTAAGCTATTGCTTGAATCTACCATGATAATTTTCTTGAGATTGGGGAAAGCATCTGTTACAACACCTGGAATGATTATGTGGGGATGTGGGTTTCTATTCAATGGGTATAACGATGATGCCAAAGTTGGAGGAATCCTTAGAGGGAATAAGTAACATTTCACCATAGGGTGGCTGGCTAGAAGGTGTTTTGTAGGGGGGGGGGGCTGGCCTTTGGTTTTCTATATTAAATTAAGGCATGGGGTATTTGGTAAATAGATGTTTGGACTTGACTAGGATCAATGTTGATTCCACTGACTGGCTTGGGGTCCTTAGTTGCTTAATATTCTAAGACTGTTTCCAAATCTGTAAAAAGGGGAAAATCATAACTGTTCTGTCTGCCTTCATGGGCTCATTTTGAGCATCGCATGAGATGAGATCTTTTTGTAAATAGTGGACCCACAGACCATAAGTTATAGTAATTTGAATCAGTACGGAAGTGCTATGTAAACTCTAAAGTACTAGAAAAAATGTTAGATAATGTTATTATTGAAATAATTATTAGGGAAAATAAAGTGAGGCCAGAGTAGAAGGAAAGATCATAGTGATTCACTTTTGAGTATTTACCTGAGTATGTCCCTCTTGATTTGTATTCCTACAAGCAAGAATGTGAAGATCTCAGAGTTTAGGACATATTGACGCTATTCCACATTTGCATATTATGGATTTCACCAGCAGGCATTGAGTGAAAATCTTTATGAAAAAATAGTGCTGTGGCAGCTTTTATTCTCCCCTTCCATGTGTATTTCAGCCATTTATCTTTTAGGTAAGAAAAAAGTAAATATTTCAAGGAAACAGTCTAAAATTGTCATGTTAAAACAACAACAAAAAATGCATTGTGTGGATCTCGTTTGGTCCTAACACACATAAACCAACTGTAGGAAGACATCTAGATAATTAGGGAAATTTGAATGTGGTCTGTGTATGAGATGAAATTAAACAATTGTTGTTAGTTCTATTAGGAGCATCACTGTCATAGCGTTAGGGAAACCATGCAAACAAAACATGACCTTATCATTCAGAAATTCATTCTGAAGCATTTACACTTGAAATGACATGACATCTGGGGTTTGCTCTAACCATTCCAGCAAGCAAACGAATAAACAAAATTGGGGAGGAATGCTGATAGGTGAGAGGCAATATTGGCAAATGTTGGTTATTTTTGAAACTGAGTGACTGCTACAGGGTTGTTTTTTTTTTCTTTGTAGTATTCATTTGACCTTTTTTATGTCAGAACATTTCCATAATCATAGGATTTTAAAAATTGCCATGCACGAGGATGAGGTCATTCCCGGGATGTGGAGGAGCATCCAGAAAGCCTTTTGAACAATGAGTACTTTTGGACACTTATCATAAGCTGCTCCCGCCAAGAAGGGGATTGCTATGCTTCACTCGAGCCCATTCCTTTTGTGAGTGTAACTGAGAGATAAACTCCAGACTGGATCACAGCACAAGTGGTGTATTTAAGAAATACAGTAAATTCTAACTCATAGAAGGGGAAGTGGTAAAAAGTGATGAGAAACAGACAACTGACCTGTAATCACCAAACATAATTTGAAAGTCAAGGTTTCCTCTGGCCAATTCTTTCTCTATTCTACCTTGGCACCTCCACCCATAACCATTTAATGCTCTGACATTCCATATCTTTAAATATAGATATGTTTATATGTATATATATATCAAACCACAATATCCAATTAACTGCTTTGTCGGGATAGTGCAGCAAAATGGTTTACCGAAAGCTGTGGGAAAATCTAAGGGTAATAGAAATGACAGACAGATCTGAAAAGGATATTAGTGATGATTGCTTTATTCATTCATTCATTCATTCATTCAAAAAATTTGAATGCCTACTATACGCCAGGTACTATACTAGGCACTGGGACTCTAATGGTGAAGCCCTCATGGTGCTGAGTTCAAAGGTACAAGATATCTCTACATCTTGTTACAAATGAGGACCTGGACGCCTAAAGAGAAAAAATGATGTGTGTGTGTGTGTGTGTTTGTGTGCATGCTAAACACACACTGGGGAAAAACAGATATTCACTATATACCCTCCATATTTTAAGTCTCATCTCCTACCCCTGGCTTCCCCAGTTCTCTCTCCCATCAATCCTATTCCACCCATGCATACTACCTTGCAACAAAACAAAACTATTTTTCTATTCCCTAAATATGTCACCCAATTTGATGTCTCCATGTCTATTTCCCTGCCTGCCTGGACTTTACACCTTCCTTCTCAATGAGGCCAACTCTTACTCATCCTTGAAAACCTAGCATACATGTAACCATCTTTCAGTCTTGCCCTTAGCTCCGTCTCCTGCCACCCACAGAATGAAATACTCCATCATCTGTATTCTTATAGTACTTGGTGAGGACATTTGTTGTAGCACTTAAGATCTGTGTTGTTATTTTTTGTTTATGTCTGGCTCTCTTGTTGAACTCCAAGCCTCTCAAAGGCAAAGTCTATATCTTAGGTATGTCTGTCACATCTATGCCTATGACAGTGCCTGACTCAAAGTAGCAGATCCACAGCATTTGTAAGATGAATGAATCATATCCAATGAGCCTCTCTGATATAAAGGTTTAGTTTCCTGGGAGCAGTATACAGCAGCTCTTCCAGCCAAAGTCATAGAACTACAAAGTTGGAAGAGATCTTGGAGATCATTTATTTCAATCTCATAATTTAGCTTTGGAGTATATGTTATAATGGACTGGGCTTTCCTGGCTAGCACAAAATGAATTGCCTTATTATGCTTTGATTTCTCTAATGATGCCATGCTAAGAGATTCAATGAGAAAAAATAAAAGAGAGCTAGAACATTTAATAGGGAGGGGCAAGGAGAAGCCAAGGCAAAGTTGAACATTTGCTAAGAGGCGTATCTGCCTAAGGAAAATGGACACGTATTGTTCTATAATGTCCCTGTTTAATCCTGCATGTTCCTTCCCCCAACTCCTGATTCCCTTCCCCTGCTCCAATTTTTAGTTTAGCCCATGACACTTATTAACTTCTAACATGCCATATCATTTACTTATTGATCATGCCTGTTGCTTATCATCTTCTGGCTCTTGATTCAGAGCTCTCTTCTCCATGTATTTTTATTCCTCACAGGTTTATTATATTCATGGCAAGCACTGAGTTTTCTGAGGCTAACATAATGATTCAGAGCAGTGTTTATCAAATTATCTCTGGTGAAGGTTTTGCTTTTCAAATTTCCAAACCGTCTCAGACACTTGTGTGGCCCTACTGCACAAGACTAGCATGCAGCTGACATCAGATACACTTCACCATGTGAATCCCAGAACACCAGAACTGGTCTATACCCTGTTTACTGAGATGAGTCCACTGAACATGCTCTTGGATTGCAGGCTAATGTCAAATTGCTATAAAATTTCCTATGCTTACTCTCAGTTTCTCTACTTATCTTATAATCTGGTAAAAGACAGTACATGGATTGGCACCAATCTGCAGATTACACTTGAAATCAAATAGTGACTCATTTAGAAGATGAGCTCCTTGCTCTACCCTTTCCTATCTATATAACCTTGGACAAGTTTATTTAATCTTCCTGAGTCTCAATTTCCTCCTCGGTAAAATGGGGATAATTACAATAGCCCCCACAGAGGATTGTTGTAAATATCACATGAGATTATGCATATAAATTGCTGAGAATAGTGCCTGGCACAATATCAGTATTCAACAAATGTCAGCTTTTATTGTTGCCACTTGACCTTTTCTCAGTCAGGAAGAGCTCCTTTTATCTCGTGGTTACCCAATTGCACAGCCAAGAGTGTCTTGGGAGTGCAAGAGAAGGCAGCCTGTCAGGTGGGCCTGGGGGAGGGAAGAGGATTGCACAGATATGGGGATTGAGGTAGTTCCTTTCCTTCTTGGCAATAGTGGAGGCCATTCCAAGCCTCCAGTAGGGGAAGAAAAGAGGATGCACTGTCCTGGGTTTTAATAGTTTAAGATGAGCAGGGCTATTTTTCTTGGCCTAGAAATCCCTATTGATCCTCTCCATTTTGCAATGTAATTTTCACTTCTGTGGGGAACTCAGCTTGTCCTGGAAGAGACAATGATATGGGCAAGGTAAGGGACCATAGCATTTTCCAGAGATCTCAGAACTCCATCTTCCATCTTAAATTCACAGGCATTCCCTAACTGGTGTCAGTATCCCTTGGGGAGAAACTTTGTTGAGCTGTTAGTGATGTCCTGAACAGGTGCCAATGCAAATGTGCTCTGGGGGATGGTGATTCTTCATCTTAATGAAAATCTACTTGTTGAATGGATTTGTGTACATAAAGCCTGCCTATTTCTTACAGAATATTTAATAAAAATGTCATTTTGCCATACTAAACATAGAAAAAATAAAAGAGAAGAGTCAAGTAATAACTGAGGAATAAATACATTTTCACTAAGCTGGTTCACTTAATTTAACCAACATTTTAGGGATGACAATTGACTACAATTGTACACATATATTCATATGGGTATTACAAATTCTTCTTACATACACATATTGTTTTCTAGGCACTGTTCTAAGGGTTTTATATATTTTAATCCCCTCAAAATATGTGCCATGATTACCTCTATTTAGAGATGAATAAATGGAGATGCAAATAGGTTAAATGGTTTCACCATGGTCACACAAGTGGTAAGTGGCAGAGCTCAGATTTGAATCTAGACTTTCTAGCTTTAACACTCTTGTTCTTAACCACTATGATATATAGTGCTCTTGAATAGTGCTCTAAGGTGAAAATATATCAAAAGAAGTATAACCATTTAATCATCAGGTAGAAAGACGTTGGCCACCAGGTTAAAAGTGAAAGGTTGGAAAAAGATATTCCATGCAAATAGTAACCAAAAAGAGAGTTGAAATAGCAGTACTAATATCTGACAAAATAGACTTCAAATGCAAAACTGTTATAAGGGATGAAGGTCATTATATATTAATAAAAGGGGCAATTCACCTAGAAGAAATAGCTATACTAAATATTTATGCACCTAACCTGAGTGTCCAAAGATACATGAGGCACACGCTGGCAAAACTGAAGGGAGAAATAGATGTCATTACAATAACAGTTGGAGAATTCAATACACCACTCTCAGTATTGTATAGAACATATAGACAGACGATAAATAAAGAAATAGATAACTCAAATAATATGATAAATTAACTAGACCTAACAGACATCTATAAATCATTGTACCCCAAAGCAGCAGGATATACATTCTTTTCAAGTGCTCATGGATCCTTCTCCAGGATAGACCACATGTTGGGTCACAAGACAAGTCTCAATAAATTCGAAAAGATTGAAATCATACAAAACATTTTCTCTGATCATAATGGAATGAAGCTGGAAGTCAATAATGGATGAAAAAGGGAAAACTCATAAATATATGGCGATTAAATAGCACACTGTTAAATAATCAGTGGGTCAAAGAAGAAATTGCAAGAGAATTCAGCAACTATCTTGAGATGAATGAAAATGAGAACACAGCATATCAAAACCTATGGGATGGGGAAGCGGCTGTGGCTCAATTGGTTGGGCTCCCGTTTACCATATGGGAGGCTCCGGGTTTGATTCCCAGGGCCTCCTGGTAAAGGAGACCCCATGGCCCGCGCTGCGCGGTGAGCTCAGGGCCCACGCGGTGCGGTGAGCTGGCACACCAAAGGAAGACAAGCAGCATGGGGGGGATAAATAAATAATAAATAAATAAACAACAACAAAAACACCACCTATGGGACACTGCAAAGGCAGTACTGAGAAGGAAATTTATAGCCCTCAATTCTTACATTAAAAAAGAAGGCAGAGCTAAAATTGAATATCTAACTGCATACCTAGAGGACCTAGAAAAAGAATAGCAAATTAATTCCAAACCAAGCCAAAGGAAAGAAATAGTAAAGATCAGAGCAGAAATAAATGAAATTGAGAACAATAGCAACAACAAAAAAAAAAACAACAAAGAAAATCACAAAACCAAACGTTGGCTCTTTCTGAAGATCAACAAAATCAACAAACCCTTAGCAAGACTGAAAAAGAAAAAATGAGAGAAGATGCAAATAAATAAAATCAGAAATGAGAGGGGAACATTACCACTGACCTCGTAGAAATAAGAGAGATCTTAAGAGGACACTATGAACAACTGTATGCCAAAATCTAGACAATGTAGATGAGATGGGCAAATTCCTAGAAACACACAAACCACCTAAACTGACTCTAGAAGACATAGAAGACCTCAACAAACCAATCACAAGTGAAGAGATTGAAGCAGTCATCAAAAACCTCCCAAAGATGAAAAGCTCGGGACCAGATGACTTCACAGGTGAATTTTACTCATCATTCAAAGACGATCTAATACCAATCTTACTCAAGCTCCTCCAAAAAATTGAACAGGAAAGAATGCTACTAAACTCATTCTATGAAGCCAACATCACCCCAATACCAAAACCAGATAAAGATACTACAAAAATGAAAATTACAAAAAATAAAATAAAGTAAAATAAACAAAAAAAGAAGGAAAGAAAAAAAGAAAATTACAGACCAATATCTCTAATGAATATAGATGTAAAAATCCTCAACAAAATACTTGCAAACAGAATCCAAAAGCACATTAAAAGAATTATATACTACGATCAAGTGGGTTTTTTGTAAGTGTGGTTCAACACAAGAAAATCAATTAGTGTAATAAACCACGTTGATAAATTGAAGAAGAAAAACCACATGATCCTCTCAATTGATGCAGAAAAGGCATTTGACAAAATACAGCACCCTTTCTTGATAAATACACTCCAAAAGATAGGAATAGAAGGAAGCTCTCTCAATATGGTAAAGTCCATATTTGAAAAACCTACAGCTAGCACTGTACTCAATGGCGAAAGATTGAAAGCTTTCCTGCAGAGATCAGCAACAAGACAAGAATGCCCACTGTCACCATTGTTATTCAATACTGTGCTAGAGGTTCTAGCTAACGCAATTAGCCTAGATAAAGAAAGAAAAGGGACGCAAATAGGAAAGGAAGAAGTAAACCTTTCACTATTCACTGATATGATGATACTATATCTAGAATCTCCTGAAAAATCCACAACAAAGCTGCTAGAATTTATAGACAAGTTGAGCAAAGTGGTGGGATACAAGATTAATATGCAAAAAATAAAGTTTCTATATACTACTGATGCACAATCTAAGGAGGAAATCAGAAAAAATTTCCATTTATAATAGCAACTAAAACAATCAAATATTTAGTAATAAACTTAACCAAGGACATAAAGGAACTGTATTCAGAAAATTACAAAACATTGTTAAAAGAAACCAACGAAGACTTAAATAAATGGAAGGACATTCTGTGTTCATGGATTGGAAGACTAAATATTGTTAAGTTGTCAATTCTACCCAAACTGATTTATAGATTGAACGCAATCCCAATAAAAATACCAACAACTTTTTTTGCAGAAATGGAAAAACCAACTGTCAAATTTATTTGGAAGGGTAAGGGGACCCAAATATTCAAAAAGTTCTTAAAAAAGAAGAACAGAGTTGGAGGACTCTCACTTCTAGACTTTAAAGCATATTACTTAGCTACAGTGGTAAAAACAGCATGGTACTGGCATAAAGACAGACACATTGACCAATGGAACTGAATTGAGAACTCAGAAATAGACCCTCACATCTACAGTCAACTGATTTTTGACAAGGCTGTCAAGCCCTCCCAGTTGGGCCAGAATAGTCTATTCAACAAATGGTGCTGGGAGAACCAGATATCCATATCCAAAAGAAAGAAAGGGGACCCCTGTCTTACCTTATTCAAAAATTAACTCAAAATGGATCAAGGACTAAATATAAAAGTGAACACCATAAAATTCCTAGAAGAAAATGTAGGAAAACATCCTCATGATCTTGTGATAGGTGGTAGTTTTTTAAACCTTACACCCAAAGCAGAAGCAACAAAAGAAAAATAGATAAATGGTACCTCCTCAAAAATAAACACTTTTGTACTTCAAAGGACTTTGCCAAAAGGGTGTAAAGGCAGCCAACTCAATGGGGGAAGATATTTGGCAATCACGTATCCAATAAGGGTTTAATATCCATGATATACAAAGAGATCATAAAACTCAAAAATACAAAGACAATCTACCCAATTAAAAATAATCAACAACTTAGCATGAAAAAGAGAATGTACAATATCTCAATAATTTTTATACTGATTGCATGTTGAAATGACATTTTGGATGTTAAGTTATATAAAATGTATTATTAAAATAAAAAAAAAAAAAAGATTAAAGAACCTGTGGTTCCCCACCCCCACCCCCCACCTTCATTTTGTTAATGCAGTGTATTACACGAATTGATTTTCTTGTGTTGAACTACCCTTGCATACCTGGAATAAAACCCATTTGGTCATGATGTATAAAAAAAAAAAAAAAAAAAAATGGGCAAAAGACTTGAAAAGACAATTGTCCAAAGAAGAAATACAAATGATGAAGAAACACATGAAAAAATGTTCAACATCACTAGTGATTAGGGAAATGCAAATCAAAACTTCAAGGAGATATCATTTCACACCTATTAGACTGGCCGCTATTAAAAATTCAGAAAACTATAAATGTTGGAGAGGATGTGAAGAAATAGGCACACTTATTCACTATTGGTGGGAATGTAGATTGGTACAGCCACTGTGGAGGACTGCTTGGCAGCTCCTAAGGAAATTTAACATAGACTTGCCATGGGACCTTGCAATACCATAACTAGGTATATACCTAGAAGAACTGAGAGCAGTGACATGAATAGACATCTGCACACCTATGTTCATAGCAGCATTCTTCACAATTGCCAAAAGTTGGAAACAACCCAGATGTCCATCAACTGATGAATGGATAAACGAATAGTGGTGTATACACACAATGGAATATTATGCGCTGGTAAGAAGAAAGGAAGTCGGCAAACATATGACAACTTGGATGAACCTGGAGAACATTATGTTGAGTGAAGCAAGCCAGGCAATAAAGGATAAATACTATATGATGCTATCCTATAGAAGCCATTGATTAATCTAAAATTAAAAGCTGACACTCCCACTCAATTCTTCTATGGCTTCCTATTTTCTTATTATAGGACAAACTTTAGTATGGCATATAACACCCTACACAGTGTGTTATACGTGATTTAATACTTGCAAAGTGTTTGGAACCGTGCTTGGCACATAGCAAGTTTTCAATAATGTTAGTTTCTTTAATGAGAATGATGATGGTCTAGTACTTCTGCCTGCTACCTCAGTTTCGTCTCTGCTTTGTCTCACGATTCATTCTCAAGCAACTCCGAATGACTAATACTTTTCTTAAACAGCTTGCTAATGTTTTGTCTCTGTTCTTTTTTTCCTCATGCAGTCCCGATTACCTGATATGCCCTTCCCCCCGGTACCCCCTTACCCTGTCTGAGTCACCTCCTTTATTTCTCTCTCAGGTATAACGTCCACTCTGAAGCTTTCCCCAAACACTCCAGGGCAGGAGGGATGTCTTCCGAATGCTTCCGTCTGTGAATACTGAGTATTGTGATTATAGTCCAGTCTGCCTGCCCCCTAGGCAGTGAGCTTGAGGGTTGACATGCTCTGGTTGATGATTCACTCCTGGCACCAGGGTCGTGCCTACCACAGGTCAGTACCCAGTATATGTCAGCTAAGCAGATGAGTGGATGGCAGAACAAAAAATCCAGGGATGAGAGCACAAACTGAAAAGTTAGTAGGACTTGCAAGAAGCAAGAGCCAAGGATCTGCCTTGGGCTTCCTTTCAATTCTGCAAAGACTTGACTTTGGAATTTGAACCACTCTGCCGCCTCCCAGTTGTGTGACCTTGTTATTTGCTTCAAGGACATGCTTGATAAAACCGGATTTCTTCAAGCTTCATCCTTTAGTTTGGGTTTTTCATTTATTAGGAATCAAATTCCTTTGGAGGGTATATTCTAAATGGCCTTTTATCACAAACACTTGAATAGAAATAATTAAAGGACTTGAGGGCTGTTTTGGACAGATGTAAGGGCAGATACCAGGAGGCCTCTAATCAGCAGGGGAGCCTTGGTGAGGAAGGGGTTCTCCCGGGGAGTAAATTGCCTCCTTCCAAAGCTAAAGCAAAACAGCCTTCCTCATAATTTTGCTGAGGATTGGCCTTGACACTGCCCATGTCTTAAATTGCCCTCAAATTGAGGGGAGATAGGAAATCTGTAGGTGTGATTAAGAACCTTTTAAAGGAGCAAAGTTCAGAGGGAACAAAAACGGTTTGTAAAAAACCATAAGCGGTTATGGTCCTTTGACCTTTTTTATTCAAGATTGTTAATCAGCTCCTTGTCTTAGGATGGAAGGTGTGATATTTGTGCACATGCTAATCTAACTGTGCCAAAAGTTAGGCTCACATGAGATTTATCCTTCTGCAGAGTAAATACAGGCTGTTATTGGTTATCAGCTCAACTACAAAGAGTTCTAAGCCAAGTACTATTGATCCAAGTAAAAGAGATAAAACCTGAAGGACTTAGTGTGTATGTTCTTTTGCTTGGGGCAACTCCGTCCCTGCAAGTTCACATTTCACAGCATCGTAAAGTGAACTGTGCAATGGTCCATGTGACTACAGCTGCCATTAACACTGCCAATAATAACAGCCTCGGAAAGACTGAGGGTGAGAAGTAGGCACAGTATAGACATTGTAGGAAGAGCATGTGCTGTGGAGCAGACACATCTATTCCTGCAAATGTTATTATGCTGTTATTGCCTCTTTTCTTCTCTGAGGTCTGTCCACTTCCATTACCTTGGTATAATTTGAAGCTATGTTATTAGGTGTATACAAATTGAGCCTTGTTATGTCTTTCTGCTGAATTGAGTCTTTTATCATTATAAAATGTCTTTATCTCTAACGACACTTCTTGCCTTAAAGTCAACTCTGTCTGAAACTGATATAGCCACACTGCTTTCCTTTGATGTTTTTGTGTATATTTTTTCCTATCTTTTTACTTCCAACATGGATCTTTTTATTCTGTGTGTTTCATAAGCAGCACAATATTGAGTCATCTTTTTTTCTTTTTAAAATCCGGTCTGACAGCTTTAGTCGTTGAAATGGAATGTGTAGTCCATTTACACTTAGTATAATTACTAATTTAGCTGGGGTTAAGTCTATTTTTCTACTTGTCCTATCTGTTTGCCTCTTTACTACTCCTTTCCTGTCTTCTTGTGCATTAAAGTATTTTTTAAATACCATTTTATTTCAACTATCTTTTGGAGGAATTATCTCTGTCCGTCAGAGATTTGAGTTTATCTCAAAAAGAAAAAGTACCTGAGACTACAAGAGATTTCACTCTGCCTCCTTCACTCAACTTCCCTTCCTCCCCAGCACTCAGCTCAGGTCCCTTGTTTCCTTTACATTCCAAAATGTTCTGCCAGTCCCTGTGGCTGTCAAACCTCCAGAGGTTTCTTCCTCCACATCCCCAACCACTGGAGATCCTCTATTTAAGACCAGCTTAATCCTTAGCCTGTGTCCAAAATGGCAAATGCCCTCGGGAAAGAAAATGATGAGTCTCTGCTCACCTCAGAAGGGCTCTTCCCTCTCCTCAATTCTAGGTCCTCTGGACCTCTCTGCTTCCCCAGCTTGCCAATGTATTTTAAATTATTTTTAAGGAAATTTGACCTTTCTATCTTTTTCTAGTTGTTTTAGCTGGAGCAATGGCCTGCTACTACCTCCCTAGAAATGGAAGTTCTCACTGCCTTTAGGGTAGAAATTACACACATCAGATATGGATGCAAATATCAGCGATTAACAAGGCAAGGCCATCATGACCCCTCCTTTGCTTGATCAGGCAATCAAGCTTGGCCAGATGAGAAGTTTCCTCACCTGATCCAATGCGCAGAGAGCCTCATTTAAAATATTTTAGCAACAAACTCTTTTTTCAAACAGAGTCTCACTTGGAAACACAATTTTTAAATCTATTAAAGCAAGTGGCATGGCATGATTTTAGAATTCTATTATCTGTATCTCTATCAGATATCATACTGTTGGCATTTTAAATCCTTTGTTACTAATGGGAGAAATCAAGGCACAGAGGGTCTAAATGACATGCCTGAAGTCCTACTACTCATATTGAGCTCTGGAGGAAAAGAAGCACACACACACACTTAATTCCATGGATCCCTAATGTTTTCCAGGCAAATATGTTGCCTTCTGTTCTACAAGCAGGGCAGGTGTAAAGGGAGGTAATGAATCTCTTCCCTCACTCCCCCAGCACACTTCTCCCCTACTCCAGAAGCCATATCTCTAATAACACTGTAGCACAGCATTGCCCTGTTCCTTGGGGACTCCTGAATCTAACTTATGCCCCTACCCACTCTGGGGGAGGAAACCAGCCAGCCTTCTGCCTCTCCGGAGGCCACCAATGGAAGGTCTGGATACTAGCACCTAGTTCTTACCAATGGTTCCAGGAAGTGCACAGAAGATACTTTGTCTGGCTTTCCTGGCACTTCAATGGCCTACTAGTCTTACTGTCATCAGCACAGACCGTTCATCTAGTTGGCAAATACTTTGTGGTTTTTCTCCTGTGGAACTTGGAGCCATGGCAATAAAGTCAGTTTTCAAGGAGGGGTGGATTGAATGTGACTCTTTCAGTGAAGCTCAGAATCGCAGCACTTACTTGTCTCTTGATGCTGACAGCTGAATTTTTCTGGAGGGACTCTGGCTTGCACGTGTTTTATTTATGTAGGCCTCACACATTGACATGGTTCTCATAAGTGGACATCAACTACCACACGCTAAATCCTAGAAAGCCCCTTCTGCAGCACTACTTAAAATTGTCAATTTTTAGGCAGGAACGTTAATGTTTATTTAGTCCAATTTCTTGTCTTTGAGGCAATAAGCTATCATGACCCCTCCTTTGATCAGGCAAGTGAGAGCTGCCACAGTGAGAGGTTTCCTCAAAAGATCCAAGTGAGTGGTGGGGACAAAGGAGGTGAGGCTCACTTATTTTAAATAGTGTTAGCAATGTACACTGTATTCTTTTCTCAAACAAAATCTCACAGGGAAACCCAAGTTTTAAACCTATTAAAGCAATGGGCTTGACATTATTTTAGAATTCTATTTTATTACATTTATTTTACTCACAGTAAGTGAAAAAATTGAGCATCTTTTGATGAAATAAATATGTGGAGCTGGAGATCCAAGATGATGATTATCTTATGTTAGCGTTAGCATGCAATTTGCTTCTGTTTTTTGTTTCTTTGCAGTATCAAGCAAGCCTCTACTTGCATGGGAACATACATGCAAAGTTGCGATTACGTAAAGGCTTGCCTTGGGATCTCTGCACGTTCTCTGGTCAAACTGAGAAGCTTAAAAGAGCATCAGGTATTTTCTATTATAAGTGGAATCTCTTATTAATATCTAGCTACCACCTATATTCTTTATTATAAATCCAACAGTCAGAAGGATCCCAAACCTGCAAGTGCTAAAATAAAAATGTGACACTCTAATGTTCCGTGTAATGTGTACGCTTTTTATTGGACCACCTACATACAGCATGCTGAAATGAAAGTATGCACTTAGTACATACAGCTCTGCCTGGCATTTAATTGAGTGCAGAATATGTGTGCATTTGTGGTATGCCTATTTGTGCAATTTTATGCAAACAGATGTGCATGGGCCTAAATTACAAGATGAACAAATGCCAAATAAATAATGATATGTTTCCATGAAGTTTAACCATTTGCACAGAAATGGAGAAAAGCTTTCTTCAAGATCTGCCCCAAAGCTTAGCTAATTTGGTAGTCCAAGAAAACATATTAGAGGGTCTCTATATTTTTAAAAATTAAGTAACATGTTTGGGTGTGTTTGTTTTAAAATTTTTAATAGTACATATACGATGGCTATTCGAGTCAAATATTGCGAAACTCCTGAAACACATCCAGAGAATTCTTTCCTGTGGTTTCTATGTCCCTACATGTTCTGACTCTTGTCTGCTTCCCCATCCCCTCTTCTATCATGCTCTGCTCTCCGTGTCTTCAAATATGTCCTCCCTGAACACCTTTGTATTTGCTGTTTTCTCTATTTGAAACCCTTTCCTCTTACGTTTTCCATGGTTGCTTCTTTCTTAAGCTTCAGTTTTCCACCAAATATCAAACCTTCCCATTAAAGAGTTACTCCTCCCAGAGTAGCCCTCTTCCCTTCAATCACTGTCTGTCACATCATCCTATTATTTTCTAAGACTCATCACGTGCCTTTAACTTGTGCTTATTTATTGACTGCCGTCCCTCCCTACAGAGAGGACGGTAAGAGGACAAGAGCCATGACTGGGTTGACTGAATAGCTCAGTTTACCCAGACTGCTCCCGTACATGTCTGTAGTCCTGAATCATTGTTAATTTTGCCTCTTTCATTCTTACAGTGTCGTGTTTTGGACAGAAAAGTATATGAACACTCTAGCCGTGCCCAAATCCTAGCATAGTGTGTGGCACATGTGGTACATGCTCAGTAATTTTTTGCCAAATTTTTAAAAATGCATGAGTGACCTTAGGGTACTTTGAAAAGCAATTTGTCCATTGCTTGCTTTCACAGGATGTGTTGTGGATTGGAAATCACGAGTCCTGGGTTCTAGTCCTAGCTTCAATTAAGTGGTAGGTATAATACGCCTAAATGATCAGTCAGGTAGGTGTAAGCTTTAGCAGGCAACAACCCAAGTAATTTTCATTAGCACGTGTCTATCACATCAAGCAGATAATAGAATGCTTTCAAACACATGGCCCTATCTCTGGAGACCTGCATAGAAGCATGATATAAATGTTAGACCCTTGAAGTGTTGCACAAAATCCTAGTGGTGGATCTTATCTATCCAGGTAGGAGTCCTGAGAGAAACAATCAGGGTGAGAGAATTCCCCTTCCTCAAGTGTGATAAAATTAGACAGGATTTTCATAGCAAACTAGGAGCCTTAAATGGTGAGGGTGCATGAATGAGCATATGTGTGGGTGGTGGGACTAAAGGCAGAGGGAAAGGAAGCTGAGGTTTTTCTTAGCACCTACTTTGTGCCCTGTTGCTTTGGGTATGTGAACCGCTTTAACATGCATACCAAGCCAGTGTGAAAGGTGCTATTATCCTTATCTTACAGATGAGGAAACTAAGGCCCAGAAGTGTGAAGTAACTTGCCCAAGTTGTGGTAGGACATGGGCATGCCTGCTGCAGTCCCCAGGATGCAGAGAGATAATTAGAAAATGGAAGTATAGGAATTATGGCACCGCAAAGGTTAGCCTTATCTGTTCGTGGTTCACCTTGAGGAACAATCTGGTCCTTCTCCAAGCTAATGGCATAAATAATAGCAAGCTCTGCCTTTCTTGCTTCCTGACATGGTGGCTTTCTCACCTCCACCCCTTAGACCACTCAACTTCAGGCCTACTTCCATGGAGAATGAGAAGCAACAGGAATTGTATAAACTCATTTGTATCCTTGTCTTGTGTACCCTTCACGAGGCTTGTTTGCTTTTTAGCAGTGAAAGAAACTTTGAACTGAGTCCCAGTCAACATTCGCAGCAATCTTGGAACTCCAACAATCCCTCTGTGGTCTTGCTTAGGCAAAAAGTCACACGGGACCTAAGTGGTAGAACCAGAATTCTAACCTATTTGCAACTGACGCTACTGCCCATGTTCTTGTTTCTCTACTACTGAACCATCAGAGTGATGTGTGCAAAGTAGGCTTTACTATCATAAATGGATGGCTATGGGGACACCTATTCCTTTAAAATTCATTCAAAACAATAGGACTATAGACCATGGTGGTAGTTAGAGTATTTGGAGATCTGGTTTCAAAGAAGAATTGAGTCTGGGTTAAATACAAATGATAATTCTTCTTTAAATATTGTCTCTCTTGCTGACGAAGGGAATGGAGTTGATGACTAACCTGTAGTTTTTATCATTGAAGTCTAATATTTTTTCATAGTGACCTCAGAGTAGCCGTGGCATCTATGATCTTATTCAAATGGGCTCTGTTCCCAGAAACACAGGGACTGAATCTTTCCCTAAATGAGTAATTTGATGACTTTTTGAGCCTCTCACTGCCTCCTAAAACAATTTAAACTTTTTATTGTTATTAATAACAATACCTTTTATGTGGATCCATGTTTCATTTGTTCTCTGCCTCACAAGTAGCTCACTTTTTCCCACGGCATTTTCAAGAAGGGAGAAGTTGGTTTTCAAAGTGTATGTGGAATTACTAATGGAGGAGTGCTGGAAACAGCATGCATTCAGGGATAAGATCCCAAACTGATGATCAGCCTTGAAGTTCCAGCCTTGTGTCCTTGGGCTTATTACTTGATCTTTCAGGACATCCATGGTTTCATCTGTAAAATGTATACAATTTACATGTGAAAAAATGCATGAGCAGGCTGCCTGGCTTGTTATGAGTGCTCAGTAAACCTTAGCTCCATTCTCTTACTTCTACCTGGGCTTTTGTCACTATGTAAAAAATGCATTAAATTATATTAAGTAGCATTTTTATTGTACAATAACGCATCTTCATTTTAAAAATTCTTCAAATTGTGCAGACATGCTTATGGTGGCAAGGAAATTCCTCCTCACCTACTCCTAGGAAATGACACTTCCTAGAGAAGTAACCACAGATGACAGTTTTATAAGGAGCCCTCCAGAAAACTTCAAAGATAGCATAAAAATGCATCCAATCTTCTTTTAGGCAAATGCAATCATTTAATACAGCTGTTCTCTATTTTTTTTCACTTAATTTATCTATCTGTGTCATCTTCTCTATTAGGAAATATTTACTTCATTCTTTTTAACACGTGCATAATATATTCCATCAAATAATCAATTGTCGACTGGATATAACATATAATTTATTTTCACATAGATATAATATTTAATATTTATTTTCAAGGCAAGCCTACTGATTTTGGAAACAGACAAATCTTGGTGCAAATTCTGAATCTGCTAGTAGCACAGTGGACTTGGGTTTCTGAGCCTCAGTTTTCTCATCTGTATGATTAAGACAAGACTAGTTGCCTCAAAAAGTCATAGGGTTATATTAGACAAGATCAGAAAGTACTTAGTATACCACCCACTTATAGAAAGTTTCCAATAAATGCGAATGCTAATACTAACTGTGTCATTGCTTCTATGTTAAGGCAAGTCCTACTGTTGGTGCCTCTAAGTAATGGCAGCAATGCCTTTAGCAGGATGTTGTGACTGTCACAGTTGGCTCTGGTGGGCAGTAGGGACAGGCTGAGTAGAGTGTATCCCAGTTCTTGGCCCCTCTGAAGAAATCTACTAAGAAAAATTTTGAGACTCATATCTCACTGGATTTTTCATTGGATATAGTTAGTGTACTCCCCTGCCAGCTTGTGAGTTCCCTGAGGGTAAGAAAAGGAATGGTCCTTTTAGTGGCCCTGGCACCTGTCAAAGAGTGTGAACTATTGTAGTAGAGCCCTGTTCTTGATGATGGTGGTGGTGGAGGAAGGAAAAATAATACTAGTAAGAGAAGGTAATATTTACTGCATACTAACTGTATGTTTAGAACTTTCCCTGAACTATCTGATTCATTATCAGTGATGCTCTGAGGCAGGTAGTGCGATTTTCGGAACATTACCTAACTTCTGTGTTGTCTCTGTTTCCATAGCTGTAAATTGGGGATAACTGTAGCCCCTAGAGGACGGGTGTAAGGTTTTGATTAAATGATGCCTACAAAGTGCTTAGAGCAGGGCTTAGGCCACTGTAAACATTCAATGAGCAAGGTTTAGGGGCTCCACAAGATTTAGGGACTTGGCAAGGTTTAGGGGCTTCCACGAGGGTACCACGGTGTGGACATGAGGAGCCTGACTCAGAGGCTTGTTCTTCACCCCTGAACCTTACTGCATCCCCAGGACTTTAGCAAATGTGAGTTGAATGGATCACTGATGAGCCATGTCTTTTCTGGCTGATGAACACTGCAATTTCAGAAAGAAGTATGGCACCCACTGTGGGAAAGTGTAGTATCCTCCTGAATGTTGTGTTTTGGCATGCTCTCTGCTATGACAAGAAGTGCAGTGCCTGGGTCCTGACCTAGATAAGAGGAAGGTGGATCATACACAGATCACTTGTATACAGAGGATTGAGAGGGTACTAATTGGAAGCCCTGATTCCCAAGCCTAGGCCGTGGAACCTCGCACCTGTCAGTTATCCTGCCTGGCACATTATCTACACTGGCACATTCGAGAGACAACTGGTTGAAATGCAGATGCCAACATTCATCGAAATGAACAGCCCCAGACTCCTGCAGTAAAAGGAGGCTGCAATAATGACCATCCACTTCAACTGCTATATTCAATGCTCAGTTTTTTTCTTTGAAAAGTGAAAGATCAGTTTATAATCTCTAAATTCCCTACCAGGTTTACCCAGGTTTGTTTCATGAGTCCCTGTATCTTATCTCATATTCAGTGAGAGATTAAAAACCTATAAAGCCCATCTTTTCCCAGTTCCCATTTGCCAGTTAGCTTCAGCAATCAATGAGCTGTTTTGGGGTTCAGTTTAACCTGATCACAGACACACTGGAGGTTAACTGGAATTCCCTTTCCCCGTGGGCATGGGATTGGAAAAGGAAAGGACCTGGAAACCATTTCCCAAGTCTATGATCCCTTGATTCAGGACCTGAAGAAGAGGGCAAGTCTCCCTGTGATGAGTGGTCTCTGGGCAGCCTGTCCCAGTGACATCAACCTCATTCTTTTGCACCATGATGCAGCCATCTTTAAATGGTTTGCACCTGCTGTTACTAAATGCGTGGCTAAGGCTTGGACGCTTTGATATCAAAACAAGAATGGTTGCTGGGAGACAGAACAAAGATGTAGCATTCATGGACAGTCATGTCAGTATTGCAGAATGTTCAGCAGCAGATCAATTCAAACAGTCACACAGGCACATTACAAGACAACTGGTTGAAATACAGATATCAACATGCATCTAAATAGAAAGCTCCAGACTCCTACAGTCAGAGGAGAATGCAATAATGATCATCTATTTCAACTGCTGTATTCAATGCTTAGTCACCTTGAACACCTTTTAGCCAGGGATGCATTACCCTCTGTTGGAAATATCCCTCAGAGATGGGAACCTCACATCCTCATGAGATTCCTCTAGAGTCTTTGGAATTCTGTCTGATATAAGTTGTATCCTTATAATGACCTGAAATCATTGTGACCTCCACACAGCAATTTTAGTTGTATCCCCATTGATGCAGAGTCCAAATCCAATCATTATTCCACATGGAAGCGCTCAGTTCTTCCCTGCAGCCCTCTTTGCCCTAAGGTATTTTCTCCTCATCTAAAGACATTCTTCCATCATTTTTCATGTGACACGATTTCAAAACCTGTCCTAGAGAGAACAGAGACCAGAGTTGAATAGAAAGACTAAATCCTATATACTTGTCCATTAATTAAGCCAGTCATTAAAGATAAATATCTTTATTAAGAAGGCATGATGTAGGACATACAGATGAATCAGCTCTGCCTTTCTGGTTTGTCATCTTTTACTCACTGTGCCACGTTGGGTGCGCTGTTTAACCTTTGTCAATGTCCATTTTCTCATCTCTAAAATGTGCATCAAATGAGCAACCTTACAAGGTTGTTGTGAGGATCAAATATGATACTGTATGGTATAAACCATAAGAACGTTGGGCTTCTTGATTAGAGAAGAAAGGAAGAACACAAGTAACTGTCACATTAGGTAGAAAGTGATCAATATCATAAGAGAATTACTAGAAGTAAACTAAGATTGATGGACTGACTTGATAGGTGCCCATTAAATGCCAGAGAATGGAAGCCTCCTTAAACAAGTCCAAATTAGGAATCTGTTACATGAACTGCCAAGTGGACAGAAATTCATAAGGGCTCATTTTCTAAGGAAGAAAGGCAGAACCTTTCTCTATACAAGAGTCCAAGTGGAGAAATGACTTTGTTCAAAATTCTTTCCCCAAGGCAAATGGAAACAAAATACTTCAGGGGATGGCCTAACAATATGCATATATGAGTACCTGGCTCTGTCTCCAGGCACCTGTGCATGCACCTTTTTAAAAATTTTTTATAGCATTCATGCTACAAACTCCCCCCGCCCAGCATGTACAATATAATAGCCAGTGGCCTGGTAAGCAATCAGACTATTTGGGGAAATTGGTACTCTCTCCTTTGGAATGCCTCTGACTCCGGAGACGGATTCTAAATTCTCCATGAATCTATACAGGAAGAAGACCAATGATATTTCAGCAAGTGTGGTTCTACCTAAATTCAAGTATATCAAAGTTAAAAGCATTTTATAGTTGTTGACGTTTTGCATTTATTGACAGAATCATAGATGTATATATGGCAGCATTTCACTATCTTCTTTGGGAGACAGATTCTATGACAAAGTCCTTATTGTTCAATAACACCAGATAAGTCACATCCTCTCACCCAGGGGATGGCAAACTATGGTGTTTTTGTAAACTGAGTTTTATTGGAACATAGTCGCACTGATTTGTTTATGTGTGGTCTGTGGCTGCTTTTGTGTGGCCAAGTTAAATAGTTGAGTCAGGGACCCAAAGACCCACAAGCCGAAAATATTTACTCTCGAGCACTTTAAGAAAAAGGTTCCCCACCTCTGCACTCATGTTGCTTTTGAGAGAGCTAAAGCACATTTGTATATTAAAGACTCTGGAAAGTTTAGTATTCTCCTTTTGAGTATAGGCTGGACATACTGATTTGCTTCTTTTGGAGCAATGAGTTGCCACTTTTGAGATTAGGTTATAAAAGGGCCATGGCTTCTGTCTGGGGCACTCTGGTTCTCTCTCCTGCTGGAAACTCTTGCTGCCATATTATAACGACTCTCAGTTGGCCTCTAGTGAGCCCGCTGTGGGGAGGATCTGAGGCCTACAAACAACTGCTTGAGTGAGCTTAGAAGTGATCTTCTGAGGACTCCTGAAGGCACTTGAAGGAGCATGTAAGCAAATTCTCCCATCCTGTTCAAGCCTGATGAGACTGCGGCCACGACTGACAGCTCGACAGCTACCTCGTGAAAGACCGTGAGCCAGAGGTGCCCTGCTAAGTGGCAGTCAAATTCCTAAACTCCAGAAAGAGTGAGGCAATAAATGTTTGTGGTCTGAAGTTGCAAAGTGTTGGAGTAGTTTGTTAAATGACAATAGATAATTAATACAACTTCCTAAACTATTTAACCATTGGAAACTTGCCCCACACACACCCCTCCCTCCCATGGATGACCATTGACTTCTCTCAAGTTGTCAGCTGTTTAGGGAAGGTAGTTTGGGAAATTATGGTTTAAGGTACTAAAGAATTGAATCTTCCAAATCTTCCAAACTAAGAAAAAAAAAAAAGAAATTTTGTCTCCCAAAGAGTTTGGGATACTTGCAGTGGTATTAGTAGGTACTCTTTAAACAATAATTTATACAGTTCAAGGCTCTCACACTATTAAAAAATACAATTACATAAAATCGCCAGAAATAACAGCTTCTTCAGAATAGTTCCATCTCCTGCCCTCTGAACTCTGTTTTCTCCAGGCTAGAGAAAAACTAGAGAGGCTGCGATAGAGACATATGTTACTAAGCATTAGCATCTTCCCTGCATCTTCACCCAGAGACAAAAAGCCATGCATCATTATTGTTTATTAGCTCTCAGAAATGTCTTGGATGCTCTGGACCCTGCTTTGTGTTCTGATTTAACCCAGAGCTGACGCACAGTTTCATGACGTTGGTTTCACCAACTCATTAATCACATGGGTTGGTGATATATTTTTCCTCTCATAAATGATCGTAAAGCCTTTTTAATTGAGCTGGTCAACAGTAGAGGGGACAATAGCTCAGAATAAATGATTCTGGATAGTTTAAATATTCAGTTCTATCTGTCATCACTAGTAGCAGGTGATCTAAATGTTGATCAACTCAATGATACATTAAACAACGTGTACTTAGTATCTATTCTGTGCCCTGGCCTGGGGATGCCTAAGGGCCAGCATTTGTATCAGAGAAGAGTGTTAGCTCATTCCTGAGTAGACCTGCCTTGTGGCAATACAAAGGAACATGCACTCAAGAATTAGACAGAAGTGACTTTGAATTATAATTTCACTATGTGCTAACTGTGTGAACTCAAGACTCGGTTTCTTCATCAGCATAAGGTTTAAAAGGATGGCTTTGAGGATTTTGAAATTTATAAAATGTATTGTGTACTGCTTGACTCCTAACAGGTGCTTCAAATATGATAATCCCTTACCTTGCTTTACCTCCCTACATCCTGGGCTTCCTCGTGACAGAAAATCACTTATAAAGACGTATAAAGTCCTTTCCTTACACTGTGTTTTGAATGCCAGAGTTTCTTCTATTATTAATTTCTTACATTAATGTGGTACATTAATTACAATTAATGAACCAATACTGATGTACTATTAACTAAAATCTATGGTTACATTAGAGCTCACTCTGTTGTAAAGTTCTATGGGTTTGAATAAATGCATAGTATCACGTATACACAGTTGCAGTGTCGTACAGAATAGTTTCACTGCTCAAAAAATGCCCCATGCTCCACCTGTTCATCCTACCTCGTCTTTCTCCCAAAGACCTGGTAAACATTTATCATTTCACTATCTGTATAGTTTTGCCTTTTCCAGAATGTCACATAGTCGGAATCGTACAGTATGTAGCTTTTTAGCTTTTTCAGACATTTTCTTTCATTTAGCATTATTCATTTAAAGTTCCTCTATGTCTTTTTGTAGCTTTGTAGTTCTTTCATCTTTTAAAAATTATTCAATGTGGTTATAGCTCATTTCTTTTTTTTTTTTTTTTTTAAGATTTTATTTATTTATTCATTTATCCCCCCCCTTGCTGCTTGTGCTCGCTGGGTCAGCCAACCACGCCGTGTGGGCAGGCCTGCCCCCACCAGGAGGCCCTGGGAACTGAACCCGGGGCCTCCCATATGGTAAACGGGAGCCCTACTGATTGAGCCACAGCCGCTTCCCAGCTCATTTCTTTTTATCACCATTGTATGGATGCACCACAGTTTGTTTATCCATTCATCTGTTGAAGGACACTTGGTTGCTTCCAATTTTTAGCTATTATTAATAAGGCTTCGATAAACATTCATGTTCTGGATTTTGCATGGATGTATATTTTCAGCTCATTTGGGTAAGAACACCGAGAAGCAAAATTGCTGGGTCATATAGTAAGCCTATATTTAGCTTTGTAAGAAACGGCCAGACTGTAGTGGCTGTACCATTTTGCATTTCCACAGGCAATGAATGAGAATTCCTATTGGTCCACATCCTTGTCAGCACTTGCTATTAACAGTGTTTTGAATTATAGCCATTCTGATAGGTATATGATAGTATCTCACAGTTGATTCCAAACGGTGTTTTTATGTGTTATTGTTAAAGCTCACAATGGGCATTCAAAATAGGTTTGCTGATTGAAGGAGCACAAGAATTTCATCTCTAAAATTGTTGGTAAATTTCTAGGATTTTATACCTGGGTGCAATGTTAACAGTCAAGTATGGGTTAAATTCATTCCTGCCAAAGTCCAAATTATGTTTTCTTTTTAACTCACATGGCATTTGAGGCTTTTAAACTTCAGGCAAACTTCCAAAATAGGCATTTCCTAATCCCTGAAGACAATGTTACGTGCATAAAATGTTGAAAGTCATGAAATGCCATTGCACTTGCTCATATTCGATCAATGGCAGCGAGATTAAGTCTCCGTGATTCTCCTGCAGCATTTATTCCATCACAGGGCTGGAACCACTGGTGTCTTTCAGAACCACCAGAGCCTTTTGGAATAGAAACTTTCTCCATTCTGCCTTAAGCCTGGCCCTGCTCCTACCCTGCCTCTTCTTCTGGCCTCTGCGAAGCAGATGCACAGTACTCTCTTCAGCTGCTTGGTAGGTACCTACAACGGATGGCTGGGTGAAGGGCCAGGAAGAATCCAGTTGTTTCAGACAGAGAGATGTGAGGAGAGGGAGAGGGAGACAGTTAAGATGATGATAGAGAAGGAGGTCTGCCTTGAGAAGGGAAAATGGGGTGAATTTAAATGAAAAATTGCTATTCTGGGAAGATGCTGGCGGGTTTCCCAGCTTTCCTTTCGTATGAATGGCACGCGGTTCAATTAGGCTTCTAGCCCATGATGTGCTCCAGCTGTGACTTGTGCCTGCCATGTCAGTGATTTACTCTCTGCCACTTTTAATCCACACATTTTCAGGGCTGGTGACAAAACATACTGGCACCTAATTTGCAGTGACTGGTGTTGTTCTGACATAAAAATGTCATAAAATAGAAAGTACCCGTGAGGAACACTCCTTGTAAGTGTGGGGCGTGGAAGAGACAGGGTTCCCAGGAGAAAACATCTTAGGAAGACCTCTGCCCAGATACTGAGACTTGGGCATTCTCTTCTCTTTGCCTTACACATATTTATCTCAAATACTCTATAATAGGTAAATAATGTTCTCACCATTTACATATAAGAAAACCAAGACACTCAGGTTAAGTGACTTGTGTGCCATCACTCAGGTAGTAAGAATTGAAATGGGAAGAAAACAAAGTTTTCCCATATTCATTTCATGCTACTCAGCTGTTCTCATGAGCTCTGTAGTGTCAGGAGTGCCTATTGATTTTCTTTCTTCTGGTTTTCTCTCCCTGCCCCCCTTTTCTTTTTCTGTCATTTTCTCTCCCCTCTCTCCTTCCCTCCCTCCCTTCCTTTCTTTATTCCTTTCTAGAATTTAGAATTGTCTGAGTTCCACCAGACAATTAGCCAATGACAAGAAAGCTGTTCTTTCTTGGTGGTGTCAGGGTTTGGGTTTGTTGGTGGAGCATGGAAAACAGAGGTGGCCCACTCACCACCAGAGCCAGAGCCAAGCACTCCATCACAATGAGTCACTCAAATAATTTATACATTTGAGTCAATTTAGAAAAAAAGTTCATCTACTCAAGTCAACTTCAGCCAACTTTGTAAAGGGCCATATAGTAAATATTTTAGTCTTTGTGGGCATAGGGTCTATGTCACAACTATGCATCTCTGCAGTTGTAACAAAAAAGCAGTCATAGACAATAAATAAATGAACGATCATGGCTCTGTTCCAATAAAATCTTACTTACAAATATAAAGCATCTGGCCAGGTTTGGTCTTTCCTTGGTTTCTGTGTTATGTGGTGAAAAGAATGGTCGCTGGTGACCACAAGAGCTGGAGTCAAGAGTGCCCCTGTGAGGGTAATATGGAGAGAACCAAGTGATGGACCAAGTGGTCAGGACCAGAGCTTGGGTTGGACCTAAACACTTGAAGAGACCTTAGGAAGAAGGCGAAATAAATGAGAGGCTGTCCACGGAGGGAGATTGAGTTTTATTTAAGGGAAGAAGTCAAGACACTTTAACAGTCTACTCTGATGCTAAAGCCAAGCTTACTTTGAAAAGTAGCCCTGTGCTTCTTTGCCCTCTGTTGTAAGCAGCCAGGATCCATTCATTCATCCAAACACTCTCTCCTCATTTACCCATGCATTCATTTATTCATACACTCTAGTCATATTAAGTATTTACTATGTGTCAAAAATCTGCATTATAGGTTACTGCCCTCAAAGGGCTTAGAGTCTAATGTATGGGGTTGGCAACTAACAAATGCAGTAAAGTTTTGTGAGTTCTATGATAGAAATTTACACAGAGTTGTAGCGGTTTGATATTGTTTTGAACTCCAAAAATGATATGGCTTATGTTTGCAAACTGGTCTGTTCCTCTGGACATGATTAAATAATTATTAAGGCTTTGATTGGGCCACATCAGCAGGACGTTGAGTCCCCGTCCCCTTGGTGGGTGGGGACTCATAGAGAAAAGACATGGGAGAGAATAGAGTTTGGAGTGTTTGATCCTAGAGCCTGGGAAAAGAGACAAGCTGTTCACCTGATAGTCTACAGCTGACCTTGTGGAGAGCAGAGCAGCTGAGGCCAGAGAGAAACGAGCCCCGGGAGAGAGAAGAGAATTATCCCAGCCTACAGCTGATATTGGAAGAAGCTGGGACCATGGAGCCAAGAGAGGAAGAGGGAACCTGAACCCTTGCAGACATCGGCAGCCGTCTTGCTCCAACATGTGGCAATAGACTTTGGTGAGGGAAGTAACTTATGCTTTATGGCCTGGTAACTGTAAGCTTCTACCCAAATAAATACTCCTCATAAAAGCCAACAGATTTCTGATATTTTGATCCCTTTGGCCGACTAATACAAGGGTGCACAAAAGAGACACTAGGAAGGGAGGGTTACATCTCTGGGATAGATCAAAACACAGGGCTGATCCACACTCAAAAACTGGGGAGAATGGTGACACTCAGATTAAGCTTAAATTGCTCTCTATTATGGTTTATTCATGAATCAGTATATAAATAAGGTAAATGCTTCTCAGGTTTCCAAGGAGGTGTTGGAAAGCTCAAGGATCAGTGCAGTCTGCAAAAAATGAGGGTCCCACCTGACTGGAGAAGCAAAGAAATTGGGGACTTGCTGCCTTTTATAACATCAGACAGAAGAAGGGACCACATGGTTCAGACTTCCGTGTGGTCTGTTCCTATGGCACCACACGGCCATCAGTAAACCTGGCCACAATCTCCCACACCGTGTCATGCAGAATAAGTAAGAGCATTCATTTTGGTGCTTTTGCTGGGCAGAGCTCAAAAAGTGTTAATGCTTCTTTATCATCAATGGTAATATTAATTATCCACAACAGCCAATGTTTATACAGGGCTTTAGAGTTTTGAAAATATTTTTACATCCTAATTTCTTTCTTCTTTTGGATCCTCATAGCAATCTTATGAGACCAAATAAAGAAATCAAGGCTCAGAGACATTAAATGGCTTAGGTAATGTCATATAGCTCATTGGTAGCTAAAGCTGAATCGCCAACCTGGTTCCCAGTCCTGACTCCTGGTTTCAGAATTCTTGAGAATCCATCATGTTGTTTCATCTCTAACATCTACCTCTGCCACAGCTATTAAATCAGTATGAGGAAGTATTATTTTTTAAGATAACACAAAAGGGTGGGGAGAGAGAGTACTATGAACTGAAAGTTGGGAGGGAAATCAATTGCTGAGGATTTGTTCTATCAGCTTCAGCCCTCAAAATGGGCAGGGCACTTTAGTGGTCATAAATATAAGCTAATCCCCTCTTAGACCCTGGGAGGCTGCAAAAGGAAAACCTAAACTGGTAGGGAGATTTGGAAACCTTTAAGGAGAAAGAATGGATCCAGTGGGTTCACTATTTGGGCTGGAGATGAGCATTCAAAGCAGGAAGAAAGAATGTTAACTAAGGGTTTCTAAGGATACACAGTCAATATTGTATCCTGCATAAAGATCAGGGGAACAGAGAGTGGACATAAACAAAAAGGACCTTCAGACTTCCTTACAGTCAAAAATTTTTTTTCTCACTGATTACCAACTTGAGTCCTCCCACTCTTGAGGGTATTATTATATTTAGGAAAGAGTATTACCATCTGCATAGAACAGATAGGGAAACAGGTTCAGTGAGATGAAAACCATGTTCATGGTCACACAGTAGGTGACAAAGCTGAGATTTGCCTCATTTCTGTTTCCATGGTAGACCCAGCCACTTCATGGCTTTTTCTTCCTTCACTAAACAGCTTATTTGTATTAGTTTCTTCGGGATAGGAAGTGTGTCTCTATCCTCTTTGGCATCGTCCATTTTCATGACTTTAGGATAGGGCAGCTTTCACCAGATTGCCAATGTCTGCCAAGTTCTGACTCAGTTAGTGGCCCAGATGTTCCATGATGCCCAACACAAACACAGAGGAGATGCTCAGTACATGTTTGCCCTGCATGTGTGAGAATGAAGGGCTGATTCAAGGATTGATGGGTAGGAGTCATGCATGTGCCATTGACCCGAGACAATAGAACCTAAAGTAGGCTACAATCATGGCTTTTATTCCTTTGGGGAACATTCTTTAAACCCTCAAATGCCAAGGAAGAAGAGATCTGGGTCACCCAGTCCAACCTCTTGATATTGCAGATGAGGAAACAACGTTCACAAAGGTTAAGTGAATTGCCCAAAGTCACACAATTTTTCTCAGCTCTGTAGTCATTGACCATCATTTTTTAAATGTATGCAAAGGTGCAAAGGATCAGAAAGTTGAATAGTTGGAAGGACTAAACCATGCATAGTGCCTGAAACATGCATCAAGCTTAATCATGCGGGGAAATGCTTGATTGAATGAGTAAAGATCCATTCCTAATGCTGGCAAATGAGTCTAAGAGCATGGCTTACCAAGAGGGAATTATCTTATCATTATGGACAGGAAAGGCAAGACGTGCCTGGGTACCTATACTAGAAAGGGTCAAAATAAGTGGATGCTCAGCATCAGACTTCAGAACCTCTGCATTTCTCCCTCTAAATGAGCTTGTCTTTGTTTACATAGTATTTAGATTTGTTTCTTAGATTGGCATGATTTCAGCTTTGGTGGGTTGTTTTTTTTTTATTTTTTTTTTTTTTTTTTTTTTTCCCTGCTTCTTTTTTTTTTTTTTCCTGGAGGAAAGCAAGGCATTTCCACTTGAGGTACAGGTACAATCGGCTTGCATCTGGTAATTCCTGGGCAAAGCTTTTCTTTTAGTGATAGGCAGGGTTATGGAAACAAGGGCATGAAGGAAGTTGGAAGGAAGAAAAATCCTTCTGGCTTTCTGTTCAGCATTGTTGCACCTCTCAGCATTGGGGTCAGAGAAAGGTCACACCCCCCCGCAGTATTTTCCATCAGTTTCCTATCTGTGTGACCTTAAGTGAGTCTCTTAGGTGAGTCTCTGAACCTCAGAGTGATCTTAGATAAAACTGGGCATAAGAATAACTACACCACAGGTAGCTGTGAGGACAAAACATGCAAAAACATTTACCCTAGTTCCTGGCATGCGGTCGATGCTCAGTCACTGACCAGTGTGCACCTGAAGGCAGGATTCTAAAATCAACGCAGGGAGGCAGATTGAGAACTGGATGGTGAGGACCACCCGGTCCAAATCCACCCCATGTACATAAGTGCCTGCGTGGTGTTGAACAAGTCATCTCCCCTCTCCATCACTCAGTGTCTTTATCAGGAATAACAATAATTATGATAGCCAGCATTATTGAGTGCTTACTGTGTGGCAGGCACTGGCTAAGAACTATATAAAAATATATATCCTCATATATAAGTATATAAATATATAGATTTAATCCTCATAAAAAAAGACATTGACCAAAATGGGGAAATATTAAATTCAAATGAGTTTTTATGGCTGAGAGATTTCAAAGTGAGTCAGGTGGTCATTCCAGAGATTACACTTATCCATGTCTCAGGAGGATCTCACTGACTGCCGAAGTAAGCAGTGCCCCAAGCAGGAGGGCTCTTGAGGGCTTCTGAGACATCTGGACACTATAGGCGAGGCAGACAACCCTAGGAATTTGGCACCCTGTCAGTGGGACTTACCTTGGAATATAAGATAACCTATCCCCTGATGTAACAGAGTTGGACTCATTTATAATTTTCCTACATGTAGTTCTTCTGCCCCTTTTATTTGAACCTCTAATTAGCACTATACCCCTTAAATATGTATCCAGAGACTTAAATCTTTGGGCTGCTCATATGCTAGTTGAGCCCCGAATCTCAGCAGATTTGCAGCCAATACCTACTCTCTAATTCATTGGACTCACCTAGGACAACTCACAAAAGGATGATGATGGACACTACCCATCCCAAAAAACAGAGAGTTTTTGTTTTTTTTTCCCTGCAAGCAAGGATGGAACTGCAAGCAAGACCATTCCATCCATCTGCCCCATGGGATCTAAGCCACCTCTCAACCAGAAGCAGAGTGAGCATCACCATTCCAAAATCCTCAAGGTTGAGGAATGAACACACATAAGGAAGAATTGCAACTATGGACTAAAGTAGTCTTATTATTATTCAAGTAATGGAAGAACTTGGAGCATTGATATAAAGACTGGTCACCAGAGGTTCTGAGGGTAGGGAGAGGGAAGAATAGGTTTAACATGGGTCACTTTGAGGACATTGGAATTTTTCTGCATGACATTGCAATGGCAGATACAGGCCATTATACATTTTGTCAAAATCTATAAATCCGTGCAGTGAAAGTGTAAACTATAATGTATAGTTTACAATTATAAACCATGGTTAGAAGCAATACTTTAATATGTGTTCATCAGTTGTAACAAATGTACCCACTAATGAAAGATATTAATGTGGAAAAGTTTAAAAGAGGAGGTGGTGAGGTATTTGGGAATGCCCTGTATTTTCAGTGTAACATTTATGTAATCTAAAGCTTCTTTAAGAATAAAAAATATAAAAAATCTCAATTACGAAAACAAAAACATGAGGAAATTGAGAAAGAAAGGTAATTAACTTACCAAAAATGACACAACAAGAAATGACGGAGCCCAAATTCAGTCAAACTGACTCTGGAGCCTTGCCCCAAACCAAGTCATCATGAGCAAGTTAGAATAGATGGTCTTTAGACTCCATTCAGTTCTGACTTTTAAGGTTTCTGTGGTTTCTCTGTCCACTAAGTCTTGGCTGGCAGATACATGTCTCCCCTATGTGGGTTTCAAACTTCCCCAGAGTCACTTCATTTGGTAAAAGGTAAAAACAACCCAAGGGTTCATCAACAAATGAATGGATAAAGAAAATATGGTAAATACACACAATGGAATAGAATTTGGCTGTAAAAAGGAATGAAAGTCTGATATATGCTGCAACATGTATGAATCTTAAAGACATCATGTTGAGTGAAATAAACCAAACACAAAAAGGACAAATATTATATGATTTCACTTACATGAAATACCCAGAATAAGCCAGTTTCATAGAGACAGATAGTAGATTACAGGTTACTGGGGTTCGTGAGGAGGGAGAGGAGGCAGAGGTATTGCTTAATGGGTTTAGAGTATCTCTTGGAGGTGACGAAAAAGTTGGTATAAAGGATGTTGGCGATGGTAGCATAATATTGTGAATATAATTAAGATTACTGAGCCCTACACTTGAAAGTGGTTAAAATGGGATATTTTGAGTTGAATATATGGTATTACAACAAAAAGTTTTAAAAAACAAGAATAAAACTCTTGGCTCTTTATTCACAAAAATTGAGGTTGACTCTCCAGTCCTCTGCTGCCTTCTGGTTCCTACAGAATTCTCGAGGAAGCAGCCTCACCTTTGAGAAAACTGCCTGCCTTCTCACAGGTCAGTGCTATTACGACGGCCCTTCATGTTTCCAAGGGGCGTATCCAGCCAGGGTATCTCTGTGCAAACTAAGCAAATAAGGACAACCTCCCTTTTATTTTGTGATTTGTTTTCTGGGCATTTTGATGCTGCAGGATACGATTTAGTTCCCATGACCCTGAAACTGCAATGAGGGTAATTAACAGAAATATGGGTCCAAGGTGAGCCAGAGACTCCCTTCCCTGAAGCCTTTGACAAACACACCTACAATAATGGAGAAACTGAGAGCACTGCAAACCCACCTGATTCCAAAGCCCGTCTCTCGATGATTCCAACAGTCTTCTTAGGCCAAGCCTTATGGAGCTTAAATTAGCCAAAAAAAAAAAAAAATATATATATATATATATATATATATGCAGCCTACAACCTTTTCCCTTCTTATTCATTTAAACCGCTATCTAATGAATCTGTCGGGAGCTGTTCTGGGGAGGAATCGAAACACAAAGCAGGGGCTTAACACAGGTTCCTGGAGTTGTGCTCTGTCTCTCCTTGCCTTAGCTTTCTCTAAGCTCAGCGCTCTTAGGAAGCTTTCCTGCAGGGGGGCCTTACCTCGGTGAGACTTCCCGGCCCCCATTCCTGCCACCTGGAGCCACACCGCAATTCTTATTCCTGAAGGTGGCAGGTGGCAAAGAGCATGTCTGCCCCACAATGTTGGAGTGGATGGGACAATTTTTGAATTATATCAGGTGGGCTGGTAAGCTGCTGGGCTGGGGACACCTGACTTTTGTTAACAAGGATTCATGACTTTGGCTTTATTTGAAATCACCCTACTCAACCCCAGGCAAATGCAGCAAAAACAAAAATCAATTAAGTGAGAGATGCTTCCCAAAGCAGAGGAGGACCTTGGGGATAAGGAAGAGGGAAGCTGAGTGGGCTAATATTTTATTCATGGACCCCTAGTGAAAGTGCTCAGTGTGCTGTGCCTTGTCACAACAAGACAAATTTGGCTCTGATTTACCTGTCACTAGAAAAAAAGATGCCTTTAAGCTTGTCAGGATTGGGCTGAGGCCGATGAAGGCTGTGTATCTGTGGTCTCCTGAGAGAGATATAGAGACACAACCTAATGGAGGCTTTTTGAGGAATCAGCTAAAGGTACTGGAAATGAAGCCACACTGGGAGGAAGAAAGGAAAAGAACTTTGGCTGAACACCTACTATGCTTCCAATCACGATGGCACAGGTGGTAAGTGTATAAGACTATAGGCCTGCCCCTCCTCTTTCCACTTAAATGACCTGGTGATTCACTTAACCTCTGGGGGCTTCCTGGGATTTTTATGAGGATTAAATGAGATGAGTCAAATAAGGTTTTTAGAATATGTCTTAGCATGTAGGACATTATTATTAAAAATAAGCATTATTTGTAATTACAATGGTGTGTTTTTTTTTTTTGTTTTTTTTTTTGAAATGTGTGTGTGGGAAGTTTTGACTGCTTCAATGGCTGGGAGGGCTCAGTTTCCAGAGATGTTTATATTTTAAAACATCTACAGCAGACTTGCACAAGAAGAAATTGTCCCTACCCTAAATATCAATGGTACACTTATTGAGAATCACAGAGCCAGGTCCTCTATTCTGAATTGCATTCTTTTTAATCATCCCAAACATGCTGTCAGGCAGTTACTAGAACTCCTAATTCACAGATGAGGATATTGAGATTTTCAATAGCTTTCCCAAGACGAAACAACAATTAATTACATTGTTCGGGTTTGAATTTGCAGATTTCTGTCTATAAAATCAATGCTCTTTTTGCTACACTTTGCTTCCTTGACCACTGGCATCCAGATATTTAGTGTTGAAGTCTGAAAAATGGAAAATTGGAGGTAAGTCAGTGTATTCCTACCGTAATTTGAACAGAAATATCCTAATTGGGCAGGAAAAGATAGCTAGTTTACGGGGCTATTGTTGAAGCTCAGCAGCCTCAGCCATGAGAGAAGCTGCTCATTAGCTGGGAGGGAGCTTGTCTTGCTAATGACCAGTCTCTTCTATGCCAGGAGGCTCTTCTACAAGAGCTGGTGTGAACACACAAGGGAGATTCCCCTGGCCATTCACAGCAGTGGCCAGAGAACATCGGGGGCTTCCCAAATAGGTGTTCTGGAAGTTGAGTAACACTGTGGAGGAGTCTGAAGATTAAGCCAGAACCAGAAAGATCAGAGCTGATAGGATTAGAAGCCGTAGAGAAGGGCACATTTAAGAAATAGTTTCTCGGATTCTTTAAAAAGTCAGGAAGATAGCCTACAAAGGATCCTTACATCAAATTCTCAGTGTTAGTAAGATCCCTTGGGTAGGGCAAAATTCATTCCCTAGCATCTGATTTGTGACTACATTCATTCTTTCACTTAACAAATATTTCTTGACTATATCCAAGGGCAAGACACTGTGTGAAGACCTGGGGATGCAAAGACACATCTAACATGCTGTTGTCCTCAAGGAGTTTATGGTTTAATGAGGGGAGCACACACATAAGGAACGACCACAATCCACTGTGAGAAGTGTGGTGATAGAGGGATTTACAAGGTGCAAAGGTGGCCAGGTCTCCTCGGAGGAGCCCTAGTTTGGTGATAGTGTTTGTCAAGTGTCCATCCAGGAAGGGCTTTGCAGAAAGAGAGAAGAGCAGGTGCAAAAGTAAGAAAACAAAACCATGGAGCTCACCTCCAGGGAGTTTGACAAGGTATGAACAAGGGCATAAGGGGAAAATGGAGAACTCTGATCCTGGAGAGGAGACAGTGGCAAGATGAGGGAGGGAGTTTGCTAACAAGTTTGCCTTTTATTTAGCAGTTGATAGGAAACCAGTCGCAGTGTGGGTATTAAATTGCAGCACTTTATTAGGATGCATGATAGTATTTGATGCAGAAAGAAAAACATCAAAATCTGCCTTTTCTCCTCATGGTCTCCCTGTCAATATCTAACGAGTCACCACGTTCACACAACTGCAATGCTCCTGTGGGCTTCTGTCTTGCATTTCTTTCTTGCCTTGCATCCTCTCAATGGTTCCTAATCCAAACTCCAATCATCCTGAATTTGCATCACTACAGTGGTCTCACAATTATTCCTCCCCTCCTGTAATCCATCCTAACTTATAGAACTTCCTCAAATTCATATAAAAACACCAGGGAACATGTGCTAAACACAAGATATAAATGGCAATTAACATGCTTTGGGAGTTCACAATTTACAAAGCGTTTTCTCATGCCCTTTAAATTTGGTGACCATCCTCTGCTGTATTCTGTTCACCAAGGACTGCAAATTTTAAGAAAGACAAAGGGCAGATATCATGGGGGTAGAAAGTAGAGCATTCAAGATTCCAGAAAGCAGTGTTGGGGGTGAGATATAGAATGTGGACATGGAAGTGGATTACAGAATTGGGGTGTTCATAAAGTTTTTGAAATAGAAGAATTTCAAACAATTAGGATGTTAGGTTCTTGGTTAGTTGATCCATGCAGGCATCTTTAGCAGATACTGTTGATATCCCCACCCTAGCTCCTTGGATACCTTTACCATTTCTGTGAGCTCCTCCCCACTTCATTGGCTTTGGCTTCCAACAGTTGAACCTGTAAGTCTTGTTTGGAGGACAGTCTTCTGGCTACCGGAGCAGCTTTGTGCATGAGGCTATAGGGGTAGAAACAGCCAGCTCTCTGGTCCCTGAGGCACAGGACTTCATCTCCTCTGCTTCCCCCACTCCCTTACCAATTTCTCCCAGAAGCGCTGCCTTAATAAATCACCTGCACCTGAATCTTCATAGCAGGGTCTGCTTCTGGGGACCCCAGCCTCAGACACTCGACTCTCCTCCAATATACACGATGGCTGGAGTTGGGGTAAATGGTAAGGCCATGTTTGTTCCATGAATGAAAGAAGTGAGGTTAATAAATGGCAGGCAAGGCAATGTTTGAAAGACAGTATGGTCAGATGGCATGTCCCTTAGGAAGCAAGGTATGAACAAGGGCATGAATTTTTTTTTTTTTTTTTTTTTTTTCACGATTGGAAAAGTAACATGTGGAGAAGGCAAAGGGGACCTAGGAGAATGTCAACACAACCACTATGTCTTTGGTGCATCAGGAGTCGTTTCTTATTATGAGTGACAAAGAGCATAGCTGCAAGCATGATGCAACATAAGGCATAATTCAGACGCTCTGGTTCTGAGCATGTACTTTTATACCTGCTCATTGTGCTCCAGTGCAACATGTGTAACTGGTAGGAAGGAAGTGACTTCTTCACCTGCAGAGTTTGGTTCAGTGTTAGTTAAATGCTGTGGAATTTAAAGTGACTTTTTTTCTTTCTTTAAAATGTCTAAATGCTGTGTTGATAAATGTCATGTAGAATAACGAAAGTGATGGAATGTGCTGAGGATAATGGGAGTTACTTTCTAGTTCACCTGAACCATGACTTGCCTACATTTAGCAAGAATAATGAATGTAATTTAATACAGCACCTTTGCAGGGAAGTGACTCAAAACACTTTTCAAAGTGAATATTAAAATGCTGAATTATGCAATAAAGACATAGATTTAAGAAGATAATAGATCACAATTTACAAAAGCACATAATGCAGCAGAAGGTATATTTTTTAAAATATGCATTATATTGTTATTAGTAGAAAGATGATCTTAGAAAGAGAAGTTGATATGGAATAAGGAAACAAAGGTCAGATAGGGATTAAATAGCTACTTTAATGACGAGAGCCAGTCTAGCTACAGCCAAGGGCAAGAGCACCAGAAACCAATGGAACGAGGGCTGACCCACCCTCGATGACCTGGGTGGCTTTGGGCAAGTCAGTTACCCTATATGAGTTTTAATTTCTATAATGTGGGAGATTAGGGAGCTAATATATATTTTAGCAGGTGCTTAATAAGAGGGAGCTTTTATTACTATTATACCTATTATCCAAAAGTTGTAATGACTACAGCTACCTTCTACTCATTCATAAGGGCCTGTCCCCTATCTTAATATATATAAGTGACATGTCACTCTATAGATTCACCTCCATTGCTTTCCCATCTCCACCTATTATATGGAATAGAGTCATAAATCATATGCTGTACTTGAAAAGAACTTAGAGTCCATCTAGAATAACCACCTTATTTTGTACATAGGGAAATTGTGGCCCAATGAGGTGATGTTGTTTGTCCTCAATCTTACATATAAATAGCCACCATTCTTTTCCAGGGACTCTGCTCAGCACTTCACACACATTATTATACTTGATTTTTGTAATGACTTTATGAGGGAGATACTCTTATTGACCCCTGAATACCCTGAGGCACAGAGAGAAGAAATGGCTCGCTTAAGGTCGTACAGCTATCACCGTGGCACAGCTCAATTGCCAACCTGGCTCCACCGACTCTACAGCAGGGGTTCTTCAAGTTCCCTCCTCCCTCCCTGGCCCCTGCTACACCGCCATGGGGCTGCTGAGGAGCAAGGCCAGGAAGCAGGCCAGGCCTTACTTTCCTGGTACTGCTGTCCTGCATCCTTTCCCAGGAAGTCTCTCTGTTCCCTGAGGGGGTGAGAAAGCCAGGAGGATGCTGTGAACAGCACTGTCCCTTGTTTTGCTCTTCATAGGAACTTCCATCTTGGTTCTTTTCCAGTCTTCCTCATTCTCATTCAACTCTGCACCAAGGATTTGAGTCAGAAGGTCCAGGTTTTAATTTGAGTCTTTAGGCAAGTCTTAGAAGCATTCTGAGCCTCAGCTTCTTCATATGAAAAAGGAGAACATAAAAATACCTGTAATAACACCAGGTGCAGCTTTTATATGGATCGAATAATACACGTGAAAATGTGCTGAAAACCGAAAAGGGCTATATGCTCATTTATTGTGTATGTGTGTGTGTGTTTGTATGTCAAACAAAAGGTAAGGCTTATGAGTTTTCAGATAATCTATATTTTATGAGTGCAATATGTTTGCTAGTTCATGGGCTGTAGGATACTAATTCACAAAACAATGATTTCTCTGTGTAATTCTTAGAAGTCAGTATAGTTATTTAGGTTTCTGAGTAGAGGACAAAGGTAAAATATTAGTTGCTTTGAAATGATAGTTAAGGAAATGATGGTTAAAGAACAGAGAACTTTCACATCAGGTCACCAATATGACTTTTCAAACTAGCAAAATTCTTGGCAGCAGCCTCTTCCAATAAATCAGCATGTCAAAAGAAACAATGGCCCTTCCAATGCAACAGGAACAAAACCACTGAACTTTCCAAGGCAGACTTGGAACAGAAGTCTCCAAGACAACCTCGATACATCTCATTCTTTTCCCATTCATTGAGGGAAAGTACAAGGGCTGATGGAATTCCTTCAACCCAGCCAGTCAAGAGGCTCACCAATCCATAACGACCCTCAGAGACCCAGATAAGAGAGTGAATTAATTGCCCATTGTAAATATCAGTGTCTTTTGGTCAAGCCACCAACTGTTATTCTCTCATGTGAGTAGTACTGAGAATTTTTATTTGGACTGGAACCCAGGAAGCAAATAAAAACCATAATAGATCATTTCAGCTTCCTGACAACAATCAGGGTGAGATGACTTGCTACTGGACATCCAAGGGAAAGTAGACCAACTGTGGGATGCTGTTTTCAGTTTCATAGATTTCAAAGACAGAAGGTACACAGACATCGTCTTAACCAACTTCCTTGTTTTATCCAGGAGGAAGCTTGAACCCGAGAGAAAAGGCCATTATGCAAGGGTGCCCACCAGACATTTGGCAGAATTGGGTCTTGTTGATGGTCTGACTTTCTTCAATGCTTTTTGCATCATATAGCACAGCCTCCCTAACTGTCAGTTGTAAACTCACATCCCATTATCCAGCATATATTTGTTGAATGCTGACTATGTGCTTAGCTACATTTCCAGGACCAGGTCTAGAAAAATAAAGTGAAGTAAACAAGAAAAGAACTATTCATGCACGCTATACCATTTAATTTTCACACGGCACTGGCGTCTGAGGTAATTATCCCTATTAAAAATGAAACCAGAACTTGGTTATGGTCCCACAGCTCATTCATAGCAGAGTTATTATTCAAATTTAAGCTGTCTGACGCTACATTCTAGGTTTATCACCCTATACCATGTTGCCTTACTCAATCAGATCTTTCTCCTTCCTCTTCAACTCTTGTCCTCCTTTACATACTGCACTAATCCAGATCTCATGGATGTACAGGGAGCTGGAAACTTATAAAGCCCCTGCTCTCCAGGAGCTGACATCCTCGAGGTGCACAGACTGAAGACTATAAACGAACACATATACAATGTTTATCAGAAGGAAAATAAAGGAGAGTAAGAGGAGACAGATGGACCAGAGGGGATGCTATTTTAGATGGCGTAGGCAGGGACCACCCCTCTGAGGGAGTAAAATTTTGAGCAAAGGCTGAATATGGCAAAGTCCAGAGATAGAGATAGGAAGCTGTACAAAGGACCGGGTGGTCAGCCATGATAATACAAACTCAAAGAGAAATTTCGAGGAGCTCTGACATCTATGTCCATAGGATTAAATATCTATGGGTTATTTACTAGCTGCCTGACTTCAGCGAGTTTATTACAATTCTCCGGACCTCAGTTCCCTCCTCTGTAAAATGAGACTGACATTAATATCCACTTTTAGGGTTCTTTGAGAATTAATTGAATACAGTGAATGGTATACAATAAACATATGTCAGCTGTTGCTGTTTTTCTTTTTCTTTTCCTCTCTCAATGGTGTGTCCATCTTTCACCTACTTTAATAATTTTGTGCAAGATTCTCTTTCCACACTTTTTTCTTTTAAAAAGAAGGACCATTTCACATTTTTATCTTTTCAATCAAAATATTATGAGGAAGGTCAATAAACTAAAATAGATAAAAGGGAAGCTGTTCTGGAGGCATGTGCTCAGCTCACCCTCACCCCCCAGGGTGGTTCTGAGGAGGCCCCTGTTTTCAGAGGACATAGTGAGGAAACGAATGAACTGTTGTAATAACATTCCCATTAGACAGATCTTCTAACGCAATGATTGGCATGAAGTAGGGACTGAACATATAATTATTGAAAAAAATGTTGAAAATTGCAAAGTAGAACCTCTTGGCTCTCGTTTTTTTTGAGAAAAGAGATTACTAGGCCACACCACACAAAGCCTTCTCGAGGTGGACTGTGGGGGTTGTTTGTTTAGCTCAGGCTTAGTCACAAGTTCAGAACATTCTGTGGGTTTTACTGGAACGCGATACCATGGCTCCTCAGATTCAGATCACTCTGGCTAAGGCTGCCAGTGACCTCCCCTGAGGCCATGGCTATGGTTCCCAGGATCCATGAGAGCAAATAGACCTCTTGCTTCTCATTCAGATTTAGGAATGCCTTACATGATTTCTTCATCACAAGGAGCATGGAAATCCAGAGCTGGAAGAGACCTGGGCAGGTGTTGTGGCTTGTGTTCAGCGTCCCATGAGGGAGAACTTCCAGCATTCTGGAGCCTAAAATTCTTGGCGATTTTGGATTTCTAAAAGTATCTCTGTCGCCTTGAGATCAACAAGTTATGGTTTTATTCCTTTTATGTGTCTTAAGTGCTGCTGTGAATTTGGGTGTGGTTAGCCCAAATATGGGTCAAGGTTTGTTGGCTTCTTGCCTGTTTACTTCAGTTCACTTCACCGCAGTATATGACTAAACCTCATTCCTACAGAGGTCCTGAATGTCACTCTGTTCAAGGAAAACACTCAAATTTATTGAACACCCTACTGTGAGCCAACCAGATGCTAGGTGCTTTCTTTTACCTACTGAACCTTGTTTAGTCCTCTCAACAGTCCTATGAGGAAGGAATTATCCTCCCTCTTTAGAAGAGGAAATTGAGACATAAAGATGTTAAAGAAATAATTCAAGGTCACAGAGGGAATGGATAGGAGAGCCAACAATTTAAGCTAAAGTCAGAAAGACTCTAAATGAGAGTCTTTTAGACTTTCTAGTGAGAAATCCCATCTGATCAGGTATAAGCCTGGTGTACAGTTTACCCCTGCATGAAATAATCACATTTTAAGAACTGAGGTTTACTTATCTAAATGAATTTTCAGGTAGTAGTATTTTAACTAGTATGTGTGTGAATGTGTGTGTAGGGCAGAGAGATTGGCAAACAAATAATAAGAAATTAAGTGTCGCATACTCAGACAAGTAGTTTCCTCTCCCTGACCTCAGTTTCCACAGTTGTAAAGTGAAAAGTTTGGATTGAGCATTTCCAATGTCCCTTCCAACTCTCATCTGTGTGAACAGAGAGAGTCTGTTTTCTTCTTTCTATCATTCACCTATGTTTGCAGATCTTTTACTCTCCTGAAGCCAAAAAAAAACCTAGCAGAAAAATCAGGCAAGGCACTTGTGCTATAGACCTGGCTTACAGATCTGGCACACAATACTAGGGAAGGTGGTGGACCCGTATGGAAGTTATTTTGTGATAAACAGGATTCCTTGACTGGTAGTGGAGGTTGGGATAAATCTGCATCTTTGGATTTTAGGCTCTCCTTCTCAAATGATATTGGCATAGATGAGGGACAGGAAGATGCCTGGATGAGTAAAGGGATACCAATGTTGAGTGAATGGGACCAAGTTGATTATGCCTCAGGGATGAGGTTTGGGGAGAGTCAGTGGCCAATACCAGTGTGAACCACCAGCCAAGGAGAAATTAGGCATTAAGTGTTGAGCATGGTTCAGGGTTACAAAAGGCTACACTTAAAAATGGGGGTAGTGATTAGTGGTGGGTTGGGAAGTGGAACAGGAAGGTGATCCAGGCAAATCCAAAGAGCAAACATCTAAAGAACTAGGCTGAAGATAGGACCAAGAGATGTTGTTTATGAAGATGAAGCAGGAGTAGGTGCCTGTCACATGGAATGCAGGAAACTATGGTTTATAACTCAAACAGCCAAATTTGTCCAGCACATGCTTACTTCTCATCTTGCAGCTTGGGGAATCCATTTTGTAGGGATGAGATTTAGTGTTAGAAAGGATTTTTCGAAACTACCTCATCCAGCTTCCTTTCAAAAGCAGGAATCACTTGAACAAAACCTCTAAATATGAGAAACATTTCTACTCTTTTTTTGGGCTTTCCTAACCCTTTGAAGGACAGTGGTTAAAAACAGAAGTTATAGGGAAGCGGCTGTGGCTCAATCAGTGGGGCTCCCGTTTACCATGTGGGAGGCCCCGGGTTCGGTTCCCGGGGCCTCCTGGTGGGGCGGGCCCGCCAGCACGGCGTGGTTGGCTGACCCAGCAAGCACGGGCAGCAAGGGGGGGATGAATGAATAAATAAATAAAATCTAAAAAAACAAACAAACAAAAAAAACAAACAGAAGTTATAGAGTAAGACAGATGCCGACCCAAGGAGTGGTCCTACTAGTCATTTGACCTTGGGCAAAATAACTCATCTTTCTGAACCTTACTTCCCTAAAAAAAAAGGTAATTCTTCATTCTTCAGGAGAGTTTTATGAGGATTAAATAAAATATTTATGAAGTGTTTAGCAAGGTATCTGGCACAAAGAAAGTGTTGGATAAATGGAAACTTCTAATATACTTTCTGTAAATATATCTCATTTTAATCCTGTAAGTATCCTAAGAGGTAGCTAGTAGTAGCCCCATTTTAGGTGCGAGTAGATTGAAGCTAGGAGAATTTGCATTAAGTTGATCATGGTAACAGAGCTAATGAGTGGCAGAGCTGGGAATAAACCCAAGGTTATCTGGTTACAAAGCCTGTTTGTTTTCAATTAAATCACAGTACCTTTTCTGTTGAGCAAAATTCTGCTTCCCAGTAACTGGGAAACAACAAAATGTAGTTCTTAAGGACATAAGGTAATAGGACCTTGTCAAAATTAAATGAGGTAATAAAAATAAAAACCTTTTACTTTAGGCATATAATATTCACTCGCACTTAATTTCCACTAGTATTTTCATCACTGGCACAGCACCTGGTACATAGCAGGTGTTCAATAAACGATGGCCAGATAATTGATGGCATATACTTTGCCTTTCTGGAGCATTCACAGAAAAAGTTTGCTTCCAAGCACCATAAAGATCTCAAAGCTACAGGTTGCCAGCTCCCTCATATTCACATTCACAACCTCTCTCATATCTTTAGCCGTACATCACAAGGAGTAACTGCCGGGCTCGTTGTAGGAGAAAGCAAAAGGAGAAAGGCACAGGCCTGTTCCAAACCTTGATTTCCCTACCCCCTGGTCACTTGGCATCGTTTCTGTTTCCCAAACAAGATACACTTAGAAGCCACTACCCTGATTTTCTCCTCTATCCTTGAAAGAGCCAACTTTAAAGCACAGCTGAAGAATTTAGCCTGAGTGAGGCCCAAAGCACTGGAATGCTTGATGAGCATTCAACACCTGGAGTGCAACCTGAACCCCTCACATTTGCAATGCAAAGTGGTTTTTCAGATCTCTTCAGAAGAGCTACTTCCTGCAAATCTTTGGTCTTAATAAGGTACTGAACTGCTTTGACCCCTCAGTTCTGTACCATGAGACCTATTGACCCAAATCACTCTTTCTTTTCCAATATTAGAAAATATGACATTTGTGATTTTGTGTAAATGGCATGGCAAATTACACAGGGGTGACAATATTTCAGACATAGTGTGGACGGTTATCGCTCTTGTAATTCTAGCACACGTGACAAGCAGGAGGGTGTCAGAGGATGTTACTCTATAAAAGTATGGAAAGAAGCCAGGAAAGGCTACCTGGATCCTAAAGCCAGGCAAACCTACCTGGATGCTTTCTAGGGTGGTGAGGCCCAATGCCCTTTAGTTATAGAACTAAAGCACATTGCTGTCCATCTTGAGAAAACTCTGCTTTCCCCAATCTGGAATGCATAATCCTTAACACGTGAATTGTTAAGGCTATTTAATTTATTCATATATTCACTTAAATCTACTACTCTGACTACTACGACTACTACTATTTAGAATTTATTGAGGAGTTTTTGTTGGTGGTGGTGGTTTGTTTCAACTTGTTTGTTTTATTTTTACTATACATCAGGCATGGAGTTGTGGTTTTTTTCCATGAATTATTTTATTTCAACTGCATGACACTTTTAAGAGGTAGGTATTGGTATCACCATTTTTAGATGAGAAAAGTGTAACTCAGAATGGCTTTTACTTAGTAGTTGGTGGGAGAGTTAGGACTTACCAATATTGGTGCTAATTACCAAATGGATTTTAAAAGCTGAAATCCAAACCCATAAGGAATTTACAGTTTTCTGGGTGAAACTTGGAAGGAAGGAAGGAAGGAAGGAAGGAAGGAAGGAAGGAAGGAAGGAAGGAAGGAAGGAAGGAAGGAAGGAAGGAAGGAAGGAAG